>BPVZ01000129.1:263944-280252 GCA_020521535.1 Rubroshorea leprosula | reverse complement strand
TATTACAATTTATTAAAATACGCAATAATCAAATAAAAACCAGGAAAAAACTATTTCCAAATCAAAGTTTATTCCACGCGCTTAATAAATCTCTGGGATTAGAATTTCCATCGGTTTCCATTCTTATCGCGTCAACTTAAAAGCAAACTCAAATTAAGCACCGTGTCTCAATTCTCAACCCACCACTCCTTACTCCACTTTTTTTTTTTTTTATTTGTTAAATTTTTAATTTGATCAATCAATTATTGTATAAGCTCTCGATTTGATCTTTAAATTAAAAAAATTTTGATTTGATCCTTATTATTTGTCAATTTAGTTCCAAATTGATCTTTCAATATAAAAATAACTTACGTATCTTTTTTTTTTTTTTTATCCCGCTCTGTATCCGAGGCTTCGTTCCGACTAATCCGGACCAGACCCGTGTCGCACACCTGGAAATGGTGGGTGAGTCTCCCAGCAGGGGCTGCTGCGTACACAAGGGCTCGAACTCGAAACCTTACTTAAACTGGAACAAGCCGTTTACCATTTGATTCAACTCCTTGATCTTACGTATCTTATTATTAATATAATACTATTAATATAATACATAATACGATACATGACCATTAAATAATAATTTTTGATCATTAAATAATAGATATGTTAGTTGTTTTTTACAAAAGAATCAACCTAAGACCAAATTGATACAATGAGGATCAAATTATGAATTTTTTTAATTTAAAGATCAAATTAAAGGTCTATACAATAGTTAAAGGACTAAATGAGGGTTTAACCTTTTTTTTAAATAAAAAATAAAAAAGGAAAAAAAATTTTCCACTGAAGAGTATTTTAAATCTCGGATTCTTGGAGTTGAAAGGAACCCTCTTCAGCGGAATCACGCCAACAATTCTCCAATTTCCAATACTCATTCTTTTTAATAGGTTTGTTTAGAATACAGGTTAGGGTAAGATACATTTTTATAGTAATTAATTTACATAAAAAAATATTTTTTAATTTATTTTTAGTAAATTTATTTTTTATTTATAAAATAAAAATATAATAATTTATTTATAAAATTTTATGTTTATTTTCAATTAAATACCATCTATAATAAATAAGGGTTTTTTTATTTAATATATATTATAATTATCTTTTAAATATAATTAATTGCACTAAATAATAGCTTACATAAGAAAAATAGGCAATTAAATTTAAACACTTTAAATAGGAAATTTATTAAAATTTAATGAAAGGAGTATAAGAGAAAAAAAAAGATGTCTTAACATTTAAAATGTTAAAATATATAATTTTAACAATTAAATGTTTACGATATAAAATGAGATTTAACAATATCAAAATCATTATATAGTTATTATTAGATGTTCTAATAATTTTAATACAATGAGATCTTAAATTTTTTTTATGATATAAAAATTTGACATTATTATTTCTTTTAACACCATAGAAAATTTTAATTAATTAATTAAATTAAAATTCATATTTATTATTTTTTATACAAATTAACTACGGTATAAAAAATGTAATTATTACACTAAAAAACCGTCTTTTAATTCAGCAAATCAACCTCTTTCATCTGAATCTTTTGTGATGGTAAAGTAATCGAGAAGGGAGAAAAAAGTGAAAAAGAAACTATATATATATATATATTAATCCGCCATGAATGCTTCCTCGTGTCCTTGACAGCTTCTCTCTTTTTGTCTCCTTTTTAGTACCCATTATTTATCTAACTCAACGTAACTGCCCTGCCAAGCAAAGGACATGGTTCAATGCCTCTGCACATGAGTGCTACTCTGCTTCCAACCCACTCCTCTTGTTGTGCTTTTCCATTTTGTTTTCTTTGTGATTAGTACTCTTGTCTAGATTTGGTTAGTTTTCTTCTCAAATGAGTAAGAACCC
Source organism: Rubroshorea leprosula (assembly GCA_020521535.1). NCBI lineage: Eukaryota > Viridiplantae > Streptophyta > Magnoliopsida > Malvales > Dipterocarpaceae > Rubroshorea > Rubroshorea leprosula. The sequence goes on along the minus strand of BPVZ01000129.1, from coordinate 278,356 downwards.
ATCTCAGGATGGACATGAAACCATGCCAATGTTCGAGCTTTTCAAGAAATTCAAGCGCTTTAGACTGTTTGAACCGTCTGTGGGAGTTATGGGGTTCTTTCTTATTGTGGTTTGTGTGATTTGCTGCTTCTTTTACTTGGATTACAGGGCTGCCGCTAAAGGGTATGGAGTTCCTGCACAATCAGATAGGTTCTTGTGGTTGAAATTAGATGAGTCGCCTAGTGAGATTAAGAGAGTTGAGTTTTTGGGGGAAGAGGGGAACAGTTGCAATGTGTTTGATGGTGATTGGGTGTGGGATGAAGGGTATCCTTTGTACCAATCTAAAGATTGCAGCTTTCTGGATGATGGGTTTAGGTGTACTGAGTATGGGAGGCCTGACATGTTCTACACCAAGTGGAGATGGCAACCCAGACATTGCAACTTGCCCAGGTTCCTTTCTTTTTTGCTGTTTTTCTCTTCAGTTTTCATTTGATTACTTGTTTGGTTGCTGAGAAATTAATGCTAACCATACAAAATATTGAAATTCTGATCATCCCCGAACCCACTTCAAATTTTTTTGCTCCTTCAATTCAAGGCTATTAGCTAATATATGATATCTGTTATTTTCCTGCATTTTCTCAGCGACCAAACGAGGGTACTAGTCTATCTGTGAATCCTAATTCCTATGTGGTCCATAACCCTTTAATAAAGTTTTTACCTGTCTTAGAGATAAAATTGATTAATTTGTTATTAATAATTAGTTATCTATGAAAAAGACTGCAAACTAATTTTGCTCTTTCCTTCTAGTGGATAACAATCGAGTGGATTGTTAATGGTTGGACCCCAAGGGCCATTTTAATTGTGCTTTCCTGTGATTTTTAACTGTCCTTGCTTTCTCCTTTCTTTGTGATTCCAGTTGTTTATCATTTTCTTTGTATTGATCGTTTACGTCCTTGTTATTGTTTGCTAGCCATTTTCCTTCCTTGATTACTTCATCCGTGAACCCTTGAACAAGGATTTGAAATAATTTAGACACTGAGGACAAAATGGCTTTATCTTTGCTATAATTTAGATTGTTTTCATCTATCACATGTCTGCGGAATCATAACTGGAAGATTTATGCGCCATCATAACTGGAAGATTTATGCGCCAAAGTACTTGGTATATTTCCTTTGGTAAAGTAAAAATATAAAATTCCTATGGGTTGATTGTGTGAGAATCAAATTTTTGCTGTAAGTGATAGAGGACTGTAATTTTTGGTATTTTAGGTGTATTGACCCCATCCCATTCCCTGGTTCCTCTTGCTTCCACTCAAACAAAGATCAAAAGTGAAAACTTCTTTAAGTGGTGGTTGCATAGAAATTGCCTTCCATCTGCCATTCATTTCAACAACCATTTCCTGCTCCAAATCTTAGTGTTTACTAATGGAAAAGAAAAAGGATTATTGGTTATCATTATTTTTTCTGTCAATGCTATAACAGATTTGTTGGAAAAGTGATGTTGGAGAAACTGCAGAACAAGCGCTTAGTGTTTGTTGGGGATTCAATTGGAAGAAATCAATGGGAGTCACTCCTCTGCATGCTCTCTTCTGCAGTTCCCAATAAGGACTCCATATATGAAGTGAATGGCAGCCCAATTACAAAGCATAAAGGGTTCTTGGTTTTCATGTTCAAGGACTATAATTGTACAGTGGAGTACTACAGAGCTCCATTTCTTGTCCTGCAGAGCAGGCCTCCTCCTGGCTCTCCAGAGAAGATTAAGACAACCCTGAAATTGGACCAGATGGACTGGAACTCTAAAAAGTGGAGAGATGCAGATGTGCTGATCTTCAATACTGGGCATTGGTGGAACTATGAAAAGACCATAAGAGGGTAAGTAAGATGTGATATTTCTTTTATCCTTCTTCAAATTCTTTGTTATTGTGGTTAGATGTTTGTTTGTACAAGACTACAGTGATAGTCGGCTGGCATTAGTTTTTGCTGTATTTAATGTTCTCATACTCAAAAGCCCCTAAGCATAGACATGGAATTTATCCGGAGTTTAGTCAAAGATGAATATTTGCTGTCTCAAGGCATCTCTTGAAATATCAGGAGTTTGATAGTCCCTTGCTTTTATTCTTTATTTTTTATTTTTTGGGTACATAGAGACTAGATATTGAACTCTAGACCTATGACTAAGAGCACAGGTAACTCTATTGGTGGGATTCACCAATGAAATGGTCCTTGCTGGGATTCATGCATTAGGATTATTGGAGGGCCCTTGTGGATTATTTCAAATAAATTAATCTCAAGGTGGTTAATCATATGATAAGATGGGTCTGTGACAGCTCAACAACTTTGCTTTTGGGAAAAGGACTTTTGCTTTGCATAACCTCTTTTTGGTTTCTGCTTTTATTTATTTCTTTCTTTCTTAGTGGGAACTTCTTACCAATTTTCTTATTATGATCCTATGCTAATTACTGCTTTTTGATATTTCTGAGGACCAAGCTCTAAATTTGAAAGTGATGGAACAGACAAGTCGCTGTTGAACCACTGATTGTGGCTTGCATGGATTCTTTTCTAATCATATGTCAACACTCAACAATAATGGCCCCAACATTCAACATTATGTCTTTTATGGGTCAGATTGTAGATTCATCAGTGAATACTAGATGTGACCTTTATGATTTTATTTTGTTTACACGCTTGTTGAGAAAGTGTGGAACCAAAGGTTTATTGTCCATAGAAATCTTGTAGTGATTGTTGTAATCTTACATGTGTCAACTAAAATTACAAGTTTCTTACCTTAATTTTCTGCTTGGTTGGCTATAGGGGGTGTTACTTCCAAGAAGGGGCTGAAGTGAAAATGGAAATGAAGATAGAACATGCATATCGGAGGTCCATAGAGACCGTGATACAGTGGATACACAATGAAGTGAATGCAAATAAGACCCAGGTCTTCTTTCGCACATTTGCACCTGTACATTTCAGGTCTGTCTTAATTCTAGGCATAGTTTTTCTGCTAATACTATTTCATGCTACAATTGTTCTTCTCTTATGCTTCAGTATAGCCACGGGCGTAACTTTACCATTGGAACTTGAATGGCCATAGAATATCAGGGGAAAATTTCTGATGCATATTCCTTTGGTTTTTCAATTAGTCCAACGGTCAAGCTGTGCACTGTTCTAGCTATCGGGATCTTAAGATTTGAAGTTATACTAGTAAACGTTTTTCATGTAATTCTTTTCTTTCTTTGGACCTGATTACAGAACTTTATTTGTTGGTCCTTGCTTTTGCTTCAAGAAACACATTCATCTATAATTTACTTGTCTTTGGTCTCAATCCTGTGTGTTCATCCAGAAAAGAGGGGACATTCTTTATGTTTCTGACCTTGTTGAATAGATTTCTATGGGCAGTCATGATTTTAATTTGAGAAGCTTTTCATTGAAAAACAATGCAGGGGAGGAGATTGGAGAACTGGGGGAAGCTGCCACTTGGAGACACTGCCAGAGCTCGGAACATCATTGGTGCCATCTGAAACTTGGGAACAAGTCAAGATGGTCAGTGACGTTTTGTCAGGTTACTCCAACGCATCAGCATCAATAGGACTCGACATACTAAACATCACACATATGACAGCATTGAGGAAAGATGGGCATTCATCTTTGTATTATTTGGGTTCCAATAGCCCTGCACCACTGAACCGGCAAGACTGCAGCCATTGGTGTCTACCTGGCGTACCCGACACTTGGAACGAGTTACTCTATGCACTTTTCCTTAAGCATGGTACTTCTCATACATTCAACTCATCAATCATCAACAACATGTAAATGACATATCAGATTGAAGAGCAAAGCCTCTAATGTATACACCAACGTCAAAGATACAAGTTCTTTACACAAATGATGCAGGGTTTTCAACAAAGACCAAAAGAACAAGTTGAGGATGCAGCTTCAGCTATAAGGATTAAAAGGGATGTGCAGATTTTTTATGCTGTTAGAATTTAGATTCTGAGTGAGGGAAAGATTTGTTTTGCCACATAGTTCCTATAGATTGAGAAAGCTTAATTTTCAGGGTAGGTTAGGGGGCATGCATTCTAGTACAAATTTTACACACACGGCATTTGCTTGGGAATAAATCGTTAGTTCTGGAGGGAAACATGTAACTAGCACCTTTTTGTTTGTATAATATGTATAATGAATTAAACATCTACTCCCTGAATTTTATAGAACATTTTCCATGGCATTAGGTAAAGTAGATGGCATGAAAAACTGACCCAGTGTCCTAAGCCATTAAGTTGTATATTTACTCCTTATTTGGGAAAATTAGAATTATAGCTACCTTAATTGAGAATTATATACAAGCTAATAACCTTAATTTACACTTTTGTTCTTGGTATTGAGGAAATAAGGACGTTTTGACATAAATAATAATAATAAAATACAAATATTTTAATTAATGTAAAAAAATTATTAAAAATATTTAAATAATTTCACAAAAAATTTTGACATTTTAAATATCATAACATATACATGACTTTGGTTAATGTCACTCAAATTATTAAATTTTTTTTTTAATTTAACTATTAAAAATAATTAATAACTAATAAAATAATCAATATTTATTATTTAATAAATTAAAATAAATTTATAAATAAATAAATCTAAATATTATAATTAATTATTTTTAAAAAATTATTAACTAATAAAATAACAGATACGATGAGTGGGCTTAAAGGTGGCCATAACCCCAGCCCATATTCACTCTTCTCTTTGCTTTTTCTAAACCACTTCTGGATCTGGCCTAGTCCATCATCCTAATTGGGCCTCCAGTTCCCCCATTAATTCAAGCCCATTAGTAGAGAACCTCTTTAGCTGGGCGAACGTTGCAGACTGCAAACAGGGGTCCGTACGGGAGCCTGAGCTCTCTAAAAACACCATCGGCGCCGGGCTCCAAGCGTAGAAGCCTAGCTACCTCCTCATCTACAGGGCTCCCTCCATACAGAAGCAGGAAGCTTTTCGATTTTCTACGCTTTTGGGTAACGGGTTTTGTAGAGAAACAGGAAAAAAGTGACCACTGTTGTTGGGTGAAAAGGGTAAGATACTGAAGAGTAATCTTGCTTCATGGCGGACTCAAGTGCGCCACAGAGCCGATCGAGGGACCTCGACAAGCTTCTCCTCCGGCCCGGTAATCTCGTGTGGCCCACCTTCGATCCTGGCGCGGAAGTACTGTTTCCTTCCTTTCTCGCTCTGGTTTTAGCATTTTGACGAACAGTTCATGTGCAATTTCTTGTGGTTTGCTTTTAGGGGTTTTATATGTTTGATTTCCGTTGTTCTGGTGTGTTTGTAGTTGAGGGACGACCTGCAGCAGTATGCGAGAGTATTGGTGGTGGGGGCAGGCGGATTAGGGTGTGAGCTGCTTAAGGACTTGGCTCTTTCAGGGTTTCGAAATCTTGATGTCATAGACATGGACCGTATTGAGGTTACCAATCTCAATCGACAATTTCTCTTCAGGTCTTTTATTTCTCTCGTGTTTAATTCTTCAATTGATTCTTGCTACTGCAGTGGATTTCAATTAGAAGAATTCATTTTTATTATTGTTATTCAGGGTTTTTCTTCATTTCATTTTTTTAAAATTGTTGTATACTTGTGCATAATAAGACCCGTCAAAAGAAAACTTGTGTATAATAGGAAACTGGGGGATGTCATGAGTTTGTTACTGTTTATCTTCTTCGAATTTTAAGTTGCATTAGCTATTTTAATCTTTTGGTAGGGCTAGAAAGCTATTATGATCTCGTGTCTCGTGTTAGTATATTCTTGTACGATAATCACAGTATAGTTATTGCAGCTTAACAAATCTAAAGCTTTCTTCTTTTTATATATATGTTGCGTTGCTTATTTAATTTCCTACTAGAGCTGTAAGGTTCACCATGGTTCTGGTGTCAATACTTTTAGGCTTGAAGATGTTGGTAAGCCAAAGGCTGAAGTGGCAGCAAAGCGTGTTATGGAAAGAGTTGCTGGTGTGAATATTGTGCCACATTTTTGCAGGATTGAAGACAAAGACATTGAGTTTTATAGTAATTTTAATATTATTGCTCTTGGTCTTGATTCCATTGAGGCTCGAAGCTACATAAATGCTGTGGCTTGTAGTTTTCTTGGTGCGTGTGTCTTACTCTTTACTTTTGCAAAAATCTTATGACTTCTGCTGGAGATATGTTTTCTAGAAATTCTTGGGTTGTGCATGGAACATTATATTAACATTTAATTTGGCTGCTTCACTTGAGGTCTTTTAGATTTCATGAGTTGAATTTATCATCAATAACTTATTCCATGCTTGTATGAACCAAAAGTTCAATTTTCATGGTGTTCTATGTTATTGATGGGGCTTATGTCGTATGTCTCATTTTGCTCTTATAAATTCAAGAGTATGATTCTGATGACAACCCACGAGAAGAAACAATCAAACCCATGGTAGATGGTGGAACCGAAGGTTTCAAGGGCCATGCAAGGGTGATTGTGCCAGGGGTCACACCATGCTTTGAATGTACAATCTGGCTTTTCCCTCCTCAAGTAAAGTTTCCTTTATGCACTCTTGCAGAAACCCCTAGAACTGCAGCTCATTGTATTGAATATGCTCACTTAATCAAATGGGATGAGGTAATTAGATAACACATACCTTATTTATTCCTCTAGTTTAAGTTGATGACTTGTTGCTTAGTCTCTCTTGTGAAGCTTTTGTTTTTCCCCTTTAAAGGTTCATAGTGGGAAAGCTTTTGATCCAGATCACCCTGAACACATGAAGTGGGTTTATGATGAGGTAACTTGTATGAATCTGTTTACAGTTTAGTGATGGTTTTCTTTACTGCTGATTTTTGCATTAGGTTCCTTAGCTCTATCTGCGTTCTGTAGGCTGTTAAGAGAGCTGAGCTTTTTGGTATTCTAGGGGTTACCTATTCCCTTACTCAGGTATGCCTGACATTTAAGTCTATTTTCAATTTATTATGGAGTATTTTTGTTCATACTTCTTTATGAATGTTGGAAGACAATAGCTGATTATGATTTTCAGCTTCTGCATTTTTGACATTTAATAATTTTCTGGTGTATATGGTAAATCTCTCTGGGATTTAAGTTCACCCTTATTACACTGCAAATTCAAGCAACAATTTGGTTTTGACAATTTTCTTTTATTACAGTAAAATGTGAATATGGCAGGTGGAAATTTTTGTGAATAAACAGACCTTGTTTGGTTGTCGTTATGTCTGGGTATATGGAAAAAAGATGAACAAATAATTTTCTTTCACTTGCAGGGTGTTGTGAAAAACATCATTCCAGCCATTGCTTCTACAAATGCAATTATTTCAGCAGCATGTGCCTTGGAGACCTTAAAGATTGCATCAGGATGCAGCAAAACATTATCAAACTATCTTACGTATGTGTAAATCTTCTTCATTTTCCACCGTTTTCATTCCCTCTTTTTTGGTTTGGTTTTTTGTTCTTGTAAAATGGTCCTCTTCAGCCGCACTACTTGAAGGAAAAATTAGAAATGCTTATAATTGAGAATGCTTGGACATACTTGACTTTTGTTTGGGTAAGGTATTGATCTTGTAGGTATTTTCTATTTGTTATTTAAATATTTTAGCAGCATAATCACATCATCACACTAACTGCAGATATTCTAAATCTTGATAAAATAGTTACTTTCTATTTTGTCGTTACTTGATGGATTTGCATTTGTGAAGTTGTCGAGTTTTAGAAGGGTTGTACTTTTTTAAAGTTGTTTATTGATTATTTTTTATGTGGTCCCTTTTACATTGATCACCAGCAAACTTCAAAAGCTTTCTTCCCATCTCCTTATATGCTACTTTTATAGGTATAATGGTGTTGAAGGTGTTCACTCTAAAGTGACTGAATTTGTCAAGGACAAGGACTGTCTTGTATGTGGTCCAGGCATTCTCATTGAGCTGGATACTTCAGTCACCTTACAAAAGGTAAGTTTTGCTATTCCTTATCAGCACTAGGTTTGCATCATTATCAGGAGGTTCATTTATTTATAATTTTACTTTATGCGTCTTTATGCGGTTTTGTGGAAACAGTTCATGGATATGCTTGAGGAGAATCCTAAGCTGCTTCTATCGAAAGCAAGTATCACACACCATGGGAAGAATCTATACATGCAGGCACCTCCAGTTCTGGAAGAGATGACCCGAGCAAACCTATGCGTTCCACTCTATGAATTGATGGGTAGAGTCACAAAGGACATCCTTCATGCCACTGGTACAATCAACAAGGACAACAAGAAAACCTCTGGTCTGAGAAAATTGCGCATTGTTTTCAAGGGAATTGATGGTGTGACTGACATGGATATGGCTGGTGGTGCATGATCAATCGGTACAGTACAAGTTTCGAATCTCTCTTATTCTCTCAAAAATCTTCATAGCATACAATGTCAATTGGTAAAGGGAGGTTGAATGTCTTTTTATCCCACGTAACATTTTTCCGTGGATGTTCCTTTGGAGAACATTTCAAGATGTGAAAGTTGTTGTCAAGATAGAATTGATATTTCCAATTTACCTAGTGAGTTCCATTTTCTCAGTATTTCCGAAATTTGAAAAAAAAAAAAAAAGAGGGAAGGAAGAAGAGAAAGGATGGAGCTTAAAACAAGATTTACCTAGGGAGTTAGTGACTTGCTATGTTTGGTACAACTGGTGGGAAGTCTTTTGGATTTCAGAAGCTCCAAAAGCTCCAGTTGCACTGGACACTACAATTTGTGAAAATGTTACAATTTCTAATAAGTTAATATTTTGTTCATTTCGTTGCAAATCTCAGAAGCATCGAATTGGTGTTTCTGTAAGAGTTTCTCATTTGTGTTAATGAAATTAACATATTATTTTTATTTTATTTTTATTTTTCTTTTTATTTACAAAAACAACATTTTTACAATAATTTTTTTTTTTGGACAAAACTTCTATTAAAAGTTCTAAGCACACCAAATGGACACTTACTTGGTTTAAAGAAATTTGTTTTTCACTTTGTTGACTAGAGTTTGATTTCTTAAGGAGGTTAAGGAGAAGGTAATTCTTAATTTTGGCATGGATAACTTGCCTTTGATCACATTGAAAAAGGATTAGTTTTGAAGTATGTGCAAGGTAGTTTAGGGACACTTACTATTAAATCTTAAAAAAAAAAAAAAAACCAACTTACAAGATTAATTAAAAGTTTAATATAACACTGCTTTATATCTTTTTGTATCTTTTTAATATAAAGTTAAGATTATGGAATGGAATCGAATTATATAACATGCAGGTGTAAAGGAATGGAAAAGGATGGGTCATATCGTTAGATGGAAAAAGTATAAGTTTAAAAAGAAAGGAATATTATGTTAAGAGAGGAAGGCAGGCAATTCTGCAGGTGGCACGCGGGACCCTGGGGCCTTGGCCAGTTAGCAAGCCGTGTGGACCAATTGACACCCATTTTAGCTCATGAACTTTGCTTTCCACTTTCCACACAAGGGTTGAGAGAAAATGAGTCAGCTGCATTGTCAAATCTAAACAAGATTCTTTCTGCTTATGATCTTTTAGTGTCTCTTAATCCACAAGTAATTGAGGCCATAATGTTAACATACAAGAAATTCAATAGTCCCAATCCCAATTATAATATAAATGAACATACCAAATACTCAATTAAGTTTTACAATTTAAGTGAAGAGATTATGTACTTTACCAATTGAATTATAAGATTATGTGCACATCAATTAAGTTACTTGCTCCCTTTGTGGATTGCACCCATAGGTTGCGTGTTCAATTCCAATTAAGCCCCACATCATCTTTCCACCTCCCACCAATAGGAAAGTTACGAAAAATTATTGCCGTGTTGAAAAAACTAAGCTTGTCACGTCACCTTTCAAGCTCATGTAGAGCTGGAGCAAAGAAGGATAAGAGATACAAAAAGCTGGACCAAAAAAAAAAGTTACTAATAAAGCTATAATTGGCCCTACAAACAACAAAGATAGATCCTCTGCCTCTTGTGGACTGAGTTTCATTCTGGCCTTTTGCTTACCCGTGATTAAACTTGACACCAGAATCTAGACAAGGAGTTGTGGACGCCCAGGGATTGTGGACTGACTTATGAACCATACCAAGTTCCCTTTTAGAGATGTAAGGGATAGGGGAGGGGTTTTGAGGCTCACCCTTCTCCAGCCAATCATACTGATTTTCATGTCTATCTTTGGATTAGATATCTGGTTTGGGTTGCTTTGCTATGCTATATTGCTATCTCCTCTTTTTTTTTTCTTCACCAATCTGGATAATATCATAGACACTCTTCATGACTCCTGTGGGGACTAGCCAGATTGGCCAACTCATGCCAAGGACCCCACCAACCCACATGCACTCTCTCCTCTCCCCATCCCTTGCTTCTTCCCCTATTTATAACCCCCATATCCAATATTTCGAGGGAGAAAAGGAAAAAGAAAGATTTCAATTAATATTCAGAAGCAAAAGATTTTTAAGTTATGGAAGTTTCTGTGGAACTTGAAGATGATTTGTTCTTTGCAGACTTAAGCAAGCAAATCTCTCTTCTAATCATGGATGATGATGATGAAGAAGATCCAAGCACAAGATATCCTTCAGTTTCTTGGCAGGTAATTCATACCATCTCCTTTTTGTTAATTCAGTGTGATCTTAACTCCAGAATCTCAGTTTTTAAGTTAGTGATACATTAACTCAGCTATACTGTTGTTGATTATATATCGTTTTTCATGTATTAGTTTTGTGTTCACTTTTATGAAACTAATTTTCAGGGCTTTTCTAGAGGAGATTATCCAATTACAGCACCACCTCAATTAGTTGCTTATGGGCAAAGTTGCAAAAGAGATCAGAGCAAAGGCACAGGAGTGTTTATTCCTCAGTCCTCAGCAGGAAGAAGTAAGCAAAGGCATGGAAGATTCAATTCATTCAACACAAAGTCATCTTACAGGCACCAAGATTACAATAATGCAAAGATGGTTTCTCAATCCCATCATGCTCCAGGAAAAGCCTAAGTTCTAAATTACTTTAATAAAGTACTAATCCCTTCCTCAAGAAAGGTCCCAAGGAAGGCTTATAAGATTGAATGATTCATAATATATATGCCAACATGTACATTCAGAATAAGTGAGCTCTTGAAGAGGCTCTTCCAAATCATGGAAATTCAAGGTTTCTTGCTGGGTATGATAGATTTAGGGGAGAATTTGTGATGTTAATTAATTTGATGTAATTGATTAATATATTAATTTATTATTATTGCAAAAGGTTTTTTTTCCTCTTTTCTTCATTTAGCTGCCATGTAAAAAGCAATTTATTCTGGTGCATGGAAAAATATGCATGCTAAGGTTCACATATATATTATAAATTGAGATTTTGAATATAGAATCAAGATTTTTAGAATTAGTATGCATCAATTTGAGTTTTTTTTTTTAACAAATTATAATTTTTGAATAAGAGAGATTTAAACCCCAATCTTAAAGTTGAGAGGTGCATCTTACGATTAATCATATAACCATTAGTTACAAAACCCAGGTGCATCAATTTGGAAAATTTTAATTAATTTGTTTAAAGAAATTTAATTTATTAATCACTTTGTGTAAACTTGGCATGGAAGTATCAATTTCTCAGTAGGTATGTAGACACATCAGAATCTTTCATTTTAGCAGCTTTATTTCCTCGTGTCTTCTTTTAATCTATCAGTCATATTGTAGGTCCTTGTCTTACAATCACGTGTCCCACATTTATTCAGGTCAGTACCTTTCACTCCCATAATTCTCATTTCTGTTCCCAAAGGCCAAAGATGGGAACAGTTGTTGGTGGGGCGTCTTTTTTATTTTTGGTTTTTTTGATGTGTACCCTAGCAAAGGACATGGAGCCCCGAATAATTTGTCTTTTTTTTTTTTTTGAACTGAAGTTAAATTGAATAATTTTAGTTTAATTAATTATTACAAAAAGGGGGTTTTGGATTAAGATGTGTCCTTGATAGTCGGAGAGAATTGCATTCTCTAACGAAAAATATTATAATTATAATATTATATAATATTCTAAATTTATAATAAGATATATTTTGTATAAATAATTTTTTTTTATTTATGAATTTACTTATAACATTATACGTATTTATTTGTTTAATTTTATGTTATATTTTAATTAATATTACGTAAAATTATAAATTTATAATCATACACAGAATAGTAACTATAATATTACCATTTATCTAATAATTAATATTTTATAATTTGATGCAATCTAAATACTAAAATATGGGACTCTAATTATTATATAGGAAATCTTCCTTTAACATCCCATAATTTCCCCTTGCAAACCTAGTAATGAGATCATGCCCTAAATTTTCAAAGGGGTCCCTCATGTAATACACTACTCCTTATAAAAGAAAGTACATAAGTTTCAAGATTAATGTAATGGTGTTGAATAGTTTGAAAAATAAAAGTTCCATATCTGAGAAGAGTAAGAAAATAAAGGAATTTATATATGTTTATCCTCTATTTATAAATAATTATGGAAAGTTGAAACTCAAGACTTGCAAGTTTTGAGTTTAGGTATTGCCTCCTATATATTATCATTTAGATGGGCACTTTGATCATCTTGGGGCTTTGACCTACCAAAAGAAATTTTTTTTTATTTTTTAATTTTTAATTTAATTCAATTAATTTTTCAAAATTAGATAGATATGTCTGAAATTTCATACACAATTTTTGACAACAAAATGCACCTTTCTAGAATAGTGTCTTTTTATAGAGACACATTCATTTGGCAAATGTCTTTCTATAGAGACATACCCCTCAATAGATGTTTATTCGGACAATATAAATTCTTTTGATAGAGTTCATATTTTACACTTAATTATGAGAGAGTTTTTAAGTTTTATTATATTTTAAAGAATTTTAATTTGAATCCTTAAAAGAAATGGGATCATGTCTCAGAACTTTCTTATTTTACTATTTTCTTTATCTTTTCTTAACAAATGACATATTTGCTTTGAATTTTTTTGTGGTGTATTCAATGATTTAGGGAGTCTATTGACTAAATAATGTGTTTGAGTAGGTTCCCACCCATTTATTCTCCTTATCTCAAACACCCACTTGGTGATGGTGTAGAAGATCATAAGGCACATGTTCACCAACTCAGTATGAAAATACTGGAAAATGATGCACCATTTCAACCGTATCTCCCAAGACTAACCTCTCTACATTAGATTTAGATACGGCTCACAACTTGTGATATGTATCATTTTAGTTTTGATACATAAAAACGACTATATAATGATGATATTTTACTTTTGTCTATTTTATAGTACCATTTTTAAAAAAACTTGCATATTAAAATGAATAATATGTTTGATTAAATTAGAAAGATAAATTTACTCTATGTATGAAATGCATATTAATTGTGAAAAACAAAAAATGGTAGAGGAAAGTAGTGAATCATCTAACTATAATTCGTTCAAACTTTGGAATGATTTCTGTGGTCCATATATGGACATTTAGTCTTGCCATGATAGTTAGATTTTTTTTTTTTCTAGAAAAGGCGAATGCAGTCATGGTATTTTAGATTTTGTGGGTCTTGGATGAAATATTTGTGGTTCAAAGTTTCCTTTGAGCTTTGAGGCATCAAATTCATTAACATTTTTTTCCAATAGAATCTGATTAAGTATTTGACTAGACGAGTACACCGTCAGCAATGATCACAGTCAAATACGTGATAATTCCACTAGGGAATACCATAATGAGTAGCAATTCCATTTCCATAAACTCCTTTAAAAAAAAAAAAAAACTCAAATTTCAACTAAACTAATCTATTCTCTCTTCTTCTTTTTTTTTTTTCTTTAAGCAATAAAAGTGCTGTGAATTAACTTTCATACATCTTAAATTAATTTTTTTTTATCCATTTTAAGGATATATGTATCACACATTAACTTAGTATATTTAAGAGAATTGAATTTTTTGAATACTCATCCTAGCACTTAAATCGTGAATTAGATTTGCAAGAGAACACTTGCTGAATAATGCTATTAAAAATTTAGAAACTGTCCTTTTAAATGATTCTCAATAATTACTTGAGAACCATTTTTGTTAACAATCAAAACCTAAGGGACTGTTGGGAACTTTTATATATTAAAGATAACTGGGCCTCTTCCTATCAGGCTTATAACAGCCATACAAGGCTTTGGGCTGTTATAAGCCTAAAACCACTTTACTGCTTGAGCCCTTGAGCTTTGCCCTAAAATGATTGAGGTGGGAGCCCGGAGAGCCTTCTTTGGTCCAGCCCATCAAGACTTTGGGCTCCGGCCTGGTATTAACTCCTCTGAACCCAAACAAAAATTTCTTGTCTGCCATTGAGTCCGAAGCCTAAATGTGAATTTTGGTACTCACCTTTTAAGCTTTTACATAATTTGTCTTTCAATTTTTTTT
>BPVZ01000129.1:171698-187468 GCA_020521535.1 Rubroshorea leprosula | reverse complement strand
TAGATATGGACGTGGCAGCATTAATTACTACACGGAATTTGAAAACGGCGTCGCCTAGCAAATATGAATAAAATAAAATAAAACGGCAATCATGGAGGTTGGAAACAATGACACTGTACCAAACAAATTGAATGGCAAATTTGCACCTCCACTCTAGTAGTTTTGATTATGTTCATTTTGCTCCCTAGGACTCTTAAAAGATGCATGTAAGCCATAATTGAGCTTTAGCTTGTAAACATGCACAGTTTGATCACATTTAATCATACACGGGCCGAACTAGAAATTTATGTTGTGAGGGAGAAAGTCTAGAATATCATGGGTACACCATGTCAGTGGTATCTCAAACCAACAAAAAAGTAATATGTTAACGTTAGTTATTCAGCTCATTAATGTGCAAAAGTAAATATTTAACGTTAAACAAAAAAATGTTAACATTTTTTTTATGAAAAAATAAAAAGCTGCTTGCTTTGCTTCCCACAAGTTTAGAGGGATCTCTTCATCTTTTGCCAAGAAGGAGTTACAGAGGTGGATGGCTATGAGCTATCATTTTGTGCTATTGTTGATTATATGTTGTATTGGAGTCAAGTAGTAGCTTGATGAAAATTTGGGGATCTTGGTATTCAAATGCATAAGCAAGAGAGAGGATTTCTAAGGTACCTTAAACTGAAGAGGGAAATAGAGTACCAGCCAAATTTGGTTTTTCTCTCTCTGTAGTTGTATTACCCTAAAAATGTTTAAGAAATTAATTTCTTGTTTTTTTTAGGTAATTTCAAAATTTTCAATCTATTTGAAATCTTCTTTTCAACTCTTTTCTAACTTGATGATGATTTTAGAGTTATTGTGGCAAACTAGTTGATTGGGTTTATTTGTGATTTTGGAGTTTGTTTGTTTTGCATGATTTCTATGAAGTTTTCAATTAATTATACTAGTTGAATATGATTTTGTTGGCTAGATAATTGAAAAGCAACACAAATCTTGATCAAGGTCTTCTTTGAGAATTTACAAATTTCATTTGAAACTAAAGATTGATACTTTTATTTCTTTTCAAGAAAAATATATTAAAAACAAACCATAATTTTAGCTAAAACATCATCAATTTAAAGTTCCATTAGATGTTTTCTTTTGTGACCATGTGTAGGGTCTTAAATCTATGATTTGAAGACAAAGTACTAGGCAAATAACATTGCAAAAGAATAATTATCAAAATAATCCCTTAAATCACAACAAAATATAATAGAAATAGTTCAATGGTAACATAAATCTATTTCACCACTTAAGCAATTGAAAAAACATCAGCGCAAAATACTTCTTTTCATTTAAAATTCTTGTCTTGATCAAATAGTATCATTGCTTAGACAAGGTTCTCACCTGAAGTTTAAACCTAACAGCATCATAAATTCATTTTGAGGGTTTAAATAGATTTAAATTACTTCAAAAGAGAAATTAGTTTCTTAAACTTTCTTTGATGAATATACACAATAAAAGAGAAAGAAATACCCAATTTTGCATGAACGCTCTCTTCTTTTTGGCCAGGGTGCCTTAGAAATTCCTTCTCTCAATTATCAACTCAACATCAGGATCCCCAATTCTTCATCAAGCACCTCATGACTCCAACACGATACAATTAATCATCGTAATAACTGATAGCCCATGGCTATCTGTCTCTAAACCTACCACCTAAAATCGAGATGGAGAACAATGGTGCTGTGGCTTGTGGCTTTTTGTCATAGAGGAGAGGGGGAAACGTTATAAATTAACCTTGTGGGAAGTGAGGGCCTTTTTTTTGTTGTAAACAACGTTAATGACTTCTTGGTTTTACGTTAAATGCCTGCTTTTGAACTTTGATGAGTTAGATAACTAATGTTGACATGTTGCTTTTTTGTTGGTTTGGGATACCACTAATGTGGTATACTTGAGACATTTTAGACTTTCTCTTTGTGAGGGGGCATGAAGCAAATCAAAAGTTATCACTATTTCTCTTTTTTTCTTTAAAAATGAATTGATATGTAGTTGTTTTCTTAAATATTCTTTTACCTACAAAAAATTTCTACTAGTTAACTAATAAATTACAAACATCTAAAACATTAAAGAACTAATTTATTAAGAACAAAACCTCTTGCACTTTTCATAAGGAGTAAAATTGAGTAAATTCAAATACTAAGTTTTTATGCTAGCTAACATTGATAGGGATTAGTGAAATATGCTAGAGAAAGAAATAAACAATGCTACTTAATAAAAAATATGATAAATGGATGTATCTAGAAATGTGCAACAAGTTTCAAGACCACTCTTATATTAGTCCTCCTTGGTATAATTTTGCTTCAAAAGTAAAACTTGACACAATGTTAAAGGCAATCTCAATTCACTACTTTGGAAGGCTAATTAAATGCCTAATTCACCTAATGCTTGAAATCCCAAAATTAGGATTAGATGCCTATTCTCCTACTCAAAAAGGAAAACCTTCTCATTGTACAACACTCACATAAACTCCCACCTTCACAAAATTAGCAATGCACTTCAATTCATATTCTCAAAGTGATTATTATGGAATATCTTGTTGTAATCTTCATTTCAAAGAATTAAAATTAAACATGAAATCCATATGTGAAATTGCAATCACACATCTAGAACAATGAATATAACCAAGTCCAACAGGCATTGTATATGTACTAAAATATAAAATTTTAAAAACTTGAAGAGAATATAAAAACCTTCTACGTATATTAAAATGCAAATTTTTAAAAGTTTAGGGACGAGCATACCATCTTATCCCTTCTCTCCACCGATAATTGGACACATCCATAGTTTCAAGACATGATCAATACCTTTTAATCATGGCTAAGCCTTTCATTTTAGTTGTTTCTTTTGATCATCTCTCATCATCGTGTCCAACTGCCATCATTTGATCATGTCTGAATATGGAGATGTTGCTTTCTATTTATCTTGATCATATGTTTTGTTCATACATCGTCCAAATGTATCACATACCTAACACTTGAATTTGATTAGAAAAATAAAAAATAAAAATGTATCTTCCAACAGAAGATTGTTAGGACGTGTTTGGATTGACTATTTTGATACAATTGATAATTGAGAGTTAATATTCAATGATTGATCATTGTTATTATTTTCAATCTAAAATATTTAAATTATTTAATTAAAACTAATAATTGATAATTGTTTTTTAATTTTTAAATTAAATGCCCCCTTAATCTTTTACAATAATAAAATAATTGCTTAGGATCTATCGTCACCTACACATATTATTGATTGGTATCATGTTTGAGAGAGGAAAATGATTGAAATCATTTTTGGAATTCGAAATTAACTTGTTTTGGCAGAAATAAAGCATATACGTAAATTATGTTCAACTTTTAAAAGTTATGGGGTGTAAAGTGCAAAAGATCTAAACTACAAGGAAGAAGTGTAGTCTACCCAATGATAACTAAATAAAACGGACGAAATTACAAATAGATTAAAAAAAGGAAGAAAGAAAAATGAGGTGCGACCATTTCAAAGCGACCTTCTCGCGAACGAACGCGTATAGCCCAAATCTGAACTCTCATGAGAGAGGAGAGAGAGCGCGATAACGATGGCGATGCTAGTGAGCATTGTCGTTTTCGCTCTCCTCCTTATGCTGTTTCTCATCCTCCTCATCGTCTTTCTTCTTGTCTGCAAACCATGGCGCTTCGTCTTCCTCTCTCGTTCCCGCACCGTCAAGGTAACCTCCATTCTTTCTTTGGGCTTCTCTGATTGTTGGCATCGGGATTCTTGATCCATGGTTTCTCTGGTCGGAAATGTCGATTTTGAATGGAGGAAAGCTACATGTGTTTTCGTGTTGTAGTCGGCGATTTAGAGCTTAGCTTAGCTAAGCACGTTGTCAGATTGTATTGGAAATCTCTGGATGATCTTTGATTTAGGTTTATTTGTGATATTAAATGTAAGATTGAGCTGGAGAATTCGAGGTTTATTTGTTAGTCTTCGTTTCTGTTGATGCTTAGGGGGTTTATTGATTCTGGATGTTATTATTATTATTATTATCTTTTGTGTGTTAATTTAGAGATTGAGGTAATTTATGATTTGTAGGTTGATTGATACATGAATAAATTATATCCAAGGAATCACTAATCGCTGCGTGAGTTTTTATTCGAAATAGCTTGATTGCTATTAAAGTTGGCACTAGGCATCTATCTGTTTTCTATTTGGCTTTCATGTGAGGAAATCAATTGAATTGGAAAATGCATTGCATGATTTACGATGCATTCATTGAGATAGTGTTATCCATTCCAAGTGCACTAAAGATTGGTTGATGACTTGGTCTGTATCACATCGTCATTAAGTTTGTGCAGTCTACAGGACAGTTTTGCCTCTGCATTGGAAACCTGATTGATTTCCATAAAATATGTTTGTATAACTTTTGGTTATGTACTTAGATCTTTAAACTGTAATGGCGTATGCATATTTTATTAAAATTCTGTTTATTTCTTTGTACTTTGAAATATATAGGCTTTCCTTTTAACTCTTGTGTTTCTGACACATTTTGATCCTGCATGTTTATTTATAGGTTGGTGATTTAGATAGGCCGCTTGTGTCAGATGATGTAGATCAAGCTCAAGAAGAGGACAATGATGTGATCAGAAATTATGACTTGGGCGGTGCTCGTTTTCAAAATGATTTGCGATCAGCTCGTACTCAGGGGCTTGTTCACAAACAGAGGTTTCCTTCTGCACCTTCGCATTCAACTCAGGGTATTTCCATCTTTTTCCCATATTTTTGTTACTCTTGGTAGTTAGGCTTTAACTTTTTCCTTCCCATTGTCTTTTCATGTTTTTCCCCATTTGTATCATAAGAAAGTTTGAAAGGTTCTAATGATGCAGTATGCACTTTGCAAGGTGATAGCTTGATTCTAGATGTGATATCTGATGCATCAGAGGATGCATCGATTGGTCAGACAATTAAGCATCCAGCATGGACAGACCAGTTAATTGAAGAGCAAAAACATGTCAGGCAGGAAGATCAAATTGACAAGTTGAGATTTGGTGTCAAAAATGATAAATTTCTGGATTATCCGCCCAAGGTTATCCATGATCAAAGTAATTTCCTCGTTCTATCTCTTATGCATGGTGGTTGTATTTTGCTTTGTCCTTTTCTTTGCTGAATATTTAAAACATTTAATTATATCTTTCTGTTAGAAGTGCAGGAAGTTGCCTGTCTCTTGAGGTTGTCTCTGGTCCTTCTTGTGGATTTCGTTATTCTGTACTGTCAACAAGTTCTTCCAAGCTTCCGCTGACTCTCGGAAGAGTTCCTCCAAGTGACTTACTATTGAAAGATTCTGAGGTTTCTGGGAAGCATGCTATGATAAACTGGAATCCTAATGTAAATTTCTTGTGATTTTACCATGTTATTTTGCATATGAAGTTGTATGCTGTATGTACAATACATCCTTACAGTGAACTTGCTCCTTTGGTTTCAGAAAATGAAATGGGAGCTGGTAGATATGGGTAGCCTAAATGGAACATCATTGAATTCTCAGCCAATCAACCATCCGGATTCTGAAAGAAGGCATTGGGGTAATCCAATGGAGCTTTCTAGTGGAGACATAATAACGCTTGGGACAACCTCAAATATTCATGTAAGTTGACAAACTTCTCTATTTACTTGGAATAATTGTATTTTTCTTCTGTACAGTTGTGGCTTAATTTTCTCCAGCATTTCAATGATCTTGATAATTGCTGGGGTATGCCTAAACAAACAAGGGGAAATAATTTTCTGCTTTGGCATATCATCAACTTCTTTGTAATATGAAGGTCATGCATGTTGTTGTTGTTGTTATCATTATTACTATTACTGTTATTATTACTCTTAGTAATATTTTTGTTGTTATTGTTATCATTTTTTTTTTTTCTGATAAAGCTTTGTGTTATTTCAGAAATTTCTTTTATAAGATTAATGTGAAAGAGAACTTAAGTTTGGATGTGTCTTATGTTCTTGTGTGCCTTTCTTAGATGTTGGTCTGATTATTATCCATATATATCTTGATAGTTTTATTTTTCTTTTGATATAAAATACTCTATTAAGAGAGAGGGCAGGAGAAGTGTCAAATCACAAGGCACATCCTTTTGATATGTGAACAATATAAAAAACTTTCCATTGTTAATTTATTTATTTCGGGGAGAATCATTTTCTCGTAGTTATACTTAGAGAGTGCTGGGAGAAAACAACATCCATGTGGCGCCATCTCTGAACAGAAAAATATTGAATGGTTTCTATCCTGTGGGATGAAATCCTATTTGGTTAATGATACGTTTAGGTGGAAGTTCTACCCGTCCACTGGATTTTTGTTTTTTTCAGTAATTTCTTTCTGTCATTTGTGCATTGCAGGTATGACAATGTTTGAACATCTGCAGCTGGTTTTTAGTTTATAATGTGTGATTCTTCTTTTCTAAATATCCATTCTATTCTTGTAATGCAGGTTCATATTTCATCTCAAGATCAGCGCCAGATGCCATTTGGAGTTGGTTTGGCTTCAGATCCTATGGCTTTGCGCAGAGGAGGAAAGAAGCTTCCAATGGAAGATGTTTGCTATTATCAATGGCCTCTTCCTGGTGTCAATCAGGTTTTAAAATTAATAATTTTTGTTCTCGTGGATATTTTTGTTCATCTTTCAGAAGTAACTGAGTACTTATAAATGCCAATGTTGCAGTTTGGAGTGTTCGGTATCTGTGATGGCCATGGTGGTGCTGAAGCTGCAAAATTTGTGAGCAAGTTAGTATTCTCATTTCTTCTTTAGTGTGTTTTCTTGTCATTGTGATTTTCTTCATTCAAATCTCTAAAAGATTTATTGGATGAGCTTTCTCAATCTTGTCCTTAATCATGCCTGTTTTAGCTGATATGTTGATTTGATACGACTGCTGGACTAAAATTTCAACAATCTGATGTCCAGGACTCTGCCTGAGATGGTTGCTACTATTTTGTCAGATTCTCAAAAAAGAGAGAGGGTCATGTCACAATGTGATGCATCTGATGTTCTTAAAGATGCATTTTCTCAAACAGAGGCATGCATGAATCATCACTATGAGGTTTATTTTTCTTTCTTAATTCTGTTTCCTTTTCTTAACATCTATGCATTTTCCATTATCTTATAGTTAGTAAATTTAATGTTGTCTGTGCAAAGCATTGAATGCCTTTGTTTATCTTAACACCCTTTGTTATTTCATTTGCTCTTTTCTAATAGCATTTTTGTAGGCTTACTATCACTCTCTTTTGTTCGAATCTAATGCTAAATAACATGCCCGGATGCAATTTTTTCAACTCTCTGACTTTGCGTCTTGTTGATCTTCACTTTGTATAATAATTTTCCTTTTTTCATGTATTGATTGCCTTTTACTCCCTTAGAACATTCAAATTCAACAGCATATTATTGCTTTGTTATTTGCATTTGACACTTGACAGTGAAGGAATATTTCTCACAACAAACATATATATCGTAATAACATAATTTTAAGCTGCTGAATATACTCTTCCTGACCCGAAATATTGCTGGACATATACTTTTAAACTAAAAATTGTTTCTGCTGTTAAGGAATCAAGCATTAGTGTTTGCATTTTGAAATGATTAGTTCCTTGCAGGGTTGTACAGCAACGGTGCTTCTAGTTTGGGCTGATGATGATGAAAATTTCTTTGCTCAATGTGCTAATGTTGGAGATTCAGCTTGTATTATCGAGTATGTTTTTTATGTTTGTTATTGTTCTATTAGTAGGAGCTAATATATTTTTATTTCATTAAAATCTCTATTACCTAGAGTGTTGGATGACTCCCTGCAAGGCAAGCAGATGAAGAATGTTTCAGCTATTTTTGTTATTGGCAATAGTGTTAACTGTTGGTGAAATTATGACAGTTTACACTAAAAAAGTTGCTTATTATGAAAAAAGCTACCTGGAGTGGATGTTTTAATTGGACAATTGATTAAATAAAGGTCAATTTTTGTAATTTTCTGTACAAATTAATGGTAAAAAGGTGCATTAATTGCATCCTTAACCTTTTAGAAAAACCCTTATTTTAATATGGTATAATAAGATAATATACAATGAAGGTCGCTTGAAGCTATGAAAGCAGGAGTTGTTGGCTGATTGTTGCAGTCTTATTCTAAGTTTGATGACTATACTTATTGATTAGGACCAATGTAGTGCAATTGTGGTCTCTGTTATTGTTGTATATACATGATCATTATCCTCATGGTCTATTTGAAGTGAATTTTGCAATCTTATGCCTTTGGTACCATGCAACTAATTAAACAGATTTCAATGGCTCAGTGTTGATGGTCAGCAGATTAAAATGACAGAAGACCATAAAATTACTAGTCACTCTGAAAGACTTCGAATTCAAGAAAGTGGAGAACCATTAAAAGAGGGGGAAACACGGCTATGCGGCAAGTGCAAAATTTCTCCATTCATTTGAAATTGTTGTACACCCACAAAGAATTTGTATTTTAAATATTTCCCATCAGTTATTCTTTTATCCCTTGTTCAGGTTTGAACCTTGCTAGGATGCTTGGCGACAAATTTGTGAAACAGCAGGATTCACGCTTCAGTTCAGAGCCTTACATAAGTCCTGCTATGCATATCAATAAAACAAGTGGGGCCTTTGCACTATTAGCAAGGTGATTCTTCTATTTTTTTGTGGGCTAAAGTGCATCAAGACCATTATGGCTATATGTTCTTGTCTTCAGAACACATTTTCATTCCACAGTTCTTGTTTTAGCATGTTTAAGGTGATAGTTCATACCTAGTTTTTCCATTTAAATCATTTCTGTGAAGAGTGACCTATCATAAAGCTGCTATCCTTGAATCACTCCCACTACATTCCTTTTCATTTAAACCATTTTGTTTCTTTTTATCATACTTTCAATTTTCTTCATCAATCTTTAGTGAAATTTTAAAATGGTTTATCTGCATCAATTGCAGTGACGGCTTCTGGGATGTTATTAGTGTCAAGAAAGCAGTTCAGCTAGTCATGCAGGTACTACTTTATTTTACATAACTTTAATTAACTATTACTACCCTCCTGAATACGAATTTTTCCTTTCTCGAGTGTCATTTTAACCAAGTAACAATTTCTGAGCTGCACAGACAAGGGAAAGATATCCTAGAGAAGAAAATTCAGCAGAGAAGATTGCTAATTTTTTGTTGAGTGAGGCTAGAGCACAGCGAACAAAGGATAACACCTCTATTATTTTCTTAGATTTTTACAGCATATCTAGAAGTTCCTCTAGTAAAGTTGATTTGTAATCTGAACATCAAGATTTAGTGTAAAATTGTGATTATTATTTGTTCTTAGTTTTATCTTTTGAAGCTTCTCCTTTTGTATCTCTTTTTCTATACTGGCTTTTGACCATTTTGATAGGACGTGACATCAAATTGAACAGTGCATGTCAAGCCATAAGATCTGCGGAAAGAAAAAAGAGATCAATTGGAGAAATTACCTTGCACTTGTGTAATACCTTAAATCTGCTTTTCATATTGACAAATAGCTCTTCCCTCAAGGATTCGGCCTGCATTGGTCATGACTTAAAATCAACAATGGCCAACGTACTTTAAAGCCTTAAATGTTTTCAATATGTGATCGTGCCGCCAAAACCCTTGCCACCATATTTTCTAATGGAAATGCCTTTTCAGGCAAACAGCCTTTGGTCTCGGATTCAAATTTGGAAATGTTTTATAAATAATTAATCTTAATTATAAATAATTAATTTTATTTAATACTCTATAATTAAATAGTTTATTTTTTAAATAATTAATTTTAATTAATATTTTATATAATTTTAGTGATTTTAATTAATATTTTATGTAAATTTTATACTTTAAAAAAAAACTAGAGTTACAACATGATTTAATTTTCTTTGGACGGTGATGTAAAAATAATTTTTTATATTATTTTTTATATAATTTTTATATATAATTAAATTAATAAATATATTTAATATGAAGAGTCTTAAATGAATAAAAAAATTAATTATTTAAATAATACATAAAATCATTAAAAAAAATAATACAAAAAGGTTTCACTAAATCATTTTTTATTTTCTTTCGGCCAAGGCTTTCAAACACGGCCTATGGCCCGGACCGGAATGCCCAAAGACCCTGTTTAGGCGGAGTTTCAGTTGCTTACTAGTTACCACCAGAGAAAGCCATTGAGCTCTCAGATATGGCGAAAAGGAAGAAGAGAGCAGACAGTGACGGAGGGAGGGGGTTGCCAGGGGGGGCGCTCGCCCCTCTGAAATTTAAAAATCTTTATAAATTAGTATATGAAAAATTATTTCGGCTTCCCTTAAATTTAAAAATTTTATGAATTAGTATATAAAAAATTACATCGTCTCCCCCCAAAAAAAATTCTGGGTCCGCCCCTGAGAGCAGAGGCAGAACCAGAAACCGGAGCGAAGAACTCAGAAGAACGCATAACTGAAGACCAAAACCTTGATTTCGTCAATGGAGATTCTCAACACTCAAAGAAGAGGGAGAAGAAAAAGAACAAGAAAGCAAAAGAAAGCAGTACTGTTAGCATCGCCATCGCCGGCTCCATCATCCACAACGCCCAATCTCTCGAGCTCGCTCCTCGAGTACACACTCTTATCTCTGTAATCTTTTCATTTCCATTACTACTTCTCTTTTTATCGGATCATTAGTTGATACTTTGTCTTTTCTCAGTTGGCGGGTCAGATTGCTCGTGCCGCAACGATTTTTCGAATTGACGAGGTTCTTGTTTAAATCATTAAGTGTTTAATTCGGCTTTTTTTTTGTGGTTAATTAGTTATATAATGTAGAAGTTTTGCAGTACAAGTGAATGAGGTTACTGGATTTTGTTGAAGGTGAGTGTTTCTGTTTCTTGTGTAAGCAGGTTGTAGTGTTTGGTAATAAGATCAATTCTGGAAATGATGCCCATGTTATGTTATCGAATCAATCGTATGAGAATGAAAGTGGTGCTGCTTTCCTTGTAAGGATTTTGAGGTATCTTGACACGCCCCAATATCTAAGAAAAGCTCTGTTCCCTAAGCATGATAGCTTAAGATTTGTGGTGCGTGCTGAATTCCTGCAGTGTGGTTTTTTTTTTTTCTTTTTTTTTTTTGGGTAAAATGTGAATTTATTACCAAAATCACCAAAATTTACACAAAGCAGCTCTTTTGGTTAAGGCTGCTATTAATGTCAGTACAAAGTATGAAACAACTCCTAAACTACTGTATGTTCAAACCTTAGCTGTACATAAAATTTCTAATCCCAATTGAGCTGCAATTCTCCTTGACATGGGAGAAGACCTTTCCTTTACAAACCCTTTTACTCTGTCTCAGACATCCATTTGAATCATATCTATTTCCTACAATGTGGTTTTGATACTTGATAAACTGCTTGTTTTTTTTTCCATTTTTTGATTCTAATGAATTGAAGTTTTTCTGTGTGCTTGCTTACACTTTTACAGGGTATGTTGCCCCCACTCGATGCAC
This sequence comes from Rubroshorea leprosula, assembly GCA_020521535.1. Lineage (NCBI taxonomy): Eukaryota > Viridiplantae > Streptophyta > Magnoliopsida > Malvales > Dipterocarpaceae > Rubroshorea > Rubroshorea leprosula. Next base: position 175,973 of record BPVZ01000129.1, on the reverse strand, counting down.
CACACCATCTACGCAAGCACGAGTGGGCTCCCTATCGGGAAGGTAGGTTTTATACTTATAATATGTCTATGTGCTTAATTTGCTTCTCATTTTACTACTTGCAGTAACACTTCTTAGTAAGAGGATGGACACATTCAACTTTTCATACTTATAATTTCTTATAAAGTTGCTGCATGCAAAACAGATGGAGCTATAATTTATCTGGGGAGTCTTATATGTTGAATGGATGTAGTTGATCACAAGCAATTGTGTTACTAACCCTTAGTTATTTTGAATTGTAATTTTTTGTGAACCTTATAGGTATCACACTTAAAGAAAAGGCTACAAACTCTTCAGCGACAGAGGTTGGTGTAGGTTTAAGTAAGGTATCTCCTTTCTAGTAGATATAGCCCATTTTGGGATTCATTTTTGTCCCTCTACAACCTTTATTTTTAATTTTTTAATTCTTTTAACCTAAATCCTCTATCATTAACTCAAAGCATAAAGTTGTAAATGACAAGTTGCTTTGCATAGGAGTTCAATATAATGAAACAGTAGAATATAACGTTTAGAATGACTTCTTTATGTTGATTTAATGTTATTCTATGCAGAATGTTATGGTGGAGCAAGAACTTGAACCTGGAATGAGAGTAACTGTTGCTATGGGAACAAACCACAACTTGGATTCTGGTAATAAGTTGACATTACCTGTTTAGACTTTTGAATCTAACTTGAGTTATCTTTTGTCTTCTTTATGGAAATATGGTCCATGGGTTTTAGTTTATTTATTTTTCTTGTCAAGGAGTCATGTGATGTTTGATTTGACTTGGAGGTTATTTGCTTTGATGAACTATCTGGAGTTTTAAGCTTAATTTGCTTATTGAACTTAAGCTTTATATCCTTTGTTCCATCTCTTATTATATTGGAACAGAATTAATGAAGGTAATTTCCACATGCTACTGAACCAGTGCTGGGTAGTGAAGGTAATTTTTGCTATTCTGGACTGCTGATTTTTAGCAATGAGAGAATTCAGATCAAACTTGAATTCTGCATGAAGTTTGTTTCTCTCTTGCAGCCTTGCTGAATGAATAATTTCTCTAAGCTTAAAATTTGAAACTTTCCTTCTCTCATAGTAAATTGACGCTCATTTTTCATTAGTCAGACTTATCAAGTTTCTCCTTGAATAGCTTTTGTGCATTAGGATTATAAAGTATCTTGTGCAATACATGAGCTTTTTTATTTTATATTTCATTTTTCTAGATTTACAATGCCAGGTTGTCTCCTCATCCAAGCCCAGAGAAGATGCAGGAAATTATTGGTGGTATAAAGTACGATATTCTTCAAATATCAGTTCAGTGTTCAAGGATTGCCCATACAAGGTGTTTATGCTTTGATAGTATTCTTCCATCCCACCTCCTCTGCCTCTTTAAATTTCTGAAGAATTGTCTGTTTTTTGATAAATGCTGGCAAAAGGCTTGCTTCCACTATGTTGATCAGAGGGTGGCTATGATCATTTGATTGGTACTTCAGAACATGGATTGATTATTAGTTCATCACAGCTTACAATACCTGCTTTCAGGTTTGCTTTTGTTCTATGTTAGAATACAGGTTTATACTATGCTTTTGTTGTATGCTAGAGTGTACTACTTCCTTTGTCTACTTAGCTGGTCAACATAGTGCCCTGATACTCCTACATGTATGTAGAAGATGTTGGTCAAGAAGATCCAAGCCTAACCATGATATTGCTACCATATGGGGTCTTGTTGAGAAGAAATTACGCCTCCCTTGCTTTCCCTCCAGTTACTTCAATCCAAACAGAGCATTAGTTTCTCATAAGATGGATTTCCCACGATAGTCACAATATACATTGGTGCATGGTTATAGTGATAGGGGTGGTTACTTCCCTATAATTCAATACTGACCCACCAGAAAACCAGAAGTTATAAACATTTTAATGTATACCATATAGAAACTTGTATGTTGGAGAATTTTGTGTGGGGTTTAGATGGGGGCAATACCATCAGAGGACACTTTACCATGGTACCATTTGAGGTCTGAGCCTTTGTTTTGACATAGCTTTTCTGATGCATCAGTTTTGGCGTCTTTAACTCTCCACCTCAAGTTTTATTTATTCAAATTTTACTAGGCATGCGGTAGCATAAAATATATGTTGCACTCACAATGGCACTATGCTGTTTCATTAATCCATAGTTGTTGCAAACATGATTGTGTATTTATAATGTGGCAGGCATTTATTGATTGCTTTTGGTTAATCCAATGGGGTGGCTCAATGGTAAGAACTTGAGATTCCAAGTTGGAGATCTCAAGTTCGAACCTTGAGTTGGGTGGGGAGGGATTTAGGAATAGGGGAGGGCTATCCTCTCTTGTATAGCCCATCATCAGATGTACCAATAATAATAATAATAATAATGTGGCAGGCATTTATTGATTGCTTTTGGTGGACTTGCTGGCTTGAAAGAGAGCGTTGAAGAAGATGATAATCTACAGGTGTGGTAATGTGCAACTTTACTTACTTTGTTTAGGGTTTCTTCACATGATTGAAATGGGGTGGATTACTCCAGGTGCCATTTTTATAGTTGTTTCTTGTCATGTGAAAAAAAAGTTGTGAATGACAAATTAATTCCGTAAATGTTTTCAACGCTTGAACTTTCTTGGAACGGAAATCTAAAGACCATCTTCATCAATGTGCCTGTGGGGTATGGAGAAGGTCAAGTATGGGATACTTATTAAAAACCTGCAAGTGGGCAGAAGTTAGATGCCCTACCCACCCTGTTCCTTTTGGCCTTACATCCTTTCTCATTTTTTTTCAGTTTCTCTTTGTAAACAAGGAAATAACTGAAATAATGAAAAGAAAATTGATAATACATTCTGAAAACAAATGCAGTAACATAATATGAATCTCCCCCTGACCCCTGGGCCCAGAACTAACAAGCCACACTTCTTATTGTCATTTGTTTGGGATTACTGCCTGGTGTACTATTTTAATTGTTAGAAGTTTAACAATTTTTCTTAGGCCAAACCTCTTATTTGCACATTGAACATCTTTGTCTTTCACAGTCAACACCTTCCAGAGTTTGAAACCTATAAAAAACCCAAAAATTAACAACCAAACCCCCTATTTGCACCCTGAGTTGCATGTGACCTGGTCTTTAATTTTAGGTTTTTTTATGGATTTTAAATTATGAAAAGTGTTGATCAGGGCTGAAAATTCTAGAGAGTGTTGATTGCAGAAAATAATAATGGCCAGGGTTTAAATAGATAGTTTGGCCTTTTTCTTAACAAATGCTGCAACTTGATATTCCAATGAAATTTCTGACCCATCTTTGTTGTTGCTGTGCTTCAATATGGAAGGTGAAAAAACTAAAGGAAAATCTTTTTCACCTTGACAGAATGGACCACGCACCCCTTTTTAGTTATTATACACTGAAATAGACTACTAATACGGTTTTGGGTTTCCCAGGGAAAGAATGCTCCTGAGGTATTTGACTTGTATTTGAACACATGCCCTCACCAAGGAAGTCAAACAATTAGGACAGAGGTACTTATGAGTTAATTTTCCTTTAACTAAATTCCCATATTTAAAACAAGTATGTCCCATAGTGTATTTCTAATTGCTTCCATGCTAAAACAGGAAGCAATTTTTATATCACTTCATTATTTCCAAGAAGAAATTACTCGAGCACTTCAGAGAGCTTAAAACCAAAGGTAGCTTTAACTCTGCATACAAGAAACACTGATGATTTTTGTGCTGGCATAATGCTCAGATCCTCATTTTGAATATATGAAGCTGGTAGCAGAATGCCTGTGTGTCCTCCAAAACACATGTTCATCTAGCATGCGCAGGCGAAGAAATTGCCTATACATTTTTGACTTTTGTCGTTTTTCTTTGGCATTTTTTTGACCTTTTCCAGTTTTCTTTTTGTCGTTTCTAATCAATTCCCTAATCTAGAGTTCTCTTCCCTATGATTTTCAAAACACGAGAGTTGATTTGCCCCTGAACCTGCCTGTAAAGACTAAAAATTTTGATTTATTTAGGTGGATGTATGCTAGGTTCTTTTGCCTCAGTTATCTCTGGGAATGGAGACCACTAAATTGTTCCTTTAAGTAAGTTCGTAAATTTGAAATCATTTCCTTCTTCTTCTTCTTCTTCTTTTTTTCTTTATTGGGTAAAATGCAAATGGTCAAAGGGTAACCTTTATTTTTTACTTAGATTCCACTATTCCAGAACAAAAAAGTGCTATGCACTTCAATCTTGGCCGACTAATAGTGGGGTCA
>BPVZ01000129.1:60952-73331 GCA_020521535.1 Rubroshorea leprosula | reverse complement strand
TCGTCATTATAGCCACCATCGTCATCATCATTACCATCATCGGTCACCATCAAACAGGGACAGCGATTAGAAAGGGAGGAATGTATGAGATTTGGTTTTGAACGGAAGAAGATCAATTTTGTTGGCCGGAGGCAGAAAAATAAAGAGGAAAAGGGAGCTTGGGCAGCATATCTTTGGGGTGTTCTTGCTTTAGGTAATCTTCTGAAACAGACGGTTTTTTGGGAAAGGTAGTGAAGGAGACGATGGTAGCTTGATCCCGTGGGTGGGATCCCTCCTGTCAAATTCGGATCTACCTTCTCCTGAAAATTCCGTCATGTTTGATTTTTCCCTGTGTTCTTTTGTATATGTTTGCTGAAAAATGAATGAGAATCAAAGATTGTTCAGTTTATTTTCCTATCATTTACATGGTTGAATCTTTACAAATCTACAGGATGTGTTTCTTGCTGGAAATGAGATGCAATTAGTATGAACCCTAAATTTCCCTTTGTTCTGTCCAAATTTCGTTTTTGTCTGAGGTTTTATCTGCATTCTGCATGTTTTCGTTGATGGATTGTGGTTTTGGGTTAGGACGACCCAACCCAATCCAATAGATCTAAAAGAAAAAAAAAAAAAAAAACTAAAAAAGGATTAAGGAATTAAAAAATTATAAATAAGATGATAAATTGATTATGGTAATTAGTTTAATGTGTGATTAATGAAATTAATTAATTTTAATTAAAGTAAATTAATCATGTTTATTGTTTTTAATATGAGATAATTAGATTTATTAATTATCTTGATTAAAGGTTAATAAATGAAATTAATTAATTTTAATTAATCATTCAACTAAATTAATTATCATTATTAGTGAATTTCAATCCTCTATTTTCGTTAATCTTAGTCAAAAGTCAAAATTTACCTCCCTTTTATTTCAATTCCAAAACTTTAATGATCAAGCAATTTAGTCCAAAATTTTTAAATCTTTCAAATCAGTCCCTCATATTTAGGATTTAATCAAATCAGTCCATTTAACTTTTTATTTACTGTTGTTGTGCATCCATGTTCTTAATTTTATCCATTTTAGTCCTAAAGTTTAACAATGTTGCAATTTGGTTTATCCCTCTTTTAAGTTTGCTTATTAAGACCCAAATAAAATACATTAGTTGAATTAAAACCTCAATGCTAAAGTAAGCAATCGTGTTTAAACAAAGGATTATGAGGTAAAGGATTATGAGGTGCACGTATGTCCTTTTTTACTTTTAACCAAAAGTCGAACCTCAATTCCTGTGCAGATCCATTTTTAGGTAACTTGTCTCACTTCATAATTTGGACGAGTGACAACTCTTTTTATTTTATATTTTACTTCCCTTCACTTCTCTTCTCTTCCCTTCCTTTACTAATTTTTATCCAAACAAACGCTAAAAGTTTAAAGGATTCACAAGAAACCCAAAGCAAAGTATTTTTTGGAAGTTATGAAGTCGTAGTTAGGTGTCCATTGCAACTGGAAAAAAACATTTCGGGTGAGTATCATTGATTACTGTTATACACCCAACCATGAGAAGCTCTTTAAACCATGAGGGCAATGGGATAAAGAAATTAGATTTTCTGCCAAGTCTAGTGGTGACTTTCATATGATGTAGGTGTTTGTTAAGTTCTATTATGTAATTTTGGAAGCAAATGGTAAATTTTGGAGTTAAAAACAAGTAGAAACCGTTAGATGATTTGACCTGGTTTGTGAGATGTAAAAAGAGAGTAAGGAATGAATGATGAACTGGAATGTAGAATCTGGTTTATCACACTTACCTGCGTGCATTTAAAGAAAGATTAAGAAGTTAGAAGATACGTATTGAAATTGATTAGCTAAGCTTATACATGAAATGTTAAGACTGACTAGTTTGAAATGCAACTTATAAGCTATGTAATTAAATTGCTGTTGGACTTTCTTAGCTTGTGCAAGATAGCAAAGCTATGGTAGATGCATGTAAATGAAATCTGTTTTTGTTTATGAAGTTTGTTATATTGTAAAACCTAAATTATTGGATTTGAACCACACCTAAACTATACAGTTAGGAATTAATGTTTGTTTTTATATTCGTTTTTATACTGCATGTAAGCAAATCCTTGTTATTTTTATTTGAAGTTCGAAAATCTTCAGTGATCAAAACTATGTTATAAACTGTTTGAACAGGTGTTTATTGAATGGAATATGATTTTTTTTTTTTTTGAAAGTCTATGAAAAATTAAAACCTATGCAATCAGCTATGGGTGATGATTGAGCTCTAAATTATGAGCATGCTTTGAACATTTGGACGTTTGCACGATAGGAAAGCTATGGTTGGCCCTGGCTTAAAGTGAAGTGCACCACATATGTATATTTGATATTTGAAGTCCATAGACACATTGTGATCGTTAGTATGTGTCTCTGAGCATGTATTGTTAAAGGTTGAGTAAGAAATATATGTTTGAAATGATTTGTCCATGGTTTAGTTTTGATTAAATTAGTTCTACATTCATAGTAAAATATCATGCTATCTTGACTAAGTAATGTGCTAGAGCAGAGCCATGACAAATATGCTCAAGAATATGCTATTGTCAGAGTTGTTATTGATACTAAACCTATCTAAATTGTTTATGAAAATCTTTAAGTATTGACTAAGCAGTTTCAGTTATAGTGAGTTTTTAACACTCACATATGAGCTATGTAACTCACACCCTACTATCCACTCATTTCAGGTAGCTAGCTTAAGAGAAGTTAAAAGGCTTAAACTAGGCAGGCTATAGATGGATCCAGTGAAGCTTTGGGGCTTGATACGGTAAGACAAACTTGTATCTATCAAAACTAGATGGCTCATAGACTTGGCAAAAATTGTACCTGACCCTTAAACTCGACCCATTGAGAAAGCTGCAAGTAGTCAAAAAATCATTAAGAAACCAGAACATATGTTCAGGATGAGTGAGGCTTGTGTCGGATGGGAAAGAAAGAACTTCAAACCAGAAATTGAAATGAAAAGAAACCAGAAAATGCAAGGCAAAATGTTGCAACCACAAGCAGAACACACAAGGGAATTCAGCTACAGTAAGAGGTAAGTTACCCACTCCATTCGGAAATGTTTATGCTTTGATTGAAAATGGTACTATGCATCATTTGTATCACTTAGATAAGCCTCCCATTTGTATGCCAAGGTTGAAATTTTTTATTTTATGCTGGTAGTGAGTACACCATCTAAAGAAACTCTTAACTTCATATTTACATAGCATGTTTGGCAGAATTGATGTTAGAGAATTATTAGCTTATCTGGCTCTATTGAATATAGAAGAACTTACATTGAGCTTATTTTGCAATGATTGTCTGCTACAAGAAGATTGTTATATTCCACATGGCTAACCAGTTTATCGATCAAGTTTAGGGGTGATGATTTGCATTCTAGACTATGATCAATCTTTTGTTTGCTAGCTCCTACGTTATTGCACTAGGAATATGATGGTTATTTTGAACATTTATATGTGAACATTGGCAGAGCTAAGGAGGGACTGAGGGTAGTTTGGTCCCTTAAATTTTAATTTTTATCCTAAATAGTGTAATTATCATTTTAGTTATTTTTATTATTGGAGATTACTTTTAAGTGATGATAATGAGAAAGATGTGTGGCAAATATAGATAATGAGAAAGATGTGTGGCAAATATAGATAATGAGAAAGATGTGTGGCAAATATAGATAATAAGAAAGATGATAAAAATAAAGATTTTTTTTCTGGCCACCAACAAAAATAAGGATTAATTTACTTAAGAAAAATAATTAATATATCCTTCGGTTCAATATACCTGTTAACACCCACTAATTTAGTGATTAAAATCTGTAACTTTAAGTTTTTTCTTCTTTAATTCAAATTCAAAAAAAATAATTTCTCAATGAGTTTGTTGTATAGTGTGTTGAATTAAAGGGTATTTGTATCAATCTCCTTGAATGAAAAATGATTCAACATCATCCTTTTACAAATGTATGTGTTCACTAATAATTTTTTGCTTTTCTCTTTTATTAGTGTTCTTTCACTCACTATATACATTCATTTTGTCCATTAATTGATGGCATTTACATTACCTCATCAATCACTATTAATTTATGGTTAAAGACTGATAAATTTTGTTTGTAATAATTTTTTTTTCTTTTAAGGACTTTTTAATTTACACCTAGACAGACCATTTTTAAGTCAAGGTTTTGTTTTGCCCCCATGAAAAATATTCCTAGCTATGCTACTGTTTGTGACTAAAGATAAGCCTGTCTATGTAAAGAATCACAGTAGTTAAGAAGACTGCAGATGTTTTCCTAAGCAACTGTTTGGTTTGTCACCCAGCAAGGAACCAACTTCATAATAGATTTAGTATTTAACAGCTTAAAGAGAATGGCAGTAATGGAACTAGTTGAACTAAATCTATCAAAAAAAAAAAAAAAAACCTAGTTGAACTGAAAAAGAAAAATGATTGGTTTACCGTTTGGTTACTATCATAAAGACCAAATCAGGACAGTATGAGAACATTTAGAATTAGAATCAAGTGCAGTATGAATTCCTGGTTACAAGATTTACTTATTCCCAGCAAAAATTATGGACTTAATGAACAGACTTTCAACCTTATCTGAACATATTTGTCATTTTGTATATTGATGGTGTACTAGTCTGTTTCTCTCATGAAGATAGACAGAGAAAACATATGATTATTGTGTTACAAACTTTGGAGGAAACAAAAATTGTTAAACTAATAAATTTGAGTCTGGAATGTCACAAGTCAGATTTTTAGACATGTAATTCTGCAGAAGGTATTTTAGGGAACTCCAGCTGGTTGGAGGCTATAGAAAATTAGGAAAGATCTACAACCGTGGTAGTAGTTAGAAGCTTTCTAGTTTCGCTTGCTACAGTATACAGCTTGTGAAAGTGTGCCTTGAGAGTTTGCTACAGTATAAATTTTTCTTCAATTTGTTGAGCAGTTTTCAGAAAGTTGAAGTAATATATATACACACTATACCTCAAGCTGTGCTGCTCGCACTTTATTTATATTAAATTTAGTTAGGTGTGTACTCCTCTATCTTAAAATATATTTGACTTTTTAAAAAAAAAAATTGTCTCAAACTAAATTAATTATAGTTTTGTTTATTATTTTAAAGTGAATAAATATTTTTTCCTCTTTTAACCATATCATTATCCAATGGCAAAAAAAAAGAAAAAAAAAATATCATTATCTATTTATTTTAATTGATCACTTTCATCCTATCACAAAAAGTTATTTATCCTTTTTTAAAAGGTAACATAAGTAAACAGATAACTTGTCTTCATATCTTTAATTTAGAAAAAAAAAATTAAAAAGCAATTGCTATTTTGGGACAATGGAAGTACTGTTAATAAAAATTTGCATTAATAATTAAATAAAAATATACTAAATTATTCTTTTTGATAATTACTAATTTTAAATGTAATAATTTATTTAAAAAAAGTTTGAATGATAGATATGAATAAAGATTTAAGCTGCAAATTTAATCTTTTTAATTTTGAAAAATAATGACAAATTTTGTTAAAAAGTGAAATGTCTCTGTCTTTAAATGTAAAAATATTAGAAGTTTTGTTTTTAAATGTTAAAAACTCAATAGTTGATGTCTTGTATTCTTAGGATAAGTTTAGGGATTAATTTCTTACTAACGTTCACTGAATAAATGGCTTGGCTTAATTAGGCTAATGACAGGTAAGCATACACTTGAAATGTGTGATTACCAAGTGAGAGAAGGGCAGTCTAGTTTTGAAGTGGAATGCATTAGAATTCCATTAACTTATCTTTAAATTATCATGCTTTCAGATGAGAATGACCAAAACAATTCCATTTCCCTTCTAGTCTAGCACCAGACGAGCAAAACAAAAATAGAGGAGTTGCTGCTTTGCAACAAAGCTAGTAGCAAAATTGAGAGGTTTTTTGAGGAGTTTTGGGTCAAACCTCATTTAAATTGAGGTAAGTAACTTTTAAGCTTAACAAATTTAAACTAAACTAAATTCTCCAAAAATTTAAGAAGGGATTTAAGTATAGACTTTTAGACTTTACCTCTGCATAAGAATTTGGAAACACGCAAAAGAAGGTGGACTCTTACTATTAATTTATCTCTGGAATGGTCTTGGTAACTTTTGCATTTTTTGTGTTCTCATGTGATCTTCTCTGGTGAATTCATTGTTGGCAGAATGCATGATAAGGATGTGTTAGCTGTAATTTTTGCATAACAATGCAAATTGGTGATTGTGTGTGAGTCAGAATAGTGTTCATGTGACATGTGAACTATAAGTATCAAGTTTTCTTGTGTATAAGGAATTATGGTAAATACCTAAGCAATTGAGCTAGGTAAAACCCATTTGGATTGGGAGTACGAAGAAATGGTATTAGATCCTTTGCACAATAAGAAAGTTATGGCTCGGCCATTTGTTAGGTAGGATGTGCACCCAAGGAAATCCATGGAAGAAATTGCATTCTTTTGAAACATTTAGACATGCATAAAGTTACCTTGCAAAGTTTAAATGTGTTGCTATTGCTGAATCAGAATCTATCCCAATACTTGTGATACAGGACAGGTTTCTTATGCAATTTATCATTGAATGTGCAGAGAACTATACTAAACACTATTGGAACAACTTCTGGTTTGGTTTACTTTGAATACTTGAATTTTTTAAGCTATTTGTTACTTATTGAGCCTTATATTTCATAGAAATATTGTTTTTCTCAATTGTTACAGGTTAGTGTAGTTTATAGCTCCGGAGAACTTCAACCAGCCAAAGAATCGCTTGGGAGCCGAGTTAATAATACAAACTTATTCTTTGACCAAAACCTTGTTATGCCTCACTGTTTGTTGTAAACAAGCAAGACACCTAAAAGTTCTTTTGTGTGTAAAACTTTTTTTTTTCATGTAAAAGAGAATTGTATCTTTTGGATTTAAATCAAGACAGCCTTGTGTATTGCAAGCATACAAGTTCGTTTTTGTGCAAATCCTCGTTATTGCTATTTGAAGTTCGAAATCTCAAGCGATCTAAACTTGTTGTTTTCGATGCTGTCAAGATAACATGTATCAGTTTAGCCAGAAAGTTCCAACACTTCTTAAACTCTATTAAGAAAGCTTGAAAAAAGGAAGTTGAATGGTGCCATCAGCAGATGCACTGTTCACTTTAGATTGAATGGAACTCGAAGACCATCTTTATTGATTTTTGTTGGGTATTTAAGTGATGTAACGTTTTCTTATGTCGTTTTACTGGATAGCCTTCTGAAATTGCTCAGATTTAGCTCGTAAACAAGCTTTCATGTGTTGTGGAAGTTCCTTGAATTACTTGAAGAAACCAAGGAAAAACCAGAAGTAAAGAGGCTCTCAGCACCCTGCCCAAGGTTCTGGAACCTCGAGTTCGAAGAAGAGGCGAAAACTAGCAAGGGTTCGGGAACGCATTGGCAAGGTTCCTGAACCCAGCTTCCGTTAGAATTTTCTTGGTTTCCATATTAAGAATTCAAGTTAAATTTGGATTTCTAATTGGAGGGGACTTGATCTACTAATATTTAAGAGTGATGATTATTGGTATATTTTTCAATTCATCATATTTTATAACATAAAAGTTATTATTAATAATTTTTGAATTTGAATTTAAGGTAAAAAAAATTTTGGTAGCGTCATTTCGAATTTCATGTGGAGGGCTTAGACCCAAGACTCATCTCAACATGTGTGAATTGGGCCATGTCGACTCTTTGAGACCCAATTTTTGTTAAATTTTTTCGGTAGATAATTTTTCTTTTAGATTTAAATTATTAATTTCAAGTTGGTCAAGTCGAGTCTTTGATATAATTATTTAAGCTCATCAAACTACCTGACTTTAAAATAATTATTTATTCACAGATGTTCTATTGGTAAATGAGTGGGTTTAATTTAATAATTAATTTATTAACTATTAGCCTAATTTCATTCTAATTTAGGAAGTTAGTTTTCTTTTTAAATAGTTTATAAATTTTGTAAAATATTTTAAAATAATTTATTATATAAAAATTTTATTAGTTTTAACAGAAAAATAACAAAAAGTTAAATCAAAATCAAAATAGAATAGTTTAGTCAACAAAGTAGTTCACAACATATTATATTAGTTATTAAAACATGTCAATAATTATGGTTGCTTCTATAAAAGAGAATTATCAAAAAGAAAAGTTGTTGACTGCTCCATTCGAACAAGAAGAAATCAAAACTGCAGTTTGGGATTATGGTACCTCAAAACCCCCATGACCCGATGGATTTAATTTTCAATTTTTCAGGGACATGTGGCAGGATATTAAAGATGATATTGTTGGCTTTGTTCAGGAATTCCACACAAATGGTAAACTAGTCAAGGGGTCTAATGTCTCATTCATTACACTTATGCCTAAAGTCCCGAACCCACAGTGTATTGAAGAATATAGGCCTATTTCACTCATTAGAGCAATGTACAAAATCATAGCCAAGTTATTGAAATGGAATAGATGCTGGTTATCATTTGGTGGCAAGCGTACCCTTCTTAGCTCTGTGCTTTCATCTCTCCCCGTCTTCCTCATGTCGATCTACCTCGCTCCAAAAGGTATCATCAAAATTCTTGATAAGATTAGGAGGGAATTTCTATGGGGTGGGTAGGGGGAATCAAGAAAAATAAATTGGGTCAAATGGCAGTAGGTTTGTAGAAATAGAGATGAGGGGGGATTGGGTGTAAAAGACCTTAAACTAATTAACTTATCTCTATTGGGTAAATGGTGGGGTAATCTAGCAGAAGGAAAAGAGAGTCTGTGGCTCAAAATAGTAAAAGCAAAATATGGTAGAGGAAATGATTATTGGTTGAACTGGGTTAGGGAAGGTAGAGGAGTAGGATCAAATTGGTGGAAAGATATATGCAAGTTGGACATGTTAGTAGAGGGAAAAAGTGGGTGGCTAACAAATGGTTTTGAGTTTGTAGTTGGGGAAGGAAAAAGTGTGAGTTTTTGGAGGGATAGATGGCTAGATGTAGGTGAACTTGCTAATGTTTTTCCTAGATTGTTTTTAATCTCAACAGACAAGGACAAATCCATCCACCAAATGGGATTGTGGGAACAAGATAAATGGAATTGGCATTTCAATTGGAGGCGACAATTGTATCCATGGGAGACAGAAGACGTGCAGAAACTTGTTAGCTTGCTGCAAAATATACAAGTCCAAATTGGAGTTGAAGACTCTTGGATGTGGAAGCACTGTTCAAGCGAGGTTTACTCCTCCAAGTCAGGCTATCTTTTACTTGAAGACAATTAGCCAAGACCTAAGAAAAGGACATTCAAGAGGGTATGGAACACTCAAATCCCACATAAAGTCTGTGGGTTTCTATGGCAAGCAACATTGGATAAAATCCCAACCAGAGCAAACCTTTTCAAATAAGGAGTTCTCAAAGATGTCAATGAAACTTTATGTAGCATCTGTAATGAGCATGAGGAAGACAGAGACCACCTCTTTTTACACTGTAAAGTTGCTTTGGAAATATGGCATAAACGCTTCACTTGGTGGGATTTACCGATAGCAAGATTATCAACCTGTTGGGAGGCTTTTGTTCAACATGAAAGGCTTGTTCACTCCAAAAGATTAAAGCATGGTTGGGAGGTCATTTGGTTTGCAATATTGTGGACACTATGGGGTGTTTGAAATGAAAGGATATTCAAGAACAAGCCAATTGATATCAACAGAATATTCAACTTAGTCCAAGTTAAGGCATTTCATTGGCTAAAATATAGAGGCAAAGGTAATAATATGCTTCTATGGGATTGGATTACAAATCTTAGATCGTGTCTCTGATTTTGTGAACAAGAAAAGGGCTCACAGTTGACTGAACTATTATTTTCATATGAGGGGAATGCATTAAATATGTTAAAAAACCCTTATTTTGTATATGGGTATGAGTACCTTTGTACTCTATTTTATAATATAATAAATATTTGTTTTTCAAAAAAAAAAAAAGAAAAAAAAAAGAAAATTTGAATCAATTCAAATAATAAAAAAGAATTTATCATTCTTAAAAAATTAATTTTAAAGAATAAAAATTTACAAAATATATAGTTGAAAGTTAATTTGATCAAATGGAGTAAAATTGTTAATAAAATGTTAATAAACTAGATTAAATTGAAATAAAAGTAAAAAAACGTAGATAAATAAAAAAATATTTAAAAATAATAAACAAAACAAAATTTTTTTTATTAAACTATTTATTAAATTAAACCTAAACGAGCTAAAGCCTGCCCAACCTATAAGAAAGGTGCAAGAGCTAAATACCCCAGTCCTGCCCGACCCGAATAAAAAAGAAAGTACGGAAGCTAAACCCTGCCCGACTCATGGCTTTTCCAATTTCTGTACCCGAACTCTGACCTTGGATCGATTGGCCAAAAGAAAAACCCTCTCGAACCCTAAGCGACCTGAACTCCAGAAAAAAACGAGTTAGTAATGGATTCCGCAACAACAACGGTGGCGAGGGAAAAGCCCATTATTTTTCGAGCTACGGCTCCAGTTGGTAAGACGATGGTGTTCAGGAATATCTGGTTGATCATCAAACCCACCCCTCAGAAAGGAATCTTCGAAATGTTCAATGACATAGGGCTACCGGATGATAAGGAACGCCTTGGAACTGCTCTTCTGGGGTCAAGTTCTACCTTTGTCAAATCCTCCTTGTATGCAGTAGGTGGCCGAAAACCCAACAGTGATGAGTTGAGCAGTTCCATCCGCTATCTTGACACCGATAAGCTTTCCGAGGG
Organism: Rubroshorea leprosula; assembly: GCA_020521535.1. Taxonomy (NCBI): domain Eukaryota; kingdom Viridiplantae; phylum Streptophyta; class Magnoliopsida; order Malvales; family Dipterocarpaceae; genus Rubroshorea; species Rubroshorea leprosula. The sequence goes on along the minus strand of BPVZ01000129.1, from coordinate 62,563 downwards.
CTGGAAGGTCGGCCCCCTACCATCTTCTTCTTTTGATTCTGTCCTTGGCGTTTATGATGATTCCATATATATACTTCCCGGTATATGGAGATATGGTTATTAACTTATTATGGCATGGACGAGGATACTTATTGTTAACACTAAAAAATAGCAAAGATGGTGCCGAGGACTTTTGATAGAAAATAATCTGCCTCTCTAAGTTTATTCTTGAGGTATTTATAGGATGTTTATATAAAATTATTCTAAAATTACAACTCTATTTGGTTGGTATTTGGGTATTCTAATTCTAATGGGATTTAACTTATCTAATCTTGATAAAATTATTTTTAGGATGTCTCATAGAACTCAATTTATAGTATAAGAAGGGGCTACATCTGGAACACCGTAGACAATGAATGCCTTCAAATCAGAATACGTCCTCCAGAAGATTTTGGAGAGAGGCAGTGGTGTAGGATTCGTGCTTGTGCTTCTTTATATAAATAAGGGCTTCTAATTGCCAATGGATGGAAGGAAGAACTTATTTCTCTATAACCCAGAGAACAATGATTGGAAGATTTACTATACTGAGGATCAGCAGCATCAGCTTCCCGAATTTATTGGTGAGACTAGCTTTGCAGCATCCAATGGGAGACTGTACATCTTAGAGGTTCGAGTATATCCCCTGCTGCCTTCTTATACATCTATGATATTAGGAAAAGGAAGCTCGTGATGGACCAAAATGCCTATTCGGTCAATGGATAAGTGGGATAGAGTGGTCCGCCTAGTTCCCGTGGCCGATGACAAGCTCTGTTTTCTGTGGCTTGGCTCCGTTTCTTATGAAAATGAAAATATGTGGCCTCCTGTTCGAATCCTTCACTATCTCAAGGTTAAGTTTTCCATCAATCCTAATCCTTCTAACTCAGAGGTTAAGGTTGAGAAGGACAAAGGTTTTCATAAAAATATCACTAATTTATTAGATTGCCTGCCATGGTAACCCCTCTTCCATTTTCCCTTTTAATTTGCATGTCATATATCCATCTTGATTGCAGATCTCCCCTCTACCTCCAGCTGTTAGTGTTTTTCCATTTCCTCTTAATTTTTGCATCAACTATGCAGCTGATTTCTAGCCTTATTTTTTTTATTTTTTTCTGTTGGTAGTGATGCATTTCAAAAACAACGGGAAGACAATTCTTCCGCTCAAGAAATAGAAACAAGGTTTTTACTACTCATTTATCCTCTTCCAATTTACGTTTTTAATTTTAATTTTGGGTGACATTACTTGTTTATCCTCTTTTAATTTTTGTGTCTCTTGTTTGCAGCTTGATTTCTGGCGAACCATTTCAAGATCAAACGGAGGACATTGCTTCCCCTGAAGAAAAAGGAAAAGGAAAAAGAAAAAGGTTTTTACCCGTTTACCTTAATTATCCATTTTTTCTTTTTTAATTTCAGCCAGGCGACATTACAGCAAATATACACCTTGATTTCTGAAATATTGTTTTTCTGTTGGTAGGACTCAGCTTGTAGATCCATTATCACGTCATGAACAGAAAAGGACCAAGGTTTGTTGTTGGTGTTTCCATGCATTCTCTACATTCCTTTTGGCATTTATTTACAGCAAAATCCCCAAATTGC
>BPVZ01000128.1:470104-490932 GCA_020521535.1 Rubroshorea leprosula | reverse complement strand
TATATATCATTTAAATAATTAATTTTTTATTTATTTAAAATTTATAATATTAAATGTATATATTCATTTAAGGATGCATAGAAGTATTAAAAAGTGGTATAAAATGGTTGTTTTTACATCATTACCTTAAAGTAATTAAGTTTACAAATTTATTTCAAAAAATTAAATATGTATAATCGTTTTATTTATATTTAAAATTAGATACTCAATTGAATATTCAATGGCGGGGCATCAATCACTCGTAGATAAGGAAGAAGAATAGGGAATCAAAAATGGAGAAAAGTGGAAGGGGATTTGAGCCGTTGCCTGACGTGTGTTGATTTTAATTATGTAATGAAATTGAGGCTACTTGGTTAGATGGGCTTTTATTGGAAAGAAATAAGGGAATTGGTGATAAATAGATAGATAGGTAGAATAGTGGTTTTTTAGAGTAAGCTACAGGGTTGGGTTTAAATGAAAGAATTATTGGGCTTTAAAGCACCAGTAATTAGGTATTTTTTAATGATTTAAGTGGTGTTAATCTTTTAATTATGTAAAGATAAACTCTTTCTTTTTTAACTTCTTTAATTCCACTTTGTTAGGTAAAATAAAATAGAAATAGTAAAAGAATCACAAAAAAATGTTTTATAAAGTAAATTGTACATTAAATGTGTAGTATGACTTATAAATTTATTAAAATATTCATAATAAAATAACATAACAAATCATTTTATTAAAGATGTTTTAATAAATTTATAAAACGAAATTCACTTTTAATATGTAATTCATACTGCAATGAATCCCGAAGAATAAAAAGAAAGTAAGAACCATAAAGTGACAAGAAGTGGGAGCCAAAACTTAGAGAAAGAGAACTATATGTGGTGGAAAATTATTTCTTCCAAAAAGTAGCAACGTTAATGTTGGACCCTTTATAAAGAAGGCTAAAATAACTCGAGTCCTTTACTCTTCTCTGTTCATCCCTTCCCTGCAATTGCTTCCAAGTTTCCTCGTTTATATTTGCTTGACCACATTTGTCAAGTAAATGTGGAAATTGACAAGCAATAAATATGATACATGTATATGCCAATATGTAATATAAGAGTGGAAGAATTTCAAAGTATGAACCAATTTTTAGACAATTTAAGTCCGTGAATAAGATAGATAGTTATAGAAATTTGAAAAGTAGCATGGAAAGATCCACGTCTAATGGATGGATAGGAATCTCTTTCTTAAATTCTCTATAATTGCTTATGATTTTTCAATTACATTTCTAAGAAGAAAATACATTTTTATGAAGAAAAATCCTTACAATTGAGGTCTAGCATTGAATGGTAAACTCAACACAATCAATTCAATTTCTTCCTCACTTATACTTTGCAAATTAGTTTTGCTTTTAGCTTTACATGTTACGGTATAAAATTAATAAACCATATTCGCTTGAAGGGTCAACTTACAAAGTGTAATTTTGTTATTTAATCTTCCTTGTTTAGATTATAGATGAATAGATCATAAACTTTTTATTAGTCTATTCTCTTTACCGTTACTATTTTAATTCTCATAGCAATAAATATGAAAATTGACCTACAATAAATATGAAAATTGACCTACAATAAATATTATGCATGTGCCAATCTTTAATATGAGTCCAAGAAATTTTAAAATAGGAACCAATTTTTGGATAAAATAGTAGTGTATGAATGAGATGGTAGTAGAAATTGATTTTATGTAATGCCTATATAGCAAATTATCAATAAATTGTAGTCTTTATACTATTAATATATCCTTGATGAGCCTTCACTAAAGAAAGTATATTAAAAAGGATAGTGAATTTTATTGTTACATGGACAGTAAATATCTTTAAAGTATAATAATTTAAGATCTATAGTGATTACTTATGGTGAAATAAGATGTTTTAGCATATCATATCTTGGTAAATTTTATTTTAAATTGTTATTTTTTAATTATTTTTAATTAAAATTTGCTCTCTTTTTATTTGTTTGAATAAGTTTAAAATTAGTTATTTTTTTGTACTTAATTAAGTTATTTTTTGTAATTAATTAATTATAATTCTTGTAGATTTGACACTCTTCTTATTACTTCATTATTTTATTACTTAAGTGACTATTACACTTATTAGTAAATTTTAGCACATCAATTTTTCTTGGATAATATACCATGAATCTCATCTATTCATTTCTTGCAAAGTTCTAGTGAAATTGAAAAGTAATATAAAGCATTGATACATACATCACTTCCTAATTACAATAACAGTTCATATGTAAGCATCATCCATCACAAGCATGGTGTAATTAATTTTACTTAAAACCTCAAAAGGGAAGAAGGTAAGCTGTCTTACAATTTGAACACAAGGGCATTGACGAAGACTTGGATCATAATATCATGACCAAAACTCATCCAAGTCTTTCATTTGTGTGAACACAAAGGCGTTAATGAAAACTTGGATTATAATACCATGACCAAGACTTATTCAAGTCTTTTATTAGTGTGAAAATTTGTCTTATCAATTATATCATATCAAAATAATGTATGAAAAAAAAATTGAAGGTTATTTTCTTATGAGTTACATTTGCAAAAAGTCAAAGACTTGGTCTTTTTTTTTTTTTTTTTTTTTTTCAGATGGTCATAAACTTTTATCTCTAAGTAAAACTATGGCTTTTAAAGATAATGAACATATTTTTTCACTTAATTGATTATAAATTTGGTAGAAAACTAGCTAGTCTTTCCTATTCATAGACTCATAATTAGGTTCAAATTAAAATAATAATGATAGTATTTGAATTTTTTTTAAATGCTCTTCTCAAATATACTAAAGATGTTTAGCCAATGTTAAAAAACATTTGTTTTAAAGTACTATTTATAAGTTTGAAATTTTGTGTAAGAGAAATTTAAAAATTGGTTTTTAAAGTGATATTAATTAAGTTTTGAAAAAAATTTAGATGTATAATTTTTTAAAAATTTATCTAAAATACACTTAAATAGTTAATTTTAAGTATTTTTCTCTACTAAAATTTTAAATTTTTGAGAAAAATAATACTTTTTAAATTTCACCGAACACCTTCACTAATCTAAGTTGAATTCAAGAGATGAAAGAAGAGAATAATAAACATTAACTTAATAAACATTAACTTAGTTTCTCTTTCATTGTAATCTTCAATTAATATATGAACTTTTTCGACGGAAAGAACACTAATTCACAAACAAGAGAAAAGAACAAGGGCAGAATCCTAAAAGATAGCATGAAAATTTTAATACTGTTATTATACTTCTTAATCTTAGTGTGAAAGGCATGAACAAGGAGTAGGAAAAAGTTCAGGCCAAAAAATGCTCACTGTACTCAGAATGAGTCCAAATTCTCAGTACTATCTGTCTTTAATTCTCATAGCTGCTTGCTGGAAGTAGATTGATTAATTCCTTCTCATAATCTGCAGATGTTAAAAATATCATAGGAATATGCTTTTATATTGTTCATCCTATGAGATGCTTCATTTGGTGGCTCAGTTTGCTAAATGAAACCTAGCAACTGATAATAATAATTCTTATGCTCTGTTCTTGTGTAACATTCAAGTTTAAACATTTTTACTGAAAAATAAATTATCCTTGTGATAACTGTATAGGCTAATAAGACTAAATCTTGAGCAACCAATTGAATTATTAATTAATGCGAGTGCAATGTTATCCCTGGTGTAGGTATTAGCTCACTGATGAGCATCATTTTTATACTCACCGATGACTATCATTTTTATATTTTACCTCTTAGTACTCTTCATGACAAGTCAAATATCATCATGTTCCAATGTTTACCTTTATATAAATGAATTTTTTATATAGCATTCTTCTTTGTGGGATAATTATTTTTAGCATAATTATAAACTTAACCATCTTAATTGGGTATTTAGAATGCATGGGTGGACTCTACAACAAAAATCTTGATACTTATCTTGATCATATACCAATAAGATTTATTTTGCTTGCGGGCATTATTTTGATTCTTTATATAATTAAGCTGTGTATGATTGGTTCCATATGCCTAGGCTGTATAAACGTGATAGAGGAAATTCTTAAACTCCATCTTTTTCTTTAAAGAAATATTATATTCTATACATTGATTGATTTTTATTCGCCTTTATAGTGAATGCTTATTATCTCAGCCTTATTATGTCTTCAAAAATTTGACTATTCTCCATGACTATTGAATTCCCCAGCATAATTTAACTTAGCCAAGTAGGTATTCCAAGTTTCCATTCTCTCCGTATTTTTTCCCCTAAACACCTACTCAATTCTTGAGAAAATTTGAGAAAATTGAGAGAGTAATGGTACTTGAAATAGGTTTTTTTTTTTGTCTTGTTAGGCTATGGTTGTGGGTTGGTATTTGGACTATTGGTGGGGTATCTTTCGGATTGGACAACCAAATCAAAGTGGAATTAAGATGAAGAAAGCTGCGAAGAACAAACCAGTTGAAGAGTTGATGTTTTAGACCTTCTAGATTCGAGTTACTTGAAAAATGAAAATTGCTCTTTTCGATACAATGTCTTTATTTTGAATGGCTTCTGTCTCTTTGTTGTAGTGTTTTCTTTACTAGTTTAAAAAATTGCCAAATTTTCTCTTTGTGCTTTGTAATTGTCTTTGTTCTACAATTCTTTAAGAAGAGGCTATGGTAAATGGTGAAAGTACGTATTGTTGTCCTTTTGGCCTTAAAAAGAATTTGCTATGTCCTTGCTACGGTGGCACCATACTGGTGTGAACATCTGGAAAATGCAATTTTGCCATTTTTAATCCCATGACCTTTCATCAAATTCTCAGTCCCTTCTTTTTTTCTTTTTTTCTTCTTTAACTAAAAAATCTTGTTGGATTCTAACCAATCGAAACATTCAAGAGTTTTTAATAAAAAAATTAGTGTTTATCTACTTTATTTTTTAAAAATTAAGAGGAAAATTATTTCAAAATTATATAATTTTAATAAAATATTATAAAGATATTATAAAAAATACTTTAATTTATGTTTTAAAAATAAAGTATTTTAATATTTTTTAATGAGAATTTATTAAAACGATATAATTTTAAGATAATTTTTTTTAATCTTTAAGAAATAAAACAAATAAAATGGATAAACACTATTTCATTTTAATAAACTTTCTTCTAAAGTTCAATAGAAATTGAAGATCAAGAATAAAATAAGTCAACTTACCATATATTTTCGAGTGGGCAAGTGGCGGAAACCAAAGTTTGGAGAAAGAGAAATACATTTGGTGGAAAATTATTTGTTCTAAAAGGTAGCAAAATTGATGTTGAAACTTTTATAAGGAAGTCAAAAATAACTATAGTTTTTCAATCCTCTTCGTCCATCACTTCCCTACAACTGGTTACAAGTTTCCTTAGTTATATTTTTTTGACCAAATTTGCAATACATGTGGAAATTGACATCCAATAAATATGATGTATATAAATCGACGTTGTACCTTTTATAAAGAAGTCAAAAATAACTTGAGTTTTTTCAATTCTCTCCGTCCATCACTTCCTTGCAATTGCTTACAAATTTCTTTAGTTACATTTTTTTGACCAAATTTGCAATACGTGTGGAAATTGACATCCAATAAATATGATGTATGTAAATTGATATTGCACCGTTTATAAAAAAGTCAAAAATAACTTGAGTTTTTCAATCTTCTCTATCCATCATTTCCCTGCAACTGCTTACAAGTTTCCTTAGTTACATATTCTTGACCAAATATGTCAAATACATGTGGAAATTGACATGCAATAAATATGATTTATGTAAATCGATGTTGAACCTTTTATAAAAAAGTCAAAAATAATTGGAGTTTTTCAATCATTTTCGTCCATCACTTCCTTGCAACTCCTTGCAAGTTTCCTTAGTTACATTTTCCTGAACACATTTGTCAAGTGCATGTAGAAATTGACATGCAATAAATATGATGTATGTATATGTCAATACGTAATGCAAGAGTGGAAGATGTGACATTTTTTTTTAAATTTTTTGAAGATGTGGTAATAATATATTTTATAATTATATTATATAAATAAATAAAAATATCACATCATATGATTATTTATATTTAAAAAAAATAAAAATAAACAAAATGAATTTATTACCCTCACCTTTCCGATTCATCTTCTTCCCTTCTTTCTTTCTCTTTCTTTCTCTTTGTTCGGCTGGGTTCGGTCACCAAACCCAGATACGGCCAGGTTGTTTGATTGAGTTGAAGTTGGCACCACTTCGTTTGGTTTAACTATGCTCTTGACACCACTCTGCCTCCAGTTTTTCTTCCTCTATCTTAAAACCATCTTTGGGAATTTGCTCCGATCAATTCGGCTTCCTCATCCATCAACTCCTCAATTATAGCAAAACGATTTTGTTGCGAGACTTTCATCCCTTGGCTTCTATCAAGAGCCATTGATTTCGCCAAGTTTCCTGAGATAGATTGTGGAGAACCAGAAAATTTGGTTGATTGATCTGCATGATTCTACAATTTACTATTGTAAATTACATTAAATAATTTTTTAATATTAATATTCATCTACTAATATTTGTTATATATATGTATATATATTAAGAAATGTAAATAAATAATTTTTTTAAATTATTAATTCTAATTTTAAAGTGAAAAAAATACCTTTTTTATATCACAAAATAACAAAGATAATAATTTTTTATTGAGATTTAAATTATTATTTGAAGACTTATTAATAATGTGGTTATAATCCTTGATTACTGCATTTACTTTTAAAATAATAAATAAAAAAGAAATAAAAAATAATTTAAAAAATGATATCCACCGCTGCATCAATATTACTTTCATACCTCAATTTTAAACAATCTATATATACTCTTGTTGAGTACTCTATTGCGCCAAACAAAGATATGAGGATCTTCACAAAGCTCTCTGCACCACTCTCACTCTGCCTCCTTTTTGTCTTCCTCTGTCTTAAAACTGCCTTCTCATCCTCTATACATGCTTCTTCCTTCTCAACAACACATCTCTACTCTCATGAGGAGGCTCTTGCTTTGTTGCAATTCAAGACATCCTTCTCCATCAATTACACTGTTCAGGATCCAGATTATTGTGAGGATCTTTTTTATACTAAACCTAATTATTCTAAGATTGAGTCATGGAAGGAAGGTATAGACTGTTGTTCCTGGGATGGGGTTAGCTGTGATAATGTCACAGGCCATGTAATCGCCCTTAATCTCAGTTGCAGTCACCTTTCTGGCACCTTTCCTTCCAACAGCACTCTTTTTCTCCTCAAAAACCTGCAGAGCCTCAATCTTGCCTTGAATGATTTTAGGCATTCCAAGATTCCACCTGAAATCAGTCAATTTACTAGACTAAAGCATCTTGATATCTCCTCTTCTCGATTTTCAGGCCAAGTTCCAGCAGAAATTGCTCACCTCTCCAAGTTAGTTTTTCTCAATCTCTCTAATTATTATGATTCTTCTGACTTGATCCTTGAAACAACTACCTTCAAAAATCTTGTTCATAACTTGAGTGAGGTGAGAGAACTTGTGCTTAATGAAGTGAACATGACTTCTGTTGATCCTCGTTTCTTCATGAATCTCTCTTCTTCTTTGACTACCCTTCGTCTTTTTCATTGTCAGTTAAAAGGAGACTTTCCAAACAGTATTTTTCGCTTTCCAAATCTCAAGAGATTTAGTTTAGGTGGAAAGGGAAACCTCACTATTGATCCTCCAAGTTCCAATTGGAGCAGTCCTCTCCGATATTTGGTTTTGGATGTCATGCATTGTGGAGGGAGATTGCCAGAGTCTATAGGGGATCTAAAGTCATTATAGTATTTAAGTCTTGGCCGCAACTTGGAAGGTTCCCTTCCAGCTTCCATTGGGAACTTATCTCAACTAACTGGCCTAAGCCTCTATTCTAACAATTTTAACGGACAAATCCCAACATCACTTGCATACCTCACACAACTTGTGTATCTTTACCTTTACAATAATCAGTTTTCTGGTCCCATTCCAGCTTGCATAGGTAACTTAAGGCAACTTACTAGCCTATACCTATATTCTAACAAACTTAGTGGACAAATCCCACCATCACTTGCAAACCTCACACAACTTCGCTTTGTTGGCCTTTCAAATAATCAGTTTTCTGGCATATTGCCACCTTGGATTTTCACCCTACCTCTGCTAGAGGACTTGTATCTCAATCATAACCAATTTCAAGGTCAAATAAATCAATTCCAGCAAAACTCACTCACACACCTAGATTTGTCAAACAATAAACTCCAGGGCTCAATTCCTAACTCAATTGCTAATTTAGTAAATCTTAGTTATCTCGATTTATCATCAAATCATTTTAGTGATTTAGTAGAAGCTGACATGTTCTCGGCGCTTCAAAATCTGGAAGCCATCTTTCTTTCAGACAATAATCTGTCCTTGAGAATGAATGTCAATGCCAACTTCACATTACCCAAACTAACTCATGTTTCCTTTTCATCTTGTAACTTGAGTGAATTCCCCAATTTTATAAGACATTCAAATGGTCTGCAAAGCCTAGTGCTATCCAAAAATAGCATTCATGGAAATATTCCCGAATGGATATGTGAAAAGGATGATCTCAAAATTCTTGACCTTTCTCATAACAATTTGATCGAGGAGATTCCAAATTGTCTTCCTAAGTCTCTCTCAGTGTTGAATTTGCAAGCCAATTACTTTAATGGAAATATACCCTTTGGGTTTCCAGAGGGCTGTGGATTACGAAATCTCAACTTACATGGAAATCAAATGGACGGGCTATTACCAAGGTCTTTGGTGAATTGTAGCATGTTAGAGGTTCTAGACGTTGGCAACAACCGCATAGAGGATACATTTCCTCATTGGTTGGAGTCTCTACCAAACTTCAAGTGCTTGTCTTAAGGTCCAACAAGTTCCACGGTTTTGTGCAGAGCTCCAAAGAAAGTCCATCTTTTCCCAAAAGTCCATCTTTTCCCAAGTTACGAGTTCTGGACCTTTCCAGCAATGATTTTTTTGGTCCTTTGCCTCTTCAGTACATGGGAAATTTTAAAGCGATGATGGACCCTCATGGAGAGGATGACTCCCCTGAATACATGAATGTGTGGACGGGAGCCAATTCTTATCAATATTCACTGGCTGTGACATGGAAGGGATTCGACTATGAGCTGCAGGGAATCTTGACCATATTCAGTAGTATTCATCTCTCAAATAACAAGTTTGAAGGAGAAATTCTAGATGTTATTGGAAAGCTTAGTTCTCTCAAAGGGCTTAATCTTTCTCATAACAACCTTACTGGTCAGATGCCACCGTCACTAGGGAATTTGACGAATCTGGAATGGTTGGATCTCTCTTCCAACGAGCTGGTGGGGAAAATTCATGATGAATTGGTATCTTTAACACAACTCTCTGTATTGAATCTTTCAAATAATCATCTTGTCGGGCGCATACCACAAGGCAGTTAGTTCAACACCTTTGGAAATGGTTCTTATGAAGGAAACCTTGGACTGTGCGGAATCCCATTGTCAAAATCTTGTGATGGAATTGGGACACCGACGAGCTCCTTCCAAGAAAAAGATGAGTTGTGGAGATTTGGCTGGAGAGTTGTGGTGTTAGGCTATGGATGTGGAGTTGTTTTTGGACTTCTGATGGGACATCATGTCTTCCGAACAGGAAAACCAAAATGGTTTGTCTCTTTGTTTGACGGCCGACCAAGTCAAAGTGGAAGGAAGATGAGGAAAGGCAGAAGACTTGTTCAAAGAAGAAGCTAGTTGCAGAGTTGATGTTTTAGAGCTTCTGATTTAATGTTTCGTGAATAAGTGGTTTTCAGGTTTGAAGTTTTTGTTATAGCTGGCATTGGCTTGTCTAAAATCATTAGCCTTCTCTTGTTTTTACTATGGTTTGTAATTTTGTCTTTCTTTATTGTAAAATATATTTGAAGGTTCAAGCTGTTAATCTTTCTTTATTAATGTACTTCGTTAAGCTGGTTGGTATCAAATTAGAAGCGAAGGTATGTCAAGTTTCATTCTTTACAGTTTTGTTCTTGAGATTCCCATTAGCACAGTCATAAAAATTCTTGCTTTACATTTTCGGGCTGAAGGGGAAGTTTGAATTTTGAGATGGGATTTTGATGGTGGAATCTGGATTTTGGGATGGTTATGGTTATAGGGATATAACTCTAATTGTAAAATTGGGAAAGGCAAGTCCTGTGATTTCGGCTTCAGTCCCTCTCTTCCATCCACTTGGTCACTTGCTTTCAGCAACATCTTCCTCCCACAATAGGCAGAACCCAACGGAAGTAGCCTCCCTTCGGCAAGATTAAGGGACATTATCAGCATCACAGTCTCAGCTCACTTTCCCCTCTTTAATCAATACCGTATTATCTTTTGTCAACCTCTGTTTCTACCTTATCACCTGGATGCACAGTTTTAACAAGATCAAGTGAAATAGGATTGGAAAAAAAAATACAATTTTGGGTCTTTTTTTTAAAAAAAATGTTTTGGGAAAGGGAATACAATTTTGGGGGTTTTTTTTTTTTTTTTAAGTTTTTAACATTTTCCTTCAGCTATAAGTCTATAACTATTGTGGGGGTGAAGAAGGCCTGCCGACCTAGTGGCCCAGCAGGTTACTGTAAGCCTTTTCACCATCGCAAGGGTTCGATCCCCTCCCCATCGCCTCCCCCTCAAATCACTTGCCCTGTCAAAAAAAAAAAAAAAAACTATTGTGGGGGTTATGGAACCTGAATCCCCACTGTCATCAATCGACCATCCTTCATTTCCAGATCCAAGTGTTCCTCATTGATGGCGATGAAGCTCATCTGAGATCATTAAGTGAAGAAAACAATGATCTGGGTGGTGACCAAGGTGAGGTTTTAAGACTAGATTTGAAGTCTCTGAAGATTTTGCTGAAGCAAAGAGTCTTTATTTGGGCAATGCTTTGTTGTCTATTGGTTTTCGGGTGCAAGAGAGTAGTGGCGGAGGAATGGTGAATGCAGGGTACGGAGTGGTTGAGCAGTGGGGGTTGTTGTTGAGGAATCCGTGGCCTAAGGTTTCTATGGTTCTTAAGATTTTCAAAGAGCAAGGTGTGATTTTGATTGCACTTTTAGGTCTATCTGCATTCTTCTCAATGGCAGAGACTTCTATAACTACACTATGGCCATAAAAGGTTTGCTTTCTTTGTTTGAAGATTGATGGTTCTTATAATTAGTGTTGTGCAATGGCATTTGCTGACTTAAATGTTGGGCTTAGTGTCTGAAGACTTCAAAGCGATGTAACCTGGTTTTTGACCACCAATCTTATTGGCACTACATACTAGTCTTTCCCATCATCACTTAACTGATCCAGTTCTGTGTGTCTATGTTAACTTTGGTGTGTGATTTATTTTTAGATTCTATTTTTCTCACTAGGATGGTCAATATTGGAGCAATTGCTTTAGTTACAGATGTAGCAACAGTAATATTTGGAGAAGCTGGTCTTAGGGCAACAATTGGAGTAATGACTCTATGTATATAAAAATTCTATCCTCTCTACGTGTCCCACATACCCAACCTCCTTGCCTGCTTCTATTTGTGCTTGTATGTAACACATTGTGAATTTGTAGTAAATTAGAGTAAAATGCTTAAATTGCTTTAAGTTAGCACCTGAGTTGTAGTGTTGACTGTTAACAAAAACAATGAAAGAAGAACAAATAAGAATCATGTTGGGTAACTCTAATAGACTGCAGAATAATCAAAAGGTGGGTGGGCTGGTTGTTTATCATGTGTTTTTTTCCCCCTACCTCAATGATAATGGGAAGGTGGTAATGGTAAGTGAGCTAGATCTTTTGAGACAATAGGGCATTTGAATCAGAGAATTGGTATTTTACGTTTCAACAGTATGGCACTGGTCATTCTTTATTTTTCTTTTTTCAATATTATGGGTATCCAAACCTTTGGGTACTAGTCATTCTTGATATGGTAGATTAATTTTCATATCTTTCTCTTTTTATATTATTGATAAAGGAGTTGATATTTTACTAGAAAACCAAAAAAATGTCTTGTATAGGGTACATGACAGGCTTAGCTTATTTTCTTCAAGGGGTATTTTCCATTTTTGCTACTTTCTTCTTCTTTTTTTTTTTCAACTCACTTATAAAATTATTAATCTGAAGCTATCCTACAAATTAACAACAAATGATCTTTGATCTTTTTATACTTCTTGTTTCCTTTTCTCCTAAATGAATTTGTTTCTAGTCTATATGTATCTGTGCACATTGAAAGGCATAGCAGCTTTGTTAAATAAAGAATAAAAAATGAATTTTTTTACTTTTAGCAGGTGTAATTTTGAGTGTTAGGTGAAATGTTAAACCCAGGTATGCCTGAGTGTTTATTGTAGATATGTTGTTTTCATGCAATGGAAAAGCTTGCCTTTTTCCCAAAAAAAAAAAAAAAGAACATCAAAGATTGAAAGAAATCATAATCATTGAATTTTTCCTGGATGATTCCAAGTTGCTATTTTGCTTCGTACTGAGATCAGTACTCCAAAAAGTATAGCTGTTCACAATCCCACAGAGGTGGCTAGGTTTGGGGTAAGTTCTCCAATTTCCATTCAAGTTTCCATTTTCTTCTTGAACTGGCAACTAAAACTTTGCTGAAAAACTTTAACTTTCTCATTATTTGGCTAATGCTGTTTGTTGTGTCACTAGGCCAGGCCAGTGGCATGGCTTTCCTTGATACCATATCCAGTGGGAAGAATTGTTACTTATTTATCAATGGGAATGCTTAAATTACTTGGTCTAAAAGGGAAAAGGTGAAGGAAATCATATCCTCCTTTTTGTCTGTTACATTTTTTGTTTTCAGAATCTAGTTGTTTTTTAAGTTTGTATTGACTGCTTTACGAATGCTTTGCATGTTTTCTCTTTAAATTAGTGAACCTTATGTTAGTAAAGATGAATTAAAGCTGATGCTACGTGGGGCAGAGTTGAGTGGAGCAATAGAGGAGGAAGAGCAGGTAGTGAAATAAGCTAATTTTTCTTTATTGTACCTGCCAAGTGTCTCTTTTGTTGCAAATAAGAATTAGAAAGTTTCTTCAGTTTCTAAATTCTTTTACTGAGATGAAAGTGATCGGTATCATCTATGCTTGACTCTGGTTGCGCATTTACAATAGAGCATATCTTTTTCTTACCATATATTTCTCTACCAATTTCTGTTTAAACATTCAAATTATAGAGGAAATCCAATTTAATTTTTTTGCCAGTAGGTGCCTGTCTCTTTATTTACAGTTCAGATGCACTAATTTTATGAATTCCTTGCAGGATATGATTGAAACTGCATTACGGATAAAGGATACTCATGTTAGAGAGGCCATCACACCCCTTGTTAACGTGGTTGCAATTGATGCAAGTGCAACTTTTGTTGATGTTCACCATCTGTGGGTGACTCGCCAATATTCAAGGTAGGGAATTGGTAATTCATCTCTAAGGCTTTATCTCCTTCAAGAAACTTGTTAAAAGATTTCTATTTACATGGTACTTATTTTTGAGCAGGTGTTGACAATATAGTTGGCATTGCATATGCAATGGATCTACTTGATTTTTTTCAGAAGGTCAGGCAATTTCTTCCTTTTACACACCCTTTTTTCCATCATTAGAACTTTTCTTATCAATTATATGCAACAATGTCAATATCATAGCATGCAGATTTGTAATCACTTTGATTTTTATTTCTTTTTCTGGGAATTGGTGAAGGGTGAGCAACTTGAAAGTTCTACTGTGGGAGACATGGCTCACAAACCTGCTCACAAACCTGCCTACTTTGTGCCTGGTAACCCTTAACTTTTTTCTCTAGTTGATATTTTAATGATGTTCTTTAGGTTGATATTAACACTATCTAGCTTTTCATGACACTATCCACTTGTTGATTGAGGTAGCTGCATAGTTTTTCTTTTTTTTTTTTTCTTTTTTAATTGCTATTACCCCATTTTCTCACCATATTATCCACATTTTATGTGAAGATGTCATTTCTTTTCTGATTTTTGTAGTTAATCGAAGTGCAGAAGACCCTATGATGAGTTTTCGGTGGTAAGAAGAAATAGTTTGAGAGAGGTCTTGGAGGAGAAGGAGACACACCCGGAGTTCCCTCTTTTGGTGAGGTGAAAACTCTCTTTTTTTTTTTCCCAACCGTGTACCACCCTTCTGAAACAACCTTAGCTCTTCCTTCATTGTAGCTTTCCTTCTTTGGATTTTGCCACCTCAATCAAATTTTGGAGGTTTTGCAACTAAGTTGCATTTTCTGAGTAAATAAAATAAGGGATTGGTACCTCAAAGTGCTGTTTCATCACCCTGTTTCATTAGACTTATTTGTTGTTTTAGTAGTTATTCTCTAGGGGAAAAGAAAATGGAAAAAATAGAATGCTTCAACTCTCTATACAATAAATTTTAGAAAGTTAATTTTGCAAATTCAATGTTAGTCTGGAATCTTCTTAGAGAGTTCCAGATCGGGAAGGTTCACATGGCTGTTGTTCTTAATGAATATGGTGGAACAGTTGGGGTCTATGTGAAGCCTCTTATTGAAACTATACCTAAACAGAATCATCCATTATGTTCAGGTTTTTTATTATGGTAAAGTGCCAACTTTTGCCATTTTCTTTATTTTGATTTTGTGCCGCATGTCAACTTATGCTAACTTGTGATATCTTGAAACAATAAGAGACAACATTTGTGATATTTTGAACTATGTTCTAGGGTTAGATGCTAACAATGCTTTCCCTGTTAAGAGGCTAAAAAAATAAACAAAAATTTTCCAATTGGAGCTAGAAGTCTTAAAGACAAAACCTTATTCTTTGTTAGCATGTTCTTTGTGCCCACTTAAAGTAGTATTTGTTCATTGTTTGTTGGCATCCAAATGCCATAACATAAACTCAATGAAGCGTATGATGGTAAAAGGTCAACAAGGGCACCTAGTACTAGTATGTTATTCAAATTTTACAACTTCAAAACTTTGGCACGTAACATTAATTCCAGGTTCAACATGGTAAAGGAGACAAATAGGAGTTCCCTGTAGATGAAACTCAAATGCTCTCTCATATGTTTTGAAATCATTTTTCTTCTAAAGTTCAGATAAGAGTGGAATATGCACCATGAGAACACAAAAAGTCTAGAACTTACCATGCATGGGTTTTCTTTCTCTTTGGATTCCTTATTTAACAGTATTTGTGCTCGTTTTATTGACTGATTGATTTTATATATTTGTGTACTCATTTTTTGATGGAGCAGTGGTAACCTTAGAAGATGTGGTTGAGGAGATTATTGGCGAAATTTTTTATGAAAATGATTCAAAGGTAAGCCTACTTACATCATTAATGACCTTAATGTTCTATTATTGAATCCGTTGTTGGAGGCAAGTCTTTTAATTATATAGATAACTTTAGATAGTGCATTCTATTATTCCTCAACAAGGGGATGCTAAAAAAACTTGTTGATGAAGTCCAAAACAAATTGGTGTTGTACATGTGCTGCCAATTTTGTACAGATCAATTGATCTAGATTCTGCTTTATTTCCAGTTTCTGGTCTCTCTTAGTGACCAAAGAATTTCATGTCACTTCTCATGTCATGTAGATATTTCTTTATTCTATTGGTCTCATATCAATTAGTATTACAAGGTTGAGCTCTACGTAATTCTTAAGTGATATATATATAATGATTCTCAAGTGATACTTATTAGATGCATTTGTTGCTAATTGTATTAACAGAAGGAGATCTAGAAGAAAATTGGCTATATTGTAATGAGAGCAGAGGGAGTATATGATGTTGATGCCAATACATCTATTTATTTGCCATCTGAGGACATGAATATCAAAATGCCAGAGGTATATTATTCCACACCCTATTACTGGTTTTTGTTGTTATGGTGTATAGAGCACCGAATGGAGTATTTGAACTTTAAAGCTAAAAACTCAGTTATTAGGATCATTTCTACCTTTAATTATTTCTGTATTGTACACTTCTCCTGCCATTTCCACAGGCTCATTAAAATTTTTTTTCTGCCACATAGTTGATCATAGGAACCTTAAAAATAGGCACACTTATAAACTTGATATTTCTAATCTCAGTTGCAAGGGAAATTCTGTTTATTGTGACTATTGTGGATTACCATGCCTTAAGATTAAGTGACCACTGCTTGAAAAAAAAAAAGGAAAAAAGAAAAAAGAAAAACTAAACAACAAAAAAAAAAAAGGAAAACAAAAAACAAATGAAAAAGAAAAAGGGGAGGATAAAGTAAATAGTTAAAAGCGGAATGCGATATTCAATTCATTTTGAAATAAAAGCACAGTTAACCTCACATTGTAAATAATTATTAAAGTGTCCTTAACTTATAAATTCCATATCTCTATTCATCATTTCTTTGTTCACCATGCTGTTCTATAGGAACATCAGTATGAGACAGTATCTGGTTTTTTATGCGCAGGATTTGGATACATCCCTAGAGCTGGTGAGAGCATCAAAGTTGTCCTTGAAAGGGATAATCAAGATGATGATGATGATAAGCACGATGAATATGGATCCAATCATCAAGATGTGAAGGCATCAAATATATAGACTTGAGGTAGGGTAGAAGCACTAAATGGATTTCAGCCAAAAAGAACTAGGAAAGAAAAAGCATGTAGCCAGCAATCATGCAGTCTCTTCCACGTGTAACTTTCTGAAATCAATGCTATTATGAGGGCATGCATTTTTTCATGGAGGAATCTGCTTTTATATTGCTCATCCTATGAGATGCTTCATTTGGTGGCTCAGTTTGCTAAACTAAACTTAGCAACTGATAATGCATTCCCCTACGTGGCCCACATGGCCATGCTGCTCAGCAGCAAAGTGGAATGCACCCTTTGATCTTGACGTCGAATCCTCCTAGTGTAGAACAGATGCTAACTTAATCATATAATTTTTATTGTCAAAAAAAAAAAAAAGTTTCAACTAGACATAGTGGGACCTGACTCCAAGAAAAAGGAAACATTCAAGTTTAAACATTTTTTTTCTGGAAATTTAATTATACATGTGATAACTAGATAGGCTAATAAGACTAAATCTTGGGCATCCAATTGAATAACTGATTAATGTGAGTGAAATGTTATCCCTGCTGCAGGTATTAGCTGCAAATGCCTGAAAGGTTAGTGCTGTTCGTTTTGAGCTGATAAACAATGGGGAAGCAATGTAAGAGGCCAAAGAAGTAACTCAATTGATTCCCAAAATCATGAAGAGGAAAGGGAACAGTGACAAATTGGATAACATTACCTATGCTGAGAATGCATTTCAAAAGAGACAAGAGAATTGCCTTTCTGATCGCTATGTAGTTGCCAAAGATACATAAGATAATGGAAATTAGCGACACTGCATATTCTGTTTTCTTTTTCTTTAGCTCCTTTTTTTCCTTTCCCATATTCTTGCTGCACCATGAAGAAGAAACGGAAGGAAACCACAGGATTACTAGATAGACTAACATTGTAAAACTTTTTCACGGGTGAAGTATCAACATCTGAAATATCATCATGGTCAGTTGTGCTGCTTGTGCATATGACAGTGTCTCTGGACAATAAATTCTCCAATATTGGAGTCTGAATGGCCTGAACCTTGGTATTCCTGCTCTACAAACTAGCTTCTCTTTTGAGTGTACACTGAAGAGGCAGCTCCGACTGAAGCGTGAGTACAGGGTGGAAAAGCGATCTGCATGGCACATAAGGCATAGCTGCATTGATCTGCCTTGATTCGGGGAACATCCGTAAGAGCTCTTTCTCCTGCCTCATCTCCTTGGCTCTCTCCAACTGTTTGAACCTTTCTTGCAGAAGAGCAATGGATGGATGAACGATTGTTGGATCAATCTGTCTATCTTCACTCATTTTTTTTTTTTGGTAAAAGAGAGAGAATTGCATTAAAAACAATACATAATACACTAAGTCCTGGGAAAACAAGTTCCCCTCATGTCAGCTTCATAATACAAAAGAAGTCCCGGAGGAGAGCAATCAAAAGAAACAAAATCCACAGGAAGTGAATGAGCCACTGCAGTCAGAGCATCAGCGCACTGATTAGCTTCTCTGTACACATGTTGGATACGAGTCCGGGGGATTCTAGACAAGATCTCCCTGCAATCCAAAATAAGGGAGTAAAGAGGATGATGAGGTGAAAAGCAACAGGATAATAACTGAGTTGCAACAAAGGAGTCAACTCCAACAATTAAGTTCTGGATATTTCTCTGATAAGCCAAGAGAAGTCCCTCTCTAATCCCCCAGAGTTCAGCACGCAAGCAAGAGGCATAACCAATCTTGCAGGCGAATCCAACAATCCATCTACCCATATGATCTCTAATGACTCCACCTGCAGAGGCAAGACCTGGGTTTCCATGAGCTGACCCGTCGGTGTTTAGTTTACAGTATCCCTCTGGAGGTTTCTCCCAACAAACTAGTCTAGATTCCTTTTGAGTATTCTTAGGAGAAGGCAAGGGTGAAGCTGAGTAAAATTCAAAAACCTTATCCCAAATAATAGAGATAATATAATTCGGTTCAAAGACATTAGAGGAATAAAGTTTATTGTTCCTTTGCAGCCAAATACTCCAAAGAATAAAGCTAAAGACCGTTCCCCAGGGGATTGGGATAGTAGGACACATATTCTTGCTCAAACAGTTGTCTTTGATCCACTGGAATAAGGAATTGCTAGAGCCAACCGTTCCTTGAGAAAAAAAAGTATGCCAGATAAAAGAAGAGGAAGGACATTCTCTACAGAGATGATCACAAGTTTCCTTTGCCACAAGACACATGGGACACACATTAGATTCCACAATGCCCAATCTAGAGAGAAGATCAAGAGTTTTTAGGCGTTCATAACATAATAGCCAAATGAAACATTGAATTTTAGGTAGAGTATGAATCTTCCAAATCCAATTCCAATTCATAACAGGGTTAGGATTCACACCTTTCGCCATAAGATAAGCAACTTTCATGGAAAAGGACCCATCACGAGACCCTTTCCATGAGTACGAATCATTGCCAAGCCCTATTTTTGAAATGGGATTGGCTTTAATAGTTTCTAGAATAGTGTCAGGTAGAGGGTAGGATATAAGGGAGGAGTTAAAGTCAGCACAGGAGAATACATCTGCCACCTGTAGGTCCTCATCACTCCTCGACAAAGGTCCAACCAGAATAGAGTTGAGAGGAATATCAAAGAGCCAACAGTCTTTCCAAAAGGATATACTATTACCATCCATCGGAATCCATTTAATACCCTGAAGGAAGAGTGTCTATCTTCACTCATTGGAAGATGAAGAGGAACCTTAATGTTACATAATAATGCTGCAATTTATAAAATTAATTATACATTGATGGCTCAAAAATAAAATAAAATAAATAAACACTGACGGCTCAAAATAAGAAACCAAAAACCGTTCATACAAACCTAACCTTTTGGCCCAAAAAACAAAAAGCCCAACCCAAAGTCCCCAACGTTCACCTTCTTCTCGCCGGCTGCATCTCCGCCAGATTCATCGGAGTTACTTGCTACGCGCTCAGACCTTCCATTTGCTAAGCTGGACAAAGCGCTTTCAGACGAGGACGGTACTGATTAGAGAGTTGCATTCTTCTCCTTGTATAGTGTTCGTTTCTAGGACGAGTGCAGCTCGTTGACCGCCACAGACCGTCTTTCCGGCAACCGATAGGAAGGAATTTTCTTTTGATATTTTTATTTATGGGTTTTATTTCTTGACAATTGGGTGTTGTTTAATTATGCATGGAAAATGCAATCACTTTGTTTGAAGAAAAATTATGGAGCCCTCTGTCCTCTGTTTCAAGTCTCAACCTTTGCGCTCTTTGCTACTACCCTTAGGTTCTTTGATTTATGTTTGTAGAGATAAGGATTTTGTCAAACTTGGTTATTGGTTTTTGAATTCTTGCTTTGCCTTCAATTTTTTTTGGTGTTTAGGGAATTGATACTTTCGGAAGAAAATGGATATTTTCAAAGTTAGTGGGAGTATATCATAGATGGATAAATAATACAATTTTCAGTACCACTGACTAGTTTATGACACGGTTTTTATTTCGATCACTTAATTTGAATAATTTTGATTGCAATCCATGGATGGAGGAGGGCTACTTAGGGCTTTGGGTGTCAGAATTAAGCCATTTGGTGCAAAGAAGTCAATGAACCTACAGCTTCCTCACATGTCTAGTTCAATGATTTTGTACTCTTTGCTTTCGTTATTTATCCATTTGAGTTTCTTCCTCTAATTTGTTCAACTTAACTTGTTCACTTTTCGTGGACCTCATAGTTTCTTCAATTTTAAAGACCTAATTCTCATTGCCAATTGCAGCTTTTGCATTCTTGTATGTTTTATTTTTAAGCTAATATTTTGCATTTGAACCTGTCCTCTAGCATGATCTGCCCGGTAGACTTCATTCTGTGTGCTTAGCACAATATTCACATCATCACTCTTTTTCAAGTTGGTTTTGATTTGTGTATTCTATGACTTCCTTTCTTGTTCGGTTATTTAACTGGACTAGTGGATGAGTCCTAAAACACTTATCTAAGAGAATGGTAAGCTTACTCCATTAATCCAAAATTCCCCATATGAGGCTATACACGAGGCTTTCACCCGTGCATTTTCAGGTTTATAGAAAATTAATGACAAAGCATTAATGTTAACTGAAGTAAGTAGCTAAAGAGACTAACTGAAACTAGGTGCAGAATTGTAACTTTAATATCATTTTTTATAACTTTTCCTATTTTTTCCTGCCATATGAAGTAAACCACAAAGATTGTGGGGGGAGGGAATTTCCCAAGTCAATAGGAGATCTAAAGTCATTAAGCTCTTTTTTTTTTTTTTTTTTT
>BPVZ01000128.1:277083-287379 GCA_020521535.1 Rubroshorea leprosula | reverse complement strand
ACAAAGATAACAATTTTTTTATTGAGATTTAAACTATTATTTAAAGGCTTGTTAATAATGTGATTATAATATTTAATTACTCCATCTACTTTTAAAATAATAAATAAATAAATAAAAAATAGATTAAAAAATGGCATCCACCGCTGCGTCAATATTACTTTCTATATTCATTTATTTTTGTTTTAGATCCCTCAATTTTAAACACTCTATATATATTCCTCTTGAGTACTTTACTGCGCCAAACAAAGATATGAGGATCTTCACAAAGCTCTCTGCACCACTCTGCTTCCTTTTTGTCTTCCTCTGTCTTAAAACTGCCTTCTCATCCTCTATAAATGCTTCTTCCTTCTCAACAACGCATCTCTGCTCTCATGAGGAGGCTCTTGCTTTGCTGCAATTCAAGACATCCTTCTCCATCAATTACACTGCTTCTGATCCTTATTTATGTAAATATTATTATACCAAACCTTCTTTTAAGACTGAATCATGGAAGGAAGGTATAGACTGTTGTTCCTGGGATGGGGTTAGCTGTGATAATGTCACAGGCCATGTAATTGCCCTTAATCTCAGCTGCAGTTTCCTTTATGGCACCTTTCCTTCCAACAGCACTCTTTTCTTCCTCAGAAACCTGCAGAGCCTCAATCTTGCCTTTAATGATTTTAGGCATTCCAAGATTCCATCGGAAATCAGTCAGTTTACTAGACTAAAGCATCTTGATGTCTCTTTTTCTCAATTTTCGGGCCAAGCTCCGGGAGAAATTGCTCACCTCCCCAAGTTAGTTTCTCTCAAGCTCTCTAGTTATTACAATTCTTTTGACTTGATTCTTGAAACAACTACCTTCAAAAATCTTGTTCATAACTTGAGTGAGGTGAGAGAACTTAAGCTTAGTGGAGTGAACATGATATCTATTAATCCTCGTCTCTTCATGAATCTCTCTTCTTCATTGACTACTCTTGATCTTTCCAAGAGTGTGTTAAGAGGAAACTTTCCAAACAGTATTTTCTGGTTTCCAAATCTCAAGAATTTTTATTTAAGTGGAAAGCGAAACCTCACTATTGATCTTCCAAGTTCCAATTGGAACAGTTCTCTCCAAGATTTGTATTTAGATGTCTCGGATTGCGGAAGACGATTGCCAGAGTCTATAGGAGATCTAAAGTCATTACGGTCTCTGAGTCTTGGCTGCCACTTGGAAGGTTCCATTCCAGCTTCCATAAGGAACTTACCTCAACTTACTAGCCTAGACCTCTCTTCTAACTATCTTAGCGGACAAATCCGACCATCACTTGCAAACCTCACAAAACTTCGCTATCTCTCCCTTTCTTCTAACTTACTTAATGGCACGTTGCCACCTTGGATTTTCACCCTACCTTTGTTAGAGTACTTGTATCTTAGTCATAACCAATTTCAAGGTCAAATAAATCAATTCCGGCAAAACTCACTCACACACCTAGATTTGTCAAACAACAAACTCCAGGGCGCAATTCCTAACTCAATTGCTAATTTAGTAAATCTTAGTTATCTTGATTTATCATCAAATCATTTTAGTGATTTAGTAGAAGCTGACATGTTCTCGGCTCTTCAAAATCTGGAAACCATCTTTCTTTCAGACAATAATCTGTCCTTGAGAATGAATGTCAATGCCAACTTCACATTACCCAAACTAACTCATGTTTCCTTTTCTTCTTGTAACTTGAGTGAATTCCCCAATTTCATAAGACATTCAAATGGTCTGCAAAGCCTAGTGCTGTCCAAAAATAGCATTTATGGAAATATTCCCCAATGGATATGTGAAAAGGATGATCTCCAAATTCTTGACCTTTCTCATAACAATTTAATCGGGAAGATTCCAAATTGTCTTCCTAAGTTTCTCTCGGTGTTGAATTTGCAGGCCAATTACTTTGATGGAAATATATCATTTGGGTTTCCAAAGGGCTGTGGATTACGAAATCTCAACTTACATGGAAATCAAATGGATGGGCCATTACCAAGGTCCTTGGTGAATTGTAGCAAGTTAGAGGTTCTGGACGTTGGCAAAAACAACATAGAGGGCACATTCCCTCAATGGTTGGAATCTCTACCAGACCTTCAAGTGCTTGTTTTAAGGTCCAACAAGTTCCATGGTTCTGTGCAGAGCACCAAAGAAAGTCCATCTTTTCTCAGGTTACGAGTTCTGGATCTCTCCAACAATGATTTTCTTGGTCCTTTGCCTGTTTGGTACATTGAAAATTTTAAAGCGATGATGGACTCTCATGGAGAGGATGGTTCCCCTGAATACATGAAGGCGCCAACGAGAGACAATTTTTATCTATATTCACTGGTTGTGACATGGAAGGGATTCAACTATGAGCTGCAGGGAATCTTGACCACACTTAGCAGTATTCATCTCGCAAAAAACAAGTTTGAGGGAGTAATTCCAGATGTTATTGGAAAGCTTAGTTTTCTCATAGGGCTTAATCTTTCTCATAACAACCTTACTGGTCATATCTCACCGTCGCTAGGGAGTTTGACGAATCTTGAATGGTTGGATCTCTCTTCCAACGAGCTGGCGGGGAAAATTCCCGATGAATTGGTATCTTTGACACAACTCGTTGTATTGAATCTTTCAAATAATCATCTCGTCGGACGCATACCACAAGGCAATCAATTCAACACCTTTGGAAATGATTCTTATGAAGGAAACCTTGGACTGTGTGGAATCCCATTGTCAAAATCTTGTGATGGAATTGGGACACCGCCGAGCTCCTTCCAAGAAAAAGATGAGTTGTGGAGATTTGGCTGGAGAGTTGTGGTGTTAGGCTATGGATGTGGAGTTGTTTTTGGACTGCTGATGGGATATCTTGTCTTCCGAATAGGAAAACCAAAATGGGTTGTGTCTATGTTTGATGGGCGACCAAGTCAAAGTGGAAGGAAGCTAAGGAAAGCCAGAAGAGTTGATGTTTTGGAGCTTCTGATTTAATGTTTCCTGAATAAGTGCTTTTCAGGTTTGAAGTTCTTGTTATGGCTAGCATTGGCTTGTCTAAAATTATCAGCCTTCTCTTGTCTTTATTATGCTTTGTAATTTTGTCTTTCTTTATTATAAAATATATTTGAAGGTTTAAGCTATTAATCTTTCTGTATTAATCTTTCTTTATTGTATTAATATTTGAAGTTTCATTCTTTACAGTTTTGTTCTTTGAGATTCCCATTAGCATAGACATAAAAATTTTTGCTTTACATTTTCGGGCTGAAGGGGAAGTTTGAATTTTGAGACGGGGTTTTGATGGAATCATTTCATAATTGTGGAATCTGGATTTTGGGATGGTTATCGTTGTAGGGATATAACTGTAATTGTAAAATTAAGAAGGGTAGGTCCTATGATTTCGGCTTCAGTCCCTCTCTCCAACTTTGTCCCTTGCTTTTAACAACAGACAGAACCCAATGGAAGTAGCCACCCTTCGGCGAGATGAATGGACATTATCAGCATCACAGTTCACAGACTCAGCTCACTTTCACCTCTTTAATCAATACTCTATCACCTAGCATGCATAGTTCCAAGTTCCAACAAAAACAAGGTGAAATAGGATTGGGAAAGGGAATACAATTTTTAGCCTTTTTTGAAAAAATAAAAATAAAAATAAAAAAAGGTTTTGGGAAGGGGAACAAATTTTTTTTTTTTTTAAGTTTTTAACATTTTTCTTCAGCTATAACTATTGTGGGGGTTATGGCACCTAAATCCGCTATCATCAATCGACCCTCCTTCATTTCTGGATCCATTTTTGGTGGAATTTACAGTTTGAGATTGCGGAGACCTGGCCTTGTTGGCGGTAGAGCTCATCTGAGATCGTTAAGTGAAGAAAACAATGATCTGGGTGGTGACCAAGGTGAGGTTTTAGGCCTGAATTTGAAGTCTCTAAAGATTTTGCTGAAGCAAGGAGTCTTTATTTGGGCAATGCTTTGTTGTCTTTTGGTTTTGGCGTGCAAGAGAGTGCTTGCGGTGGAGGGAGTGATGAATGCAGGGTAGGGAGTGATTGAGCAGTGGGCATTGTTGTTGAGGAATGCGTGGCCTAAGGTTTCTATGGTTCTTAAGATTTTCAAAGAGCAAGGTGTGATTTTGACTGCACTTTTAAGTCTATCTGCATTCTTCTCAATGGCAGAAACTTCTCTAACTACACTGTTGCCATGAAAGGTTTGCTTTCTTGGTTTGAAGATTGATGGTTCTTATAATTAGTGAATAGCAATTGAAATCTGAGTTTTGGTTTGGAAACGTCAACAAAGTTGAAAAAGTTAAATATATGAAGTTGAAGAACATTCACAGTTATTGATTGTTAATGTTTTAGTAACTTTTATGGTTTAGGTAAATATATGAAATTTGTTGTTGTTGTGCAATGGCATTTGCTGACTTAAATATTGGGTTAAGTTTAGCAAAAATTAATCTGATCTGCTATTTCAAATCTTGATTGTGAAGTTCATGCAGCAGTATTACTGTTGTCTTGTTTGGTTTGGAGGATGATGTTGGTTTCTTCTATGTTCATATGGTTCATATTAACTTATGGAAGAGCAAGACTGGTGTAATTGGTGATTTGATGCTAATTTGTGTCAGGTTCGTAAGCTGGCTGAAAAAGAGTTTGAAGATGGTGTATTTCAAATGATTCACAGTGATGTAACCTAGTTTTTACCACCGTTCTTATTGCCACTACGTACTAGTCTTTCCCATCATCACTTAACTGATCCAGTTCTGTGTTTCTATGTTTAACTTTGGTGCGTGATTTATTTTTAGATTCTGTTTTTGTCACTAGGGTGGTCAATATTGAAGCAACTGCTTTAGTTATAGACACAGCAACAGCAATATTTGGAGAAACTGGTGTTACTGCAGTAACTGGAGTGATAACTGTTTGTATATAAAAATTCTATCCTCTTTATGTGTCCCACATACCCAACCTCCTTGTCTGCCTCTATTCGTGCTTGTATGTAACTCATTGTGAATTTGTAGTAAATTAGAGTAAAAGGCTTATTTTTGTTTCAGGATAAATCTCTTTAAGTTAGCTCCTGAGTTGTAGAGTTCATTGTTACAAAGTTTTGTACTTCCTTTGTAAACAATAAAGGAAGAATGAATAAGAAATCTCTTTAAGTTAAATAATTCACTGTTACAAAGTTTTCTGAATGATCCTAGGCTGCTATTTTGCTTCTTACTGAGATCACTCCAAAAAGTATAGTTGTTTACAATACCATAGAGGATTTGTGGTAAGTTTTCCATTTAAGTTTCCATTTTCTTCTTGAACTTGCAACTAAAACTTTGCTAAAAAACTTTAACTTTCTGTTTAATACTCCATGGTCTATGTTGCTATTTAACTCTTTTCTACTTAGCTAATGACTGCTAGCAAACTAAAATTATTTAGCTAATGCCGTTCGCTGTGTCATTGGGTTAGGCCAGTGGCATGGCTTTGCTTAATACTACATCTAGTGGGAAGAATTGTTACTTATTTATCAATGGGAATAAGGAAATCATATCCTCCATTTCGTCTGTTGCATTTCTTGTTTCCAGTTGTTTGTTAGTGTAAGTTTGTATTGACTGCTTTACAAATGCTTTGCATGTTTTCTCTTAAAATTAGTGAACCTTATGTTACTGAAGATGAATTAAAGCTGATGCTACGTGGAGCAGAGTTGAGTGGAGAAATAGAGGAGGAAGAGCAGGTAGTGAAATAAGCTAATTTTTCTTTATTGTACTTGCCTGAGTGTCTCTTTTGTTGCAAGTAAGAATTAGAAAGTTTCTTCAGTTTCTGAATTCTTTTACTGAAATGAAATTGATCAGTATCATCTATTCTTGACTCTGGTGGCGCATTTATAGTAGAGCATATCTTTTTCTTGCCATATAGTTCTCTACCAATTTCTGTTCAAATAGTCAGATTCAAGAGGAAATCCAAATTAATTTTATTGCCAACAGGTGCCTGTCTATTTGTTTACAGTTCAGATGCTCTAATTTTATGAATTCCTTGCAGGATATGATTGAAATTGTATTAGAGATAAAGGATACTCGTGTTAGCGAGGTCATGACACCCCTTGTTGATGTGGTTGCAATTGATGCAAGTGCAACTCTTGTTGAGTTCACCATCTGTGCGTGACTCACCAATATTCAAGGTTGGGAATTGGTAATTCATCTCTAAGGCTTAATATCCTTGAAGAAACTTGTTAAAAGATTTTTGTTTACAGGGTACCTGTTTTTGAGCAGTGTGTTGACAATATAGTTGGCATTGCATATGCAACGGATCCACTTGATTTTGTTTGGAAGGTCAGGCAATTTCTTCCTTTGACACACCCTTTTTTCCATCATTAGAACTTTTCTTATCAACTATATGCAACAATGTCAATATCATAGTGTGCAGATTTGTAATCACTTTGATTTTTATTTCTTTTTTTGGGAACCGGTGAAGGGTGAGCAACTTGAAAGTTCTACCGTGGGAGA
The DNA here is from genome assembly GCA_020521535.1 of Rubroshorea leprosula. NCBI lineage: Eukaryota > Viridiplantae > Streptophyta > Magnoliopsida > Malvales > Dipterocarpaceae > Rubroshorea > Rubroshorea leprosula. Next base: position 280,940 of record BPVZ01000128.1, on the reverse strand, counting down.
CATGGCTCACAAACCTGCCTACTTTGTGCCTAGTACCCATTGACTTTTTTCTCCAGTTGATATTTTAGTGATGTTCTTTAAATTGCTATTACCCCATTTTCTCACCATATTATCCACATTTTACGTGAAGATGTCATTTCTTTTTTGATTTTTGTAATAAATTGAAGTGCAGAAGACCTTGTTTCATTAGACTTATTTGTTGTTTTAGTAGTTATTGTCTAGGGGAAAAGAAAATGGAAAAAATAAAATGCTTCAACTATCTATACAGTACAATTTAGAAAGTTGGTTTTGCAGATTCAATATCAGTCTGGAATCTTCTTAGAGAGCTCCAGATCAAGAAGGTTCACTTGGCTATTGTTCTTAATAAATATGGTGGAACTATTGGGGTCTGTGCAAAGCCTCGTATTGAAACTTCACCTAAACAGAATCATCCATTGTGTTGAGGTTTTTTTTTATGATAAAGTGCCAACTTCTGCCATTTTCTTTATTTTTGTTTTGTGCCGCATGTCAACTTATGCTAACTTGTGATATCTTGAAACAATAAGAGACAACAATTGTGATATTTTGAACTTTGTTCTGGAGATAGATGCTGACAATGCTTTCCCTGCTGAGAGGCTAAAAAAATAAACAAAATTCTTTCAGTTGGAGCTAGAAGTCCTAAAGACAAAACCTTATTCCTTATCAGCATGTTCTTTGTGCCCACTTAAGGTAGTATTTGTTCATTGTTTGTTGGCATCCAAATGCCATAACATAAACTCAATGAAATGTATGATGTTAAAAGGTGAACCAGGATAATAAGCTGACCACTTAAAATCTAAAATGGTTAGTATGACCCCTCAATACCTTAACTTGTGAGCTTACACCTAGTATTAGTTTGTTATTCAAATTTTACAACTTCAAAACTTTGGCACGTAACATTAATTTCAGGTTCAACATGGTAAAGCAGATAAATAGGAGTTCCCTGTAGATGAAACTCAAATGCTCTCTCATGTTTTGAAATCATTTTTCTTCTAAAGTTCAGATAAGAGTGGAATATGCAGCATGAGAACACAAAGTCTAGAACTTACCATGCATGGGTTTTCTGTCTCTTTTGGATTGCTTATTTAACAGTATTTGTGCTCATTTTATTGACTGATTGATTTTATATATTTATGTACTCATTTTTGATGCAGCAGATAGTAACCTTAGAAGATGTGGTTGAGGAGATTGTTGGAGAAATCTTTGATGAAAATGATTCAAAGGTAAGCCTAATGACATCATTAATGACCTTAATGTTCTATTATTGAATCTGATATTGGAGGCAAGTCTTTTAATTAAATAGATAACTTTAGATATTGAATTCTATTATTCCTCAGCAAGGGGATGCTAAGAAAACTTGTTGATGAAGTCCAAAACAAATTGGCGTTGTACATGTGCTGCCAATTTTGTACATATCAATTGATCTAGATTCTGCTTTATTTCCAATTTCCGGTCTCTGTTAGTCTGGCATGTATTTTGTCTGCATTTTCCATGTGACCAAAGAATTTCATGTCACTTTTCACCTCATGTAGATATTTCTTTACACTATAGGTCTCATATCAATTAGCAATTCAAGGTTGAGCTCTGCCTGATTCTTAAGTGATTTGTTTTATATATATATATATAATGATTCTCAAGTGATACTTATTAAATGCATTTGCTGCTAATTGTATTAACAGGAGGAGATCCAGAAGAAAATTGGCTATATTGTAATGAGAGCAGAGGGAGTATATGATGTTGATGCCAATACATCTATTTATTTACCATCTGAGGACTTGAAAATCAAAATGCCAGAGGTTTTTATTCCACCCTATTACTGGTTTTCATTATTGTGGTGTATAGAGCACCAAATGGAGTATTTGAACTTTAAAGCTAAAAAGTCAGTTGTTAGGATCATTTCTACCTTTGATTATTCTGTATTGTACCCTTCTCCTGCCATTTCCACAGGCTCATTAAAATTTGATTTCTGCCACATAGTTGATTACAGGAATCTTAAAAATAGGCACGCTTATAAACTTAATATTTCTGATCTCAGTTGTAAGGGAAATTCTGTTTATTGTGACTATTGTGGGATTATTGTGACTATTGTGGGAAATTCTGTTCTATAGGGACATCAGTCTGAGACAGTATCTGGTTTTTTATGCCAAGGATTTGGATGCATCCCTAGAGCTGGTGAGAGCATCAAAGTTGTCCTCAAAAGGGATAATCAAGATGATGATGATGATAAGCACGATGAAGATGGATCCAATCATCAAGATGTGAAGGCATCAAATATATAGATTTGAGGTAGGGTGAAAGCACTGAATGGATTTCAGTGAAAAAAACACTAGGAAAGAAAAAGCATGTAGCTGGCAATCATGCAGTCTCTTTCACGTGTAACTTTCTGAAGTCAATGCTATTATATTGCTTTTATATTGCTCATCCTATGAGATGCTTCATTTGGTGGCTCAGTCTGCTAAATTAAACTTAGCAACTGATAATAATAATTCATATGCTCCATTTTTGTGTAAATACATTCAAGTTTAAACATTCTTTCTGGAAAATAAATTATACATGTGATAACTATATAGGCTAATAAGACTAAATCTTGAGCATCCAATTGAATAACTGATTAATGTGAGTGAAATGTTGTCTCTGGTGCTGGTATTAGTTGCAAATGCCTGAAAGGTTAGTGTTGTTTGTTTTGAGCAGATAAACAATGGGGAAGCAATGTCAGAGGCCAAAAGTGTAACTCAATTGATTCCCAAAATCATGAAGAGGAAAGGGAACGGTTATAAATTGGATAACATTACCTATGCTGAGAATGCATTTCAAAAGAGACAAGGGAATCGCCTTTCTGATCGCTATGTAGTTGCTGAAGATACATAAGACAATGGAAATGAGCTACATTGCATATTCTGTTTTCTTTTTCTTTAGCTCCTTTTTTTTTCCTTTCCCATATTCTTACTGCACCATGAAGAAGAAACGGAAGGAAACCACAGGATTGTTAGATAGACTAACATTGTAAAACTTTTTCACAGATGAAGTATCAACATCTGAAATATCATCGTCCGCCAGTGTAGTCTTATCCCGGCTTTCATCGGAATTACTTGCTACGCCCTCAGACCTTCAATTCGTTAAGCTGGACAAAGCGCTTTCAGACGGGGACTGTACCGATTAGAGAGTTGATCGCCACAGACCGTCTTTCTGGCAACTGATAGTAAGGAATTTTCTTTTGATATTTTTATTTATGGGTTTTATGTATTGACAATTGGGTGTTGTTTAATTATGTATGGAAAATGCAATTACTTTGTTTGAAAAAAAATTATGGAGCCCTCTGTCCTCTGTTTCAAGTCTCAACCTTTGCGCTCTTTGCTACTACCCTTAGGTTCTTTGATTTATGTTTGTAGAGATAAGGATTTTGTCAAACTTGGTTATTGGCTTTTGGATTCTTGCTTTGCCTTCAATTTTTTGGTGTTTAGGGAATTGATACTTTTTGGAAGAAAATGGATATTTTCAAAGTTATTGGGGGTATATCATAGATGGACAAATAATACAGTTTCCAGTACCACTGACTAGTTTATGACACGGTTTTGATTTCGATCACTTAATTTGAATAATTTTTAAAACTCTTCCCTCTTTTTCCTGCCATATGAAATAAACCATGGCTGCTGAGGGGATTGGGTGTTAGATTTATGGCATTTGGTGTAAAGATGTGGGTGTTAGATTTATGACATTTGGTGTAAAGATGTCAATGAACCAACAGCTTCCTTGTCTTGTTCAATGATTTTGTACTCTTTGTTTTCACTATTTATCCATTTGAGTTTCTTCCTCTAATTTGTTCAACATAACGGCTTCCT
>BPVZ01000128.1:128986-142612 GCA_020521535.1 Rubroshorea leprosula | reverse complement strand
TTTTTTTGTTTTTACTTGCTTTATTATAACAGCATTTTACGAAACGCAAGTAATTTCTTGCGTTTTATTCGACAAATGCAGGGAGTTAATTAAAAAAACGGCGGATTGGAAACAGCGCGAAATCTAAAACTAGACTAAAATTAGAATTTTTTAAAAAGAAAAAAAAGCAACGAAGGTGTTTCGGCAGCTACACAATCCAACACTGTTGAAGTCTTCAGCTGCTTCTACACCTGAAAATCCCGAGGATGTTTCTTCGGGGAAAACACTCCAACGCTCAAGTCAGCAATACTCAATATTCTAGAGAGAGATACTTTCAAGGAGTAATTGCAGAGAGAGAAGCGTAGAGATTTATTACCTTCATCGGAGGTGGTTGGGGGGTATTTATAGCCCCTTGGTGCTGACACATCTCTGCATGTGCGAGCATCCTATTGGCCCACGTGGCACTGGTTACGTGGGTATGCTTGTACTGATGCTCCTTCAGCTTGGGCTAACGGGTGGTAGCCTAGGCCCGTTATCATAGCCCGGCCCTGTTTGGATATTGGACTGGGCCTATCCCAACATTACTCCCCCCCCAGCGTTCGGTTGACGAACAGGGATGGATGTAGGCATGGGCCAACGTTGTTGGGCTTCCAAACGGGTTTAACAGCTTGAGGTCGACCTCGACGAAGACCGAGCTGAAAGATAAAATGAGAAGAGGCGAGCTCGCAAGCCTGAAAACGTGTGGGCGAGTTGGTATTCATAGCCACATTAGTGTGGGTTTGTTATGGCGGCGAGCTGAAGTGACTCGCAACAGACGAACTCGCATGAGTTGTAGCGCCCGATCAGCTCGTCCATGTGACGACCTGACCTTTGAGTATTAACGAAGTGCGACCAGGTGACGCTCAGTTGGCTATGATCACAAGGAGAGGCAACGTGACCCCGCATTCAGTGCGGGAGCTGTATTCCCCGTGACGACCTGACAAACGCGGTCGTCGTCACGATATGTAACGAGCTGAATCTTGGGGGATTTTAGCAAAAGATTTACACTTTAGAGCGAATTGTCATGGTCGAGCCGATCCGGCCAAATGTCATGTTTGTAACGATCTGGTAAGTGTGCTCGCAATGGCGAGTTGATGTGACAGTACAAGCTACACATCAGCAATGACGATCTGAATCTTGGGATTTTTTGAATCAAGCGAATCTCTGAGGAGATACGATTGATCTCCCCGTATCCCTCTGTCTTCCCCATCATAAATGCTGGCTCAGCATTTGAGGGACGTGACGGCTAAAGCCGGCGCACGTTATGCAGAAGGGACGTTAAGCGTGCACCACATGTGGGACGCTAGTTGGCGCGTCAGAAACACGCGTACGGCAATTAACACTGCCATATCCTTCTCTACGTAACCGTTTCCCTTTTCATTTTCATTTCTGTGTTTGCTCAATTTTCTAAAATTTTCTGAAGCAAAACGCTCCTGCTTGAAGAACAGCACACCGAATCGACTTCGCACCAATTTCAGGTAAAAATGGTTTCATTGCGAGAACTCACAGAGCAACGAGGTAACCAGGGCAGAGAGGGAGAAGAGGGAGGGGTTTTGTCAGTGGAGCCTATCACGATGATAGTGCTGCCTGAGTTGCAGGACTCTCCGGAAACAATGGCGCCTGAGGGAAACGCCAGTTCGAGCGCCGGGGATGCTGGTGGCGACCAGCCTACTGCGTCGTCTAGCAGCTCGTCTACTGAAGAGACACCCATCCAGGAAGAAGGGGTGGGGGATCTGGTAAGCAGTGTCTCAGATCGGCCGGTGGTTGGGGGATGGGAAAGCGTGACGATCCCGGGCAGGTTGAGTAACCTACGGAAAGCATCGAAGGATCTGCCCGTTGGATTCAGGTTCGTGGCTGCACTTCATCACGAAGTAGCAGATTGTACGCCCTCCATAAGTGGGTACAAGAGACTCGAGGAGATGGTGAGGGCGTACCATATCCCACGGACCATATTGCTGCGGACTGGCGGGCAGAACGAAAGGGCGTGCACAGTATCACAAACGAGCTGGATCCCAGTATATGCGGACTACTTTGACGCCGGCCTGCGGTTTCCCCTGCCTGGATTGGTGTTTGATCTACTGGCGGAATACGAGCTGGCGCTGACGCAGCTGACGCCCAACAGCATAAGGTTCATTATTGGCTTTATGCTGTTGTGTGAGCGATTAGAGGTGCCGGCCAAGGCGATCGTGTTCAGGTCGCTGTTTCAATGTCGACTGTGTCCCAACTCCCAAGGCGCGAGGTGGTACTACCTCTCCGGGAGAGACAAAAGCCAGCTGTTCAAGAATGTCCGGAATAAAGTGGCGAGGTGGAAGAGGCAGTTCATATTTGTTCGCGACACGCGAACAGAAAGGATAAGCAACGACCTCGCTGCCCGGCTGTTAGAATGGCGCACGCCCAACGCTCATATTAACTACCCCCAGCTGTTGCCCCGGGATGTCGATTTGAAGAACCAACTGCTTGAGTATGCGCAGAGGGAGGGTCTTATAGATCTAGAAGCCCTGGTTACCTCGGAGCAGCTCGCCGTGTTCAGGTTTGTTGATGTGACAAACCTGTTCAGCGAAGGTAAATTTTCATCATATAACATAAATTCTAGCTGAGCTGAGGCTTATGCATTTGTTTGTGCAGGTGAAATGAGCAGCATTTTGGAACGTCAGCGTCAACGTGCCCAGAGCTCCCGAGGCCGTGGGGCGAGCAGCGCGCAACCCCGGCAAACACGGTTTGACGAGCGGCCACCCCCAGCGCCTCAATCACGCGGCTCGTCACACAGGGGATCCAGCTCGTCGTCAAGGTCGCGAGCTGATCACAGAGCTGAGGTTGTGGCCCCGGGTGCGCGCAGACGTGCACGCGAGGAGACAGAGAGCGAGGAGGATGAAGTCCCCCTTGCTAGGCGCATAAGAAGCGGGGGGACTCAGCCCGCACAGGCGGCTCGCCCTGTAACCATGCGTTCGCCGAACGCATCGTCAGCGGCTGTGTGGGCAGCAGTGGAGCCTGCCTCTGCGCCGGCCTCGACGTCTGGCCTCAGGATTGCTTATCCTGAGGGCTTCAGCTATGTGCGGGCAGAGTGCCAGCCTGGCATGGTGCAAGCAATGCACAGCTTTGTGCCCCCCTCAGATAATAAGCGGGCCAAAGCTTTTGTGCAATAGCATGGCGGCTAGGTCGCCATGATAAAACTTATGGATGTAAGTATTTTCTCATATTTGTTTAAGTGTTTTACTTTTCTTTACTAGGTGTTTACGATTGTTGTTGTCTGGCAGGCATTCAGCTATGCTATGGCTATGTACGAGAGTGAGCAGGCGGCTCGTACACAGAACAGCGAGCTCGGTTCCAAGTGCAAGCAACTGGCTGCTGAGAAGGCCAGCCTTGTGGATGATGTAAATCGTCTGCAAGGCTTTGAAATGGCGAACCGAGCTGCGGCTGCAGAGAGCCGGGCGGACGAGCTCGCCAACAAGAACAACGAGCTCAGGGAGGAGTTGGATCGAGCTCGAGCTGAGAGAGAGAGCGGAATACACGCGGCAAGGGATGAGGCCGCCAGGGTTGAGGAGAGGGCAAAGAAGGCTGAGGCCGACAGGGACCGTGCTCAGCACGAGCTGAGCTCCCTTAGGCACCAAGTTGGTGAGGCGGACCGAAACCTTGCTGCTACCGGGGAGGCGCTGAACGAGCTAAAGGCTTCCCATGCCCGTTCTGTCGCCATCGCCTGGGCTCAAGGGGCGGAATGGTTCGTTGGCTCGGCTGCGTTTCAGGACGCCGTGGCGGTGGCGTCAGCTAATGTAACCACGGAGATCTACAACGAGATTCGTGGGAAAGTACTGCAACACGGCCCAGATTTTCCAATACGTGAGCTGGTCTTCTTTGACGAGGAGGAGCTAGACGAGCAGGGTAAGAGCCTTGCTCCCCTCGCTGATGCAACTGTGAGGCTGAGATGGGATTTGAACGAGGAGGACGTGCCCGTCTGGCCACCGTCCATTCTGGAGGACGGGGAGGACCCAGTAGGACTGCCCTCATTTGATGCATGGGTAGAGGGTGCTCCTGTAGCTGAACAGGAGCCTTCAAGCACCCCACCCAACTCTCAGCCCGCTGCTGCGCCATCCAGCTCGCCCATCAACGCGCCAGCCTCCGAGCCCGCTGTCCGATCTCCTCCATCTCGCTCTCCTGCGGCTGTTGCTGATGCATCCATGCCCGTCGATCTGACAGATGACTAGGCTTAGGACTTTTTGTTTCACTTTTTGTATTTTTGCTTTGGCATTTTTGTATTTGATCAACCAGATTCTGGTCGTATGTACTTCTAATGTAACATCATTGATGAAATACAAAGATGAATTTCCTTTTAAACCTCTGTTGCATTTTCTGTATATCTTTGTTTACAACTGTTGGATAGCATCTTAAGCGAAATAACATAACACATGTTAACTGTAAAACTTCCTAAGATTCTGTACATTCCAAAGGTAAGGCAACTGATGTCCGTGTATATCTGCTAACACGTAAGAGCCAGGTCGCTTAACCCGAACCACCATATAGGGGCCTTCCCAATTAGGAGCGAGCTTGCCCATGTGCGAATGAGTGTTAGTTAACCCAGCCTTGCGTAGAACCAGATCGCCAACTTGAAACTGGCGAGCTCGAACCCTTTTATTGTAAAATTTTGCAATGCGACTTTGATGTGCCATGTTCCTTATTCGGGACATCTCCCTGATTTCTTCCACGAAGTCTAAGTTCTCTCTTAAGAGTTGTTCATTATTCTGATCGTCGTGGCGATCTGATCTATCGGATGGCAATCCGACCTCCACAGGGATGATGGCTTCGGCTCCATAGGCCAGGCTGAAAGGGGTTTCGCCTGTCGTCGAGCTGGGTGTTGTGCGACAAGACCAGAGCACTTTATTGAGCTCGTCAACCCAATTAGAATGTGCAGCCAACACTCGTGTCTTGAGGCCTCGCAAGACGATTTTATTGGCGGACTCGGCTTGCCCATTAGACTGTGGGGTGTACACAGATGTCAAAATGAGCTCAATGCCATAGTCGTTACAAAACGATTTCAGTGCTGCTGCTCGGAACTGTGGCCCATTGTCGGCGATAATCCGCTTAGGTATGCCAAACCTGCACACAGATTAGCGAGCTGAGCTACAAATCACGTTTGCATATATTTTATGACGTCGGTCACTAAAGAATACCTGCACAATATTGAATTGAACAAGAATTCTTCTATTTTTCTTTCTGTTGTCGTGGACAGTGGCTTAGCTTCTATCCACTTAGTAAAGTAGTCCACTGCAACGACCAGGAAAGTACAGCCTCCTTTGCCTTTGATAAAAGGGCCGAGCAGGTCGACACCCCATTGAGCAAAAGGCCAGGGGGACGTGAGAGATGATAGCATTTCCCCTGTTTCAAGAGAGATATTTATGCTTAGTTTAAAGACAAACACGAAGTTTGCACGTTCTTTAGAATAGGCCCAGGTACCTGGCATGTGTATATCATCAGCGTTAAACTGGCAGGTCGGACATTTTTTGACATAGTTCTGCGCGTCATCGACCATAGTGGACCAGTAATAACCATGCCTCAGGAGTTTTCGAGCTAAAGTTTTGCCACCGATGTGCATGCCACATACTCCTTCGTGCACTTCTCTCACAGCGTATTCAGCTTCGTAAGGAGTAAGGTAGCGTAACAGGGGCATTGAGGCTGCTCGCTTGTAGAGCTGGTTATCTAACAAAGTGAAATGTGCCGCCCTGCGTTTAATCAATTTCGCGGCGGACAGATCTTCAGGTAGCTTGCCGCTTTGCAGATAATTTATGAGCGGGGTAATCCAGCTCGGTGTAGAGGGATCTGTACTGAGTAGCTGACAATCGACTGTGAAATCAGTGTAGCTCGGTGCGTCGAGCACCTCGACGATTGTTGATCTCTGAGGGTTAATATCTTGCGAGGAGGCTAACTTTGACAGCTCGTCAGCTCGGTGGTTATCTGCCCGTGGTATTTTGTCGATCTGAAATGAAGCAAATCTTGACTTCAATCTCTTGACCACAGAGGCGTAACGACTGAGCTGGGGATCCCTGATGTCGCACCTGCCGTTCAGCTGGCCGACAACAAGCTGAGAGTCGCTGAAGACCTGAATGCTTTGTACCTTCAGCTCGGACGCCAGCTTCAGTCCGTAAATGAGGGCTTCATATTCTGCAGCATTATTGGTTGTCTGAAACTTAAACCTCAGTGCGTGCTCAAACTTAAAGCCATCAGGGCCCCGTAACAGAGCTCCAGCACCTGATCCTTCGGCATTAGCAGCTCCATCTACATACAAAACCCAGACTGGGTGCTCAGGTGCTTTTTCTTTCATAGCCGCCGGAGCACATTCAACTAGAAAGTCTGCCACAGTTTGGCCTTTTATGGTCGTGCGCGGCTGGAATTTAAGGTCATACTCACTCAGTTCGACACTCCATCCGATGAGCCGACCGGAGAGTTCTGGCTTCTGCAATATTTTCCTTAATGGGAAATCAGTATAAACAACAATCTGATGAGACTGAAAATAAGCTCTCAGCTTACGAGCCGTGCAAATCAAAGCAAAAGCAGCTTTTTCTGCTAGTGGGTAGTTCTGCTCGGCACCTTGTAGCACCTTGCTCACGTAGCAGACAGGCTTCTAATGTTTGTTTTCTTCCCTCAGTAGTACTGAACTCAATGCTTCTTCTGTTACCCCCAGATAAAGATATAAACATTCTCCCTCGACAGGCTTGGACAGCAGGGGTGCGGGTGCCAAATATCGTTTGAGCTCGTCAAATGCTTCTTGACATTCATTAGTCCACTGGAAGTTCTTAGGCTCCCGCAGAACTTTGAAAAACGGAAGGCATCTTTCTGCCGATCTGGCTATAAACCTGTGCAACGCAGCAACACGGCCCGTCAAACGCTGCACGTCTTTGACAGTTCTTGGTGGCTCCATTTGTTGAACGGCCTCAACCTTTTCTGGATTTACCTCAATTCCTTTCTTGGATACTACGTATCCTAGGAATTTTCCCGACTCTACGGCAAATGTGCATTTCAAGGGATTCAGCTTCATTTGTGCTCGGCGCAAGTTTTGAAAAGTTTCATCCAGGTCGCCAATGTGATCCTCAGCTCGCACGCTGGTGACTATCATGTCATCTACATACACTTCTATGTTCCTGCCGATCTGGAGCTTAAAGATGATTTGCACCAGCTTCTGGTATGTTACTCCAGCATTTTTTAGGCCGAACGGCATCATGACATAGCAGTAGATAACGTCCCCCGCGTAGAAAGCTGTTTTCTCCTGGTCGTCCAACAGCAACTGAACTTGGTGATAGCTCGAGCTGGCGTCAAGAAAACTCATCCGTTCATGCCCAGCTGCCCGCTCCACTAACTTCTCGACGTTTGGCAAGGGATGAGGGTCTTTTGGACACGCATCATTGAGGTTGGTGAAGTCAATACACATCCTCCACTTGCCATTTGGCTTTTTGACGAGCACAGGGTTGGACACCCACTCAGAGTACTCCACTCTTCTAATGAAGCCTGCCTGTAACAGCTTTTGTATCTCCTCGTCTATGGCGGCTTGTTTCTCTGGGCCAAAAAGGCGACGTTTCTGCACCACCGGCCTTCTGGTAGGATCTGTGCTGAGTTTGTGGACTGTTAACTCTGCCGGGATGCCAGGCATTTCATCAGTAGTCCACGCGAACACATCTTGATTGACTCTCAAAAACTCCAGAAGCTCTGCTCGTTCTTCTTCCGTGAGTTTGGTGCCTATCTTTACTGTTCTTTCCGGTACATCAGGGTTTAAAGAGACGGTTTCCACTGGCTCTACCGGCTCTGCTTTCTGCTCGACACCCTCAGGTCTATGCTCAATGTCCGATATACTCATTGTCTGCTGGCCGGGCAGAGTCGGCCTACTACTTTCAGATCCTCCAAGGGCTACAGCGAGCTCAACCTTCTTAAACGTATCCTGATAACATGCCCTGGCCATCTTCTGATTCCCCTTTAGCACTCCCACCCCCTGAGGAGTTGGGAACTTCATACAGAGGTGGGGCTGTGAGATAACAGCCTTCAGCTCGCACAAGGTGGCTCTTCCTAGTATAGCATTGAAAGCTGATTCCATCTTAACGACCAGGAAGGTGACCGAAGCCATCCTGAAGCGCGATTTCGAGCCCACATATATAGGAAGAGTAATAACTCCCTCAACAGGGACGGGCTGGTTATCAAACCCGTATATTGGCCCTTCGTGCTTCTGCAGCGAGCTCGGGTTTAGCTGCATCTTTTGGAAGCAACCCCAATACAGGATATCTGGCGAACTGCCAGTGTCAATAAACACCTTATTGACATTATGATTGCCTATATGAATCGTTGCTACGAAGGGATCTGCATGGGGCATCATAATGTCGGGCTCTCCTTCTGCTCGCTTGTAATCCGCCGGGTTGAATGTGATGGGCGTATTTTCCCATTCTGCTTCCTCAAACTGTCGTTTCAAGGGTCTGTTCTTGTTGACGGTCATCACCTGTCGGGCATATGCCTTGCGAGCTCGGGCGCTCTGGCCCCCTGAGTGAACACCACCCGATATCATGTTTATTGTACCGGAAGGTGGGGGTATCCCAGCATAACCTACCCCTTTCCTGTCTTTTTGATTCAGGGCGGTAGTTCTCGGTCCCTGCCCTCTCCTGTTGAAAGGACGTCCTCGGTATGCTCTGCCCTGTTCAGAAGGATACTGGCTATCCTGATATGCATCCTGGGTCCCTGCATGCTGGTACCTCTGTCCTTGAGGTCGGTCGTACGCCTGTACAAAATGAGTTTGAGTGGGTTGCTGGGTGTGAGGCTTCTGGACATACCCTTCTAGCTTCCCGTTACGAGCCAAAAACTCTAACTCGTCTTTCAAGTGTTGGCAGTCCTCTGTACTGTGACCATATACACGGTGGTAGTCACAATGCTTGCTCTTATCTGCCCTCGGGGAATCATGCAGTGGGGGTGGAGGTCTCCTAACCCAGTGCTGAATTTGTGCCAGGATTTGAGACCTAGGTAAGGTCAAAGGAATGTAACTGGCATATTTCGAGAACTCAGCTAGTTTCCCCCATTGCTCACCGACCTTCTGCTTCTTCTTATCTTCTCTTCTCGGTTGTTGTTCGTGGCCTCTACTCGGCTTATCATCAGCTCGTTTCGTGGCCTCTACTCGGCTTATCATCAGCTCGTCGCTTGGACGATTGAAAGTCCTCTGACAGTATGAAGCTGGCCGACCTGTCATTCACCTCGTTCCACGTCTTCGGTGGGTTTTCGAGCAGGTCGTCTAGGAACCGGCCACGCTTCAACCCATGCAACAGGGCAGACAGGCAGATTGTGTCTGGGACATTGTTAATGTCCAATGTGGCTTTGTTGAACCGCTGCATGTAATCCCTCAAAGACTCCCCTTCCCTCTGGTTAACCTGCATCAGCTCAGTTGCTGTGCGCTTGATCTCCCTTTGGCTCGCAAATTTGTTAGAAAACAGCTTGGCGAGCTGGGAAAATGAATCTATTGAATGTCTGGGAAGTTTGTGATACCATCTTCTGGCCGTCGATTTCAGTGTCGCCGGGAACACTTTGCACATCATGGCATCATTGGCGTTTTGAATCCTCATGATGGCTTGATAGGTGTGTAGATGTTCATCCGGGTCTTTCGTGCCATCATATGTCTCTAGGTGGGGAATTTTAAATCCCTCTTGGTATGGTTTTGCTGTGATGGATAGGTTCAGTGGAGCACTATCCAAATCCAAGGTCTGTTGGTGCGACCTGGGGCTTTTCAGCTCGTCAATGGATTTTTGCACATCCCGCAGCTGCCTTTCAAGGTCTGCGTTTTTTCTCATCAACTCTTCACTATATTTGGATGAGCTAGGCTCGATATTCAACTTCCCACTTCCCCTAGGCCTGGTCGACACCACTATATTGCTTAGAGCGGGGGAGTTTCTAGTTGCAACAACCGCAGCTGGTTGTGCATCCCTGTTCAGCAAAGGAATCAGGGGGTCATCAGGAATTAGGCGGGCAAGGATTTTACCCATTGCCATTTCGAGAACTCTAGTTCTCTCTTCGAGCTCGGTTGTCCGAGCAGGTTCTGTTGACCTTTCAGGTCGTTCTTGCTGTGAATTGTGCGGTCTAGAAGGTCTTCGTCTTGTCCCTGTTGGAACCTGAAACTGTTCAGGCTGGGCTGCATACCCCGTTGGTGTTCTTTCATCATCATCTGTTTCGCTTAGGTGATCCTGTTCGGCTCCCCCTACAAAAAGATTTCTCGGCATTGGTCTAAAATCATTTAGGCCGGGCTCAGATACGTGAGTGTCCTCCTGTTCGTCCATTTCATTTCTTGGAGGGCGATCTCCTGTAAAGGTACGGACCATTTTGTCTTTCAGCAGGTTAAGTCACACAACTTTTTGTTCGAAGTTTCCCACAGACGGCGCCAATGTTTCGGCAGCTACACAATCCAACACTGTTGAAGTCTTCAGCTGCTTCTACACCTGAAAATCCCGAGGATGTTTCCTCGGGGAAAACACTCCAACGCTCAAGTCAGCAATACTCAATATTCTAGAGAGAGATACTCTCAAGGAGTAATTGCAGAGAGAGAAGCGTAGAGATTTATTAACTTCATCGGAGGTGGTTGGGGGGTATTTATAGCCCCTTGGTGCTGACACATCTCTGCATGTGCGAGCATCCTATTGGCCCACGTGGCACTGGTCACGTGGGTATGCTTGTACTGATGCTCCTTCAGCTTGGGCTAACGGGTGGTAGCCTAGGCCCGTTATCATAGCCCGGCCCTGTTTGGATATTGGACTGGGCCTATCCCAACAGAAGGGAACGAGAAAGCATTTCCCAAACCTTCCAGAAAACAATTGTTGTTCTCCTTTTTTCCAAGAGTTTCTGTATTTCTAATTCCAATTCCAATTTCTATTTCTGAACTTCCTTTTGAAGTCTATTAAAGTCTCTGCTACCAGTCGCTGAAGCGAGGGATCCCGCATCCGACCAAGTTTTTGACCAGTCGCCGGCAGGCCGTGAGCGCGGTGGGAACGGGCTTCCCAAAAAGCCAGCCTCAATTCCAAGAGTTCCTCCACAAGCTATTTCCGATTTCAATTCCAATTTCTCTGAAGTTCCAATTGAAGGTTCTCCTCGATTTCATTCTCATTTCCGATTTCATTCTCATTTATGATTGCATGTTAAATTAAATGCAGTTTTTTTGACTGGTGGCAGTCAGTCTAGGCTTGGTGTTTCTCTGTGGTAATTTTACTGGACTCCGGTGACGGCGTGGACATTGTCCAGCAACCTCTGTAACTTCGATATCCCTATCTCTTTCGGTAATCATTCTGAGAACTTAGAATTGCATTATTTAGGTCTCTTATCAATTTTGCAATAACTCAAATTTATTTTCAATTACCTTTAGTTTTTTCTTTCTATTTTTTCTGTTGAATTCGAATTGAAGTGTTTAGGAGATTGAGTGATAATATGTAATTTTGCTTAGCTTGCATTATTTTGCTTCTTTTTGATTCTTTTATTAACTAGTCTTTTGGCTACTGAGAAAATGAAGGATTATTTTTTATTGTGCTATTTTTTGCTTGTTCTTGAGAATGAATGTCTATTTTGTAGTCTGATTGGTGAGATTTTAATGGTTAGAATTTCAATTTTTATTATAAAGGAAAAAGGAATGTCTGTTTTGTAGTCTGATTGAATTTTTTTTGCTATTGTTCTGTGTAAAAAAGTGCTTTAAATTTCCGTTATAAAGGTAAATTTTTTTTATAATTAAAATTTTCCTTGTATCATTTAATATATGGTAGGCACTAGACTGGAGGAAGCAACTTTTAAATTATTTTTACTTGTATTTGGTAGCAATACTTTTCATACAAAGATACCCTAAACAGTTGGGTGAATAAAGCTGTTGGTAAGAAGTGGAAGGATCATAAAACCTGGTTGAAGGGAAGATTTTATTATCCTGAAAAGTCTGAGGAAAATGCTAGAAATGTTCCACGCAATGTGTTACCTAATTATTGGCAGTACTTGGTACACTACTGGAAATCTGCTGATGGCAAGGTATGGAACTTCCTTTTAATTGTATGGTTTGTTTGATTACTCAAGTGTTGATAATAATCTTAAATTTTATAGAAAAAGGAAGAAAAATGCAAAAAGAGTCAAGCAATGCAGAAGATTACACATACAACTGGTAGTAAGAGCTTTGCTATACTACAAGATGAAATGGTAAAATCTAATTTCAAAATTTTAATGTTCTTAAGAGCATAAAAAGACTACGTATATGAAATTTTGTTCTTATGTAGGATGAGAAAAATGGTGGTGAGCTTGTGGGAGAAATAGATTTTTATATGGCTACTCATTTGAACAAAGATGGCAAATATATTGATGAAGAAGCAGAAAGTACAATGGTACATTTTATATTGCTATTCACTTGAATAAAGATGGCTAATATGTTGATAGATTAGTTTGTGCCTTATAATCTCTTTAATGCTCTATTATTTGCTTGTATAGAAAAAGGCCAAAGAAATGCACACAGAGAGGTTAGCAACTAGCTCATTAGATGCAATATACATTTGCCTCTACAGCTGCTCAAAATCAAGAAGTTCTTGAGTTGAAGGGTCAGGTGATTAAACTTAGAGAACAAGTGGCTTCTCTAGCTGCTCTAGTTTGGCAGTTGACTGCAAATATGAACCCTTAAACTTACCAGGTTGGTTCTTACCATTCCTATGACTTATCTGTTAACACTTGTTTGGTGCTTGTTTAGTGTTTAATGGAAAAGAATATAGTTTTTGTAAATTCCGACTGTGGAGGTCTTTATCTGCTATTGTCTTTTAATTTTCATTGCACAATAAAATAAATTTTGATTAGTATAAGCTTCTAAATTTTGGTGGGTGAAGATTCTATTTCTACGTTGTTTTGCTTTTTGGTTTGATTATAATAGTAGTTTAGTCATTGTCTAAATTGCTAGCTCATCAATTATGTTTCCACTAGTAATCATCAATTATGTTTCCACTAGTAATCCAGATCCTTGTTTAACTGAAGAAGTCAGTACTGAATTCTTAAATTGTGATAGGCGTTGTTTTATGGGTTCAGTTGCAATTCTGAACACATTGAGAAAGACATGGCAAAGAAATAGCAAGAGATGGTACACCTTGAATCCCTTATTAGATTTCTGGGATAGGAATTTGATGCCAAAAAGTTACAGTAGTTTCAAAATTGTTTCTTGTTTGCCTTCTGTAGTGTTACATGAGTTTCAAAGTTGTGCTTTGTCAAACTAATCCTGCTTGTGCCAAAATGTATCTTGTTTGCATTTTAGGGTGAACAAGGAGTGCCAACCTTTCCAGATGCATCTTAAAGTAATGATGCTATTGCTGGCAGCAATGTAAAGCATTTGTATATGAAAATTTCAAGATTGCAGTGACTTTAAGTGTTAGTAGCAAAAATGTTATTTTCTAGTTATTTTGTGTTTGAATATGGCAACTCAAGCTTTTAGATACTCTTAGACATGGTTGTATGCTATTTGGATATCATTTTCTATTATTTTTTGGGGATAGCATTGGTGTATTTTGTTTTTAAGTGGTGTATTCTGTTTTTAGGACTTAAACATTTGGATATTATTGTTATATTTTCTCTAGATATGAAAAAATTAAGCATTCAATGATATGT
>BPVZ01000128.1:106326-119837 GCA_020521535.1 Rubroshorea leprosula | reverse complement strand
TTGGGATGAAGGATGTCTTTTTTGAAGTGGCTTTGGTTCTGATCTTCAATATTTTAGGACTCATTTACTGACTCATTATCTTTTTGCTGCAACAAACTGATTTGGGATGAACAATGTCTTTTTTCACTACTTTAGGACTAATTCACTGTTTTATCATCTCTTTGGTGTGACAAGTTGTTGAACTTTCTATAGTTTTTTATGATGTATTTATGTTGCAATGTGAATTTGCATGGCAAATCAATGAAACTACTAGGTTGTTTAATTTGAAATTTGAAATATGCTTCTCTGTTGCAGCTGGGCAATATCTCCCTTTCTTTCTTTTTGGTTTTTGCTTTTTGCTTTCTTAATCTTAAGGTTCCTTTGTATAGCTGTATTGATAGTTTGTTATAATTGTCTCTTTTTTTTCATTTGACAATTTTCCACGTTTAGGACAAGTAGAATGATTTACCCACCCCTTAGGACAACTTTTGAACTTGGAAGTAGGAAGAAAATCTCATACATTGATGGCCCAAGGCGTTAAAATGGTGTGCCTTATGTGCTTATTTGTTTCCATAACCTTTCTTTTTGTTCCACTTCTGAATATTGTATTGATCTTCAAGAGCTTCTTTGTGAATGCAAATATCTTCCTAATAATCAATTTAATCAGGGATGGCCAAAAAAAAAAATTTTTAATTAGGGCCTTCCTTATTCCATCCACTGTATGACTTTCCTTATATATCTATGAGTAACGTTATTCACATTGATTCATTTCTTAACTTCTTTGGATACTAAAACTAGAAGCATCTTTTTTGCATAATTTTTTCTTGATGTTGGCATACCTTTTTTTTTGGTAATCATCTGATCTTTGAGATGGGTTGTCAAAGTTTCACCATTTCTTTGAACAACAATTTTTTTTTTTTTTTGGGTAAATTTTGAACAACAATTTTTAAACCTCTTAAAAGTGTTCTTTGGACTTTCAACTTAACTTGCATTGCATGTATTAAAAATTAAAACATGGTAATACAATAAAATTTTATGTTGTTCATGACTTGAATGTTTAACTATAGGTACAACTGCGTAAGTTAGATTATATTTTGCTTTTAATGAGGTCCAAGTGACCTTGAAAATAACCACCTCCCCGCAGAGCGGGGTGTTCCTACTAGTATCATGATGGACAAACAATACAGTTTCCAGTAACACTGACTACTTTATGACACGGTTTTGATTTCGATCACTTAATTTGAATAATTTTTACTGCAGTCCACGAAAGGAGGGCTGCTTGGGGGATTGGGTGTCAGATTTATGACATTTGGTGCAAAGAAGTCAATGACCCTACAGCTTCCTCACTTGTGTAGTTCAATGATTTTGTACTCTTTGTTTTCGCTATTTATCCATTTGAGTTTCTTTCTCTAATTTGTTCAACTTGTTTACTTTTCATGGACCTCATAGTTTCTTCAATTTTAAAGACCTAATTGCCAATTGCAGCTTTTGCATTCTTGTTTTATATTTAAACTAATATTCTGCACTTGAACCTGTCCTCTAGCATGATCTGCCCGGTAAACTTCTTTCTGTGTGCTTAGTACAATATTCACATCATCACTCTTTTTCAAGTTGGTTTTGATTTGTGTATTCTATGACTTCCTTTCTTGTTTGGTTATTTAACTGGACCGGTGGATGAGTCCTAAAACACTTTTCTAAGAGAATGGTAAGCTTACTCCATTAATAAAAAATTCCCCATATGGGGCTATACACGAGGCTTTCACCCGTGCATTTTCAGGTTTACAGAAAATTAATGACAATGCATTAATGTAACTCAACTAAGTAACTAAGAGACTAACTGAAACTAGGTGCTGAATTGTAACTTTACTCTCATTTTTTAAAACGCTTCCATTTTTTCCCTACCATATGAAATAAACCGCAAGGATTGTGGGGGGAGGGAATTTCCCAAGTCAATAGGAGCTAACGTTCTTTAGTTTTCTTTAGCTACAACTTTAAATGTTCCATTCCAGTTTCAATAGGGAAGTTGTCTAAGCTTACTCTTGTAAACTTTCGACATAACAATTTTTGGAGTGAAATCCCATCATTACTTACAAATGTCATGCAACTCAACCTTCTTGATTTTTCAAATAATCAGCTTTTTGGTCCCATTCCCTTTCAAGGGAGTACGTTTTCAATACTATCCCACCTAGACCTATCTCATAACTCACTCAACGGATCAATGCCACCTTGAGTTTTTAGTCTACCTTTGTTATAGGTCTTGGTTCTCAATTGCAACTTTCTTCAAGATCAAATAATTCAATTCCATCAGAAATCATTGACAATCGTGGATTTGGCACACAATAATTTGATCTTTCAAACAACAATCTGTCTTTGAGAATCAATTTTGATGCTGACTTCACATTCCCCAAACTAAAACATTTGATTTTGTCTTCTTGTAACTTGAGTGAATTCTCCAGTTTCCTAAGACATTCAAATGATCTTCAAGTTCTTGACCCTTATGTTAACAATTTAAGTGGGAAGATTCCAAACTATCTCCAAATGTTGATGAGCAAAAGCCTTTCCGTGTTGAGTTTGCATGCCAATAACTTTGATGGAGATATACCATTTAGCTTTCCAGAGGGTTATGGATTGCAAAGTCTCAACTTGTATGGACATAAAATGGAAGGCTCGTTGCCAAGATCTTTGATGAATTGTAGCTTGCTAGAGGTTCTAAACTTTGGGGACAACAAGATAGCAAATCTAAGAGTGCTGGTTTTAAGGTCAAATAAATTCCATGGTTTTGTAGTTAGCACCAAGGAACGTCCATCTTTTCCCAAGTTACGAATCCTGGACCTCTCCGACGAGGACTTTTTTGGGTCCTTTGCCTGTTTGATACATTAGAAAATTTCAAAGTGTTGTTTTTGAAAACCTTCAAGGCCTTCCTTACTTAGATCTTCTTGTCCAATAAACCTGCAAAGCCCCGAGGGTGGCTCTCGGGGTAGACACTCCGATGCTTAAGTTAGCAATAGTCTACCCTCAGAACTCTTTTTAGAGAATGGAGTGTATTAGAGAGAAATACTGAAAATGAGGAGTCCCGCACCTTTGAGGGGTGTGGGGGTATTTATGAATCCTTTGGAAATGCTGGACATGTGTTGCACTTCCGCTGGTCCCTTTGGATCTATTTGAGTGTATATGAGCTCCATAGTAACTCATGCATGTACTCTTTTGTATTTGGGCCTCATGGACCTTCACTATGTTTATGGGTTAGTTATGTTACTACCCTTACACTATTCCCCCTCCCGAAGTCATTCACTTGTGAATGATTAGTGTGGAAGATGAGTGTAGATGGGGGTAGTAAATATAAAAAAGTATGACATGAAGTCGTGTTTTAGGCTATAGCCGAGGTAAAAATGCATGACACGGAATCATGTGTTTTTGGCCGTAGCTGAGGTAAAAATGCATGACACGGAGTCATGTGTTAGGGCTGTAGCCTAAGTAAAATACATGACATGGAATCATGCGTTTTGGGCCGTAGCCGAGGTAAAAATTCATGACTCAATCATTGTGGCTAGAGCCAAAGTAATATAGGTGACGTGTGGTCACTATGGCCGGAGCCGAAGCAAAATATGTAACTCGGGACCACTACGGTTGGAGCTGAAGTAAAATATGTGACTCGAAGTCACTATGGCCGGAGCCAAAGTAGAACTAGTAACTCGTGGTCACTATGGCCATAGCCGAAGTAGAACTGGTGACTCGTGGTCACTATGGCCGTAGTCGAGGTAAATAATAATGACCGGAATCATAGCGGCTGGAGCCGAAATAATAAGTAATGACCGGAGTCATGTAGCTAGAGCCGAGGTAGTAAGCAATGACCGAAGTCATATGCCAAGCAAGATAATCGGAGTCTGACGTGTTTGTCCAGACGGTTATTTTAGGACCAAAAAATTGAGAGATGTTCAGATGTGAGCATATCCACCATAACTGCTGTGCAGCTTATCATAAAGAATCAGGTGCATGCATGCTTATTGTTGCTGTCATGCAACTGTTTGAGCGGGAAGTGTTGGGTTTATCCTTCACTTCAGTTATAAAGGAATTACTGCCGTACATCCGAGGTTGGGCACCTCGGACCTATCCTTACACTATATGATAGCAGGTGATAAATATATTACAAGATCAGCTGATGTGAGAAGCATGTTATGTAGCTATATAATACTATTAAAGTATGTGACACTGGGTCACTATGGCAAGAACTAAGGTGAAACACATGGCATTGGATCACTATGGCCGGAGCCAAAGTAAAACATGTGACACTGGGTCATTGTGGGCTGAAGCCGAAGTAAAGCATGTGACACTGGGTCACTGTGGGCCGAAGCCGAGGTAAAGCATGACACTGGGTCACTGTGGGCCGAAGCCAAAGTAAAGCATGTGACTAGGTCATCGTGGCCGGAGCCGAAGTAAAGATGCATGACCCATAGTCATGTGTTATGGTTGTAGCTGAGATTGATGACTTGAAAATGACGACTCGAAAGTGACGATTTGCAACCTCATGAGCCATAATAATGGAAGTCAGACTTTTGAGAGTCATGCTTTATAGAGCTAGGATTGGAACCAGTTTTTGTAGAGTTGATTGAATGCCAATTTTGGTAGTTGGAGATGCCTACCACAGAATCCCACCTTGAGATGCCCAGAAGAAAATTTTGGTCTTTCGAGTCATAGCATAAAATCAAACCCCTTTGAGGGTTGTGCTTTGCAGAGTTAAGATTGAACTGAGCTTTCATAGAACAAATGAGCTGAGAAGCTGATAGTTGATGGACGCAAGCTCTTGCAAATCGAATGGGCTAAAAAAGCCAATAGCTAATGGGCTCAAAGGCCAATAGTATTTTCTGATGAACTGATAAGTTTAAAAGCTGATAACATATTTCTGAGTCTTCCAAGCCAAGGAGTTAACAAACTCTTGAGACCTGTAAAAATTCATTCTAAACATAGAACTTGACAAGATGCCATTAGTTTGTCAATAGTCAATAATACATGAGATACATCAACATTAAAGTGGCACAATAATTACCAACGAGAGGTTGGATCAAGTGGCAAGCGGCTTGTTACAGCTTAAGCAAGGTCTCGAGTTCGAGACCTTGTGTACGCAGCAGTTTTCGTTGGGAGACCCACCCACCATTCTGGTGCGCCACAGCTGGTCGAGTTCGGAGTAGTCGGGGCGAAGCCCCGGATACCGGGCGGGAAACCAAAAAAAAGTGGCACAATAATTTGGAATTAAATATAAATGTTTGTGACATGAGTCATCAAAATAAACAGTACTAAAATATGAGTTTCAAAATATATTCAAGCAGCAAGTTAAGCACATGCCAACTAAAATATGAAAGTTTATTTTTGTTGCTTATGCATTCCTACTCCTCCTCTCAAAGAGAGATTTATCTCTTTAAGTTAGAACCAATAATAAAGACCACCAGCTCGTGGATACCATTAGCTTGTGGATTATTCCACTATTTGCATGAGGCTCCACAAATGTATTTATATAAATAAATGTCATTTAAGCCACTTACTTTTAGTTGAAACATGAAGAATATATTATATTCAATATATTTAATAAATAGGGGCTTAGCATATCTTTATTGATGAATGGCCCATGAGAGGTGGAACACAAGATAGCTGGTGAAATGGCAAGCTGGTTGCAAGCTAGACCTGAGCTCAACTGTCATAAGGATGAGCTCAAGCAGTTGAGTTCATCTGAGGTTTACCTCATCCAAGGTAGTTGACCTCGGAATGGTTTATCATGAGGATGAGTTTAAGCAATTGAGTTCATCTGAGGTTTACCTCATCCAAGGTAGTTGACCTCGGAATGGATTATCATGAGGATGAGCTCAAGCAATTGAGTTCATCTGAGGTTTACCTCATCCAAGGTAGTTGACCTCGGAATGGGTTATCATGAGGATGAGCTCAAGCAATTGAGTTCTTCCAAGGTTGCTTACACCATCCAAGGGAGTTCACCTCGGAATGGGTTGTCATGAGGATGAACTCAAGCAGTTGAGTTCATCTAACGTTGTTTACCTCATCCAAGGTGGTTCACATCGGACTACCATCACACTAGTCATTCACTTGTGAATGATGTGGAGGTTATGTGGGTAGGGGGTAGTCCGAGTTAATCCGAGGTCGTTTGCCTCATTTGGGGTCATTTGCCTCATCCGAGGTAGTTCACCTCGGACTAGGCTGTCACGAGGATGAGCTCAAGCATAGGCTGAGTTCATTCGAGGTTGTTTACCTCATCCGGGGTAGTTCGCCCGATTATCATAAGGATGAGATCAAGCAATTGAGCTCATCCGAGGTTGTTTACCTCATCCGAGGTTGTTTACCTCATCCGAGGTTGTTTACCTCATCCGAGGTTGTTTACCTCATCCGAGGTTGTTTACCTCATCCAAGGTAGTTCACCTCGGAATGGGTTAGCATGAGGATAAGCTCAAGCAATGGAGTTCATCCAAAGTTTACATCATCCAAGGGAGTTCACCTTGGAATGGGTTATCATGAGGATGAACTCAACCAAGTTTATGAACTTGTTGAAGTTCCTAAGTCAGCACATGAAGTTCCTATTGTTAAAGTTCAAGGTTGACCATATTATATGATAAGGGTACAGATATATATATATATATATATCTTTAGCTCAGTATCACAGTTAATAACTGTGACTTGAATAAATTATGAAACTGCACTTTTTAATCATAGGTTCCTATTAGAAGTCATAATATATGACTCTTCTCCTCCCTCAACCCGCACATTTGGGGTCAGTAAACATAAATGTTGTAATCGTAAATTACCTTATTTGCATTTTTTATGCTTTAACATGGCCAATAAACAAGTAGTCATGCATGTTGTAATAAAAAGTTTTTCTAGTTTGTAAATATAATAACAAAAATTGGACATGCGAAATGACTCAATAAAAATCTCGAATGTGCAAAGAAATTTTAAAATTTCTAATATGTAACACTTACTTGACTTGCAGAGCAGAATTAATTTATACTTGGGAAGAATTGTGCTCAATGAGATAGAAAGTCGAGAAAGAATTTAGCTTTTTATGAACAATGTTAACTCCTCCTTGCCTTGACTCAGGAGCAAATGTGGAGAAAAAATCTAGCCTCTCATAAATGATGCCAAAGAAGAAATTTACTTGATCATCTTTGTAAGTTGTTGAGCTTAATGGTTTGGGCCCGTGGCCTTTTAAAATTTTTGACGGAGGAGTTGTTCATAACTCATACAGGAGGAGCTCACCATAAAGGGATTTCTCTAGAACCCACCCCACATGGAGTCCTTGCACTTTTCCATCTCTAAAATAGCAACATATATTTATAATCATAAGTGCAAATGAGCAAAGTAGCATGATTATGATATATATAAAAACTGAGATGGCAAAATGATATCATGAATGCAAAAACAAGTGCAAAATGAATGGAAAAATGTAGAATGAATGCAAAGAATGCGGAAAGCAATTAATAATAAATTTTAATAAGATTGGACCAAGCTTGCACCAAAGCTCTAATTTGCTGCGGCGCTCAATTGCTTTCTTGACAACCTGTATCACAACAACTTGAAAAAAGGAGAAATTAAAGGCATAAAGTTTTATAATCAAGAAAATATATTATATAAAATAAATAAAAGAAAAAGATTACAAGTTCATCTTTTTTAATTTTCAAAACAATACATGGCTAATGAACTAAATTTATATACATATTAATGTAAAATTTATGCCTTGATATTATTGACATTTGGATGAATTTTATGAAAATTTACTTAATTTTGCATAATTTTCATTTTGTGCCGGGGAGGACTTAATTGGAAAAAGTCACAATCTTTAGGAGTAAATTGTAAAGATATGAAATTTGAAGATTAAATTTTGCAGAATCCAAAAGTAAGGGGTCGGGACTGTAATTTTACCGTTACCAGAATTTGCAGAGAAGGACAAAAACCCAACACGGACTCTTCAGGACGGATGCAGGAAAAGTGTCGGCACCTTGTTGAGGGTGTTGACACCTTGCAGCTCGTGCTGCACATCTTTCAGCTCATGCTCGACCTCTGCACCTTGTGTTCAAGTTTTGCACTTCGTTCTCAGCCTCTGCATCTCGTGGCTGACCTCAATAGTGAGTGTTTGAGCTCTGCAGCTTGTGTTTGATTTCTACACTTTGTGCTCGACCTCGGCAGCAAGTGTGAGCTCTGCAGCTCATGCTCAAGTTCTGCACTTCGTGCTTGATCTCGGCAGCAAGTGTTTGAGCTCTGCAGCTCATGGTTGACCTCAGCAACTCATGTTTGAGCTCTGCACTTCGTGCTCAACCCCTGCACTTTGTGCTTGACCTCGACAGCTTATGTTTGTGCTCTGCAGCTTGTGTTTGATTTCTGCACTTTGTGCTCGACCTCGGCAGCAAGTGTTTGAGCTCTGCAGCTCATGGTTGACCTCAGCAACTCATGTTTGAGCTCTGCATTTCGTGCTCGACCCCTGCACTTTGTGCTTGACCTTCGCAGCTCATGGTTGACCTCGGCAACTCATGTTTGAGCTCTGCACTTCGTGCTCGACCCCTGCACTTTGTGCTTGACCTTCGCAGCTCATGGTTGACCTCGACAGCTCGTGTTTGTGCTCTGTAGCTTGTGTTTGATTTCTGCACTTTGTGCTCGACCTCGGCAGCAAGTGTTTGAGCTCTGCAGCTCATGGTTGACCTCGGCAACTCATGTTTGAGCTCTACACTTCGTGCTCGACCCCTGCACTTTGTGCTTGACCTTCGCAGCTCATGGTTAACCTCGACAGCTCGTGTTTGTGCTCTGCAGCTTGTGTTTGATTTCTGCACTTTGTGCTCGACCTCGGCAGCAAGTGTTTGAGCTCTGCAGCTCATGGTTGACCTCGGTAATTCATGTTTGAGCTCTGCACTTCGTGCTCGACCCCTGCACTTTGTGCTTAACCTCGGCAGCTTGTGTTTGAGTTGGATTGCCTTGCTTCTGCCGAGCTGGAGCACTGCTTTGAGCTTCGCCACTGCCGAGCTGGACTGCTTTGTTGCTACTGAGTTGGGCCACTACTGCTGTTGAGCTGGGCTGTTTGCTTCTGCCATCAAGCTCGAGCTCATCTTCTCATTGAGGGTGCAACATTTGTGAGATTTTTTTTTTTTTTTGTGGAGCCCACTGAGTACCTTTAAGCTTGTGTTTTGTTGACACTTTTTTGCTTCTTGAATACTCATTGTTGACATTGTATCATGCCTCGATAGTTATGCAAAGCTACTCCCTTGTTTGTTTTCTTGTGAAAACTTTTCTTCTTCTTCATAGGCGAATAGGTGAATAGACCCATTTCATCACATTTGCTTCTGCAACTCAAATGTAAACTTTTGCAACTCAAGTGTAAATTCATCAGATCTGCTTCTGCAACTCAAGTGAATAGGCTATGAGGCCTTCACTCATCTTCTCCTCCCTCTAATCAACCGGATCACATAGAAATGAAGCTTTTTATTCGAGTTCCCACAGACGGCGCCAATGTTATTGCTGAAAACCTTCAAGGCCTTCCTTGCTTAGATCTTCTTGTCCAATAAACTTGCAAAGCCCCGAGGGTGGCTCTCGGGATAGACACTCCAATGTTTAAGTCAGCAATAGTCTACCTTTAGAACTCTTTTTAGAGAATGGAGTGTATTAGAGAGAAATACTGAAAATAAGAAGTCCCGTACCTTTGAGGGGTGTGGGGGTATTTATGAATCCTTTGGAAATGCTGGACATGTGTTGCACTTTCGCTGGTCCTTTTGGATTTATTTGAGTGTATATGAGCTCCGTAGTAGCTCATGCATGTGCTCTTTTGTATTTGGGCCTTATGGGCCTTCACTATGTTTATGAGTTAGTTATGTTACTACCCTTACACAAAGCAATAGTGGATCCTCATAGAGATGACAATTTTTCTCAATACATGATAACCACGGCACTCATATAGGGCTATAGCTTCTACCACTAAAAAGGTCATTAGGCTTCGCAACTTATTACACAGTTTTGGTATTCGCCAATCTCGCTCCACACCTCTTTACTGTGATAATCAGGCAGCTCGTCACATTGTTGCCAATCCTTTCATGAAAGGACAAAACATTTGGAAATTGATTGTCATTTGGTGCGTGAGAAATTTCAAGCTGCTATTGTCTGCCCATTACCAATCTCTTACTCTCATCAACCAGCTGATATTTTCACAAAGGCATTGGGCAAGGACAGTTTTTATTTGATGCAGGACAAGCTGGGCATTCATGGGAGTGTAAACAGTATCTGGTATAAACAGTTTCTGCTAGAAATCCCTCAGAATCAGGAGCATATTTGTATACAGTTATAACTCTCCTAGACTCTAGGCACAAGGTTAGTTAAGTTATGATTCTGATTTAGTTCTTTTGTATATATATGTACAGTGACATACATTATGAACAGAGAATATACATTAATTCAGCAATTTACACCATAAACACTAGTTGTCACAATGAAATGATTGCCAGTGAGATGCAGAGAATTTTAAGCATATTCACTAGCACTGATCTCTCAAATAATCAAATAAATGAAATTGAGAAATAAAATAAAAATAAAAAGACAGAAACCTGCAAGTGCCGTCGACATCTTTCATGGGCTGGGACACGAGGTTCCCACGGAGGTTGTGGTCGAAGTGGCGGGAATGCAGTTGCATGTTGCGCTCCAATACTATGTGGAAGAACATGTTTGAGAGTGAAGAATGAGAGTTCCTCTCTCTATGGATTCTGGGTTCAGGAAGGAGGAAGAGAAAAAGTGAGGGCTTTTAGAAGGTAACTCTCAATTGATGAGAAATCTATGTAATTTAATTCCAACATGTTGACTCTCTTGTTCTTGATTGATTTACGCTGGTTAAGAGAAAAAAATTGCTTACAAATTGAAGATGGAGAAGACAGAGTAAGACCCGTTGACAGCTAAGTTGCAGGGGAAGAGAGACTATAGACGCCGATCACCTCCCTCACTTTGTGCAGAAAGGCGACGAGAAAAACAATTGTTTTGGGTTTTATATATATATAGTAAAGACATTTGATCTGGGTTTTATATATATCTTAAAGAAGCGTTTAAACTTTAAACCCTCATTTTCATCCCCCAACTTCTGTGCAATGCCATTGGTCTCCTTCACTTGTCAAATCTCCTTTTTAGCCTTTAAACTTTTATTATTTTCACAAGAGACCGTGTGATTGCTTATTTTGTTTTCTATAGTAAATATTATTTGGAGAGGGGTGGAAATGTAAGAGGCTTGTATGTAAATATTTTGCTTACTTGAAAATTTTAAGACAAAAGTTAAATTTATTTAGGTATTTTAAGTAAAATACTCCTTAAAACTAGATAATATTTGTGCCTTAGCAATAATATTATAATGAAATAAGTACATTTTTTAATTTTTCTAAATATTATATTATTTTTTAGAGTTTTATGTTTTTCAAATCAAGAATACTATTAAAGTGTGTTAGTGAAATAAAATTACTAAAATAACATTAATGAAATAACATAAAAAGAGTTTTGTTAAATATATTTTAATAAATTTATATGTTAAATTGTACTAAATCTACTTTTACAATTTATTTATAAATAAAGACTACAAAATCAAAAGTCTTATAAATAAAATATGTTATTTTACTCAAATAAAAAAGTTCCTCCACGTTCTTCACTTTTATACACTTTTATTCATTTAAATATTTTCAGGTAAAAAAAATGTCTTAAATTAAGTAATTTTATAAGTAATATAAAATTATAAAATATTATTATGAAATTATAATATCTTAAGAAGGCACGTTATGTATCTTTTTCTGTTGCACGAGTAGGAGCAGATCTTTAGCACCCAATGTACCACAAACTAAGCACTAGGTAAAGAGAAAAAGTCAAAGGAAAGACGGTGCATGATCTAGGATCTAGAGTAAAGTATATGAAAGGGATAAGACTTACGCTACAAAACCTAAAATCTCATACCCAACTCATAATCAAAATTTTGCAGGTGATAATTATTGGAGACTTGTTAGGTAATAATTTTTGGAAAATATATTCAAATGAGATAAATGATTTATAGGAAAATCATTTATGAAAATATCACTCAGGCTTTTTACTCTAGTATCCACCTTAAAAGTGTAAATGTATCTATTTTATAATATTATATGGTTGAGTTCTAAAACTCTTAACAAACATGTAGCCATTATAATTTATTTTTAATGGCTAGTGATGCTTGTGGTTATCTTGATCAATAGTACATGTGGTAATTTAATAGTTTAATGCTTAATGTTATGAATAATTGATATGTGATTAATGCAATGTTTGTATATAGCTAATTTGTGATTATTATTCTTAAATGATAAAAATAATGAATAAATATGTGCATGAAAAAAATGGGTTTATTATTTGTGAACCTAACTAAAAAAATTAAGAAAAGAGTTACCCATTTATGAAAGTGAAAGTGATGCATTTGAATGATCTCGTGAAGATTTTGTGGGTGGTGTTGTTTAGAAAAGAGATTAAATTTTTTGCACCCATTGTAGCACAAACTAAGCCTTTGGTAATGAGAAAAAGTTGAAAAAAAGATTAGGTGCATAATCTAGGGTTTCGTGTATATGGAGGGGATAACACTTGGCCTAAAAAACCTAAAATCTCATATGAGAATACCTAACTCATAATAAGGATTTTGGGGGCAATAAAATTCTTAGAGATTGATATCAAGTAATATTTCTTGAAAAATGGGTTTGCATGAAAGAAATGAATCATAGAGAAATCATTTAAGAAGGTACATTACTCAAGTTTCTAGCTCATGTGTCCATTCCTAAAGTATAAATGTAAGTATCCTACAACATTATATGGTTGAGATCTAAAACTCTTAATAAACTTGTAACTTGTTCTGAGTGATGTGTTCGAGTTATAGGGGCGCTATTGATGGATTTTATTTACGTGGGTATTATATTAAATTTATTTCTGTAAAAATTGAATGCACAATTTTTTAAATTAACCATGAAAATTAAGATCATGTACGATGCCATATTACATTAGTTATATAAAAAACTCAACTCTTGAATCATTACGTGTGATGTAATTCTTATATCCTGTTATATGTCATAGTTCCAGGTTTAGTACATTATTAAATTTAGAATATAAATTGTGACTCACTAAATAAAGTTTTAAAACTTAGTTATTTTTATTATGCATCATAATGCACTGTTGCTCAAAATAAATTTTCATCATCTCTATTATTATTTATCCCCAAACTGATGTAGTATCCCATCCAATTGATGACATAAACCTTACAGAATCAAGCCACCTCGCCTTGTTATTAACACACCCCATGAGAGTGGGATTTTATATATTGCAGTTGACTGTAACTTTGAAGCAAAGCGAAAGAAAAGATTTTCAGTTTTACAGTGAAAAAAATTGTCACAATGATAATTTATAAAAGGTAAAATTGCATACACACTCCTTTGTAATTTGAGATAGCTACATCGATTCCCCCCAAGATAAGATAAACGCATTTTGCACCATAAGATAAAATTAAAATTGGAAACTATTGA
>BPVZ01000128.1:68043-78084 GCA_020521535.1 Rubroshorea leprosula | reverse complement strand
ATCCCCACTGTCATCAATCGACCCTCCTTCATTTCCGTATCCAAGTGTTCCTCATTGTTGGCGGTAGAGCTCATCTGAGATCGTTAAGTGAAGAAAACAATGATCTGGGTGGTGACCAAGGTGAGG
Source organism: Rubroshorea leprosula (assembly GCA_020521535.1). NCBI lineage: Eukaryota > Viridiplantae > Streptophyta > Magnoliopsida > Malvales > Dipterocarpaceae > Rubroshorea > Rubroshorea leprosula. Next base: position 77,958 of record BPVZ01000128.1, on the reverse strand, counting down.
TTTTAGGCCTAGATTTGAAGTCTCTGAAGATTTTGCTAAAGCAAGGAGTCTTTATTTGGGCAATGCTTTGTTGTCTTTTGGTTTTTGCATGCAGGAGAGTGCTTGCGGGCAGAGGGAGTGGTGAATGCAGAGTGCGGAGTGGTTGAGCAGTGGGGTTGTTGTTGAGGAATGTGTGGCCTAAGGTTTCTGTGGTTCTTAAGATTTTCAAAGAGCAAGGTGTGATTCTGATTGCACTTTTAGGTCTATCTACATTCTTCTCAATGGCAGAGACTTCTATAACTACACTTTGGCCATGGAAGGTTTGCTTTCTTTGTTTGAAGATTGATGGTTCTTATAATAGTGAATAGCAATTGAAATTTGAATTTTAGTACGAAAACATCAAAAAGGTTAAATATATGAAATTGAAGAACATTAACAGTTATTGATTGTTAATGTTTCAGTAACTTCTACGGTTTAGATAAATATATGAAGTTTGTGGTTGTTGTGCAATGGCATTTGCTGACTTAAATATTGGGTTTAGTGTCTGAAGATGGTGTATTTCAAACGCTTCACAGTGATGTAACCTGGTTTTTGACCACCAATCTTATTGGCACTACATACTAGTCTTTCCCATCATCACTTAACTGACCCAGTTCTGTGTGTCTATGTTAACTTTGGTGTGTGATTTATTTTTAGATTCTGTTTTTCTCACTAGGACGGTCAATGTTGGAGTGACTGCTTTAGTTACCGATGCAGCAACAGCAATATTTGGAGAAGTTGGTGTTAGGGCAACAATTGGAGTAATGACTATATGTATATAAAAATTCTATCCTCTCTACGTGTCCCACATACCCAACCTCCTTGCCTGCTTCTATTTGTGCTTGTATGTAACACATTGTGAATTTGTAGTAAATTAAAGTAAAATGCTTAAATTGCTTTAGGATAAATCTCTTTAAGTTAGCATCTGAGTTGTAGAGTTGACTGTTACAAAAACAATGAAATCATGTTGGGTGACTCTAATAGACTGCAGAATAATCAAAAGGTAGGTGGGCTGGTTGTTTATCATGTGTTTTTTTTCCCCCTACTTCAATGATAATGGGAAGGTGGTAATGGTAAGTGAGCTGGATCTTTTGAGACCATAGGGCCTTTGAATCAGAGAATTGGTATTGTAGGTTTCAACACTAGGGCACTGGTCATTCTTTATTTTTCTTTTTTCAATATTATGGGTATCCAAACCTTTGGGCACTAGTCATTCTTGATGTAGTAGATTAATTTGCAGATCTTTCTCTTTTTATATTGTTGATAAAGGAGTTGATATTTTACTAGAAAATAAAAAAAATGTCTTGTATAGGGTACATGACAGGCTTAGCTTATTTTCTTCAAGGGGTATTTTCCATTTTTACTACTTTTTTCTTCTTTTTTTTTTTCAACTCACTTATAAAATTATTAATCTGAAGCTATCCTACAGAGCAACAACAAACGGTCTTTGATATTTTTATACTTTTTGTTTCCTTTTCTCATAAATAAATTTGTTTCTGGCCTGTACATATCTGTGCACATTGAAAGGCATAGAAGCTTTGTTAAATGAAGAAGAAAAAATCAATTTTTTTACTTTTTGCAGTTGTAATTTTGAGTGTCAGGTGATATGTTAAACCCAGGTATGCGTGAGTGTTTATTGTAGATATGTTGTTTTCATGCAATGGAAAAGCTTGCCTTTTTCCAAAAAAAAAAAAAAAAAGAACATAAAAGATTGAAAGAAATCATAATCATTGAATTTTTCCTGGATTATTCCAGGTTGCTATTTTGCTTCTTACTGAGATCACTCCAAAAAGTATAGCTGTTCACAATCCCACGGAGTTGGCTAGATCTGGGGTAAGTTTTCTAATTTCCATTCAAGTTTCCATTTTCTTCTTGAACTGGCAACTAAAACTTTGCAGAAAAACTTTAACTTTCTCTTTCAAACTCCATGATCTATGTTTCTATTTAACTCTTTTCTACTTAGCTGATGACTGCTAGCAAATTAAAATTATTTGGCTAATGCTGCTTGCTGTGTCACTAGGTCAGGCCAGTGGCATGGCTTTCCTTGATACTATATCCAGTGGGAAGAATTGTTACTTATTTATCAATGGGAATGCTTAAATTACTTGGTCTAAAAGGGAAAAGGTGAAGGAAATCATATCCTCCTTTTTGTCTGTTATATTTTTTGTTTCCAGAATCTAGTTGTTTGTTAAGTTCGTATTGACTGCTTTATGAATGCTTTGCATGTTTTCTCTTTAAATTAGTGAGCCTTATGTTACTGAAGATGAATTAAAGCTGATGCTAGGTGGGGCAGAGTTGAGTGGAGCAATAGAGGAGGAAGAGCAGGTAGTGAAATAAGCTAATTTTTCTTTACTGTACTGGCCTGAGTGTCTCTTTTGTTTCAAATAAGAATTAGGGAGTTTATTCAGTTTTTGAATTCTTTTACTGGGATCAAATTGATCAGTATCATCTATGCTTGACTCTGGTTGCGCATTTACAGTAGAGCGTATCTTTTCCTGGCCATATATTTCTCTAGCAATTTCTGTTTTAAAATCAGATTCTATTGGAAATCCAATTTAATTTTTTTGCCAACAGGTGCCTTTCTGTTTGTTTACAGTTTAGATGTTCTGATTTTATGAATTCCTTGCAGGATATGATTGAAAATGTATTAGAGATAAAGGATACTCATGTTAGAGAGGTAGAGACACCCCTTGTTGATATGGTTGCAATTGATGCAAGTGCAACTCTTGTTGATTTCCAACATCTGTGGGTGACTCACAAGGTACGGAATTGGTAATTCATCTCCAAGGTTTTGTCTCCTTCAAGAAACTTGTTGAAAGATTTCTATTTACAGGGTACCTGTTTTTGAGTAGCGTGTTGACAATATAGTTGGCATTGCATATGCAATGGATCTACTTGATTTTGTTCTGAAAGTCAGGCAATTTCCCCCTTCAATGTACCCTTTTTTCCATCATTAGAACTTTTCGTATCAATTATATGCAACAATGTCAATATCATAGCATGCAGATTTATAATCACTTCGATTTTTATTTCTTTTTTTGGGAACTGGTGAGGGTGAGCAACTTGAAAGTTCTACTGTGAGAGACATGGCTCACAAACCTGCCTACTTTGTGCCTGCTAACCCTTAATTTTTTTCTCTAGTTAATATTTAATAATGTCCTTTGGGTTGATATTAACACTTTCTAACTTTTTATGACACTACCACTGGTTGATTGAGGTAGTTGCATAGTTTTTTTTTTTCTTTTTTAATTGCAATTACTCCATTTGCGCGCAATATTATCCACATTTTATGTGAAGGCATCATTTCCTTTTTGATTTTTATAATCAATTGAAGTGAAGAAGACCCTGTTTCAGCAGACTGATTTGTTGTTTTAGTAGTTATTGTCTAGGGGAAAAGAAAATGGAAAAAATAGAATGCTTCAATTATCTATACAGTAAAATTTAGAAAATTGATTTTGCAAATTCAATGTCAGTGTGGAATCTTCTTGGAGAGTTCCAGATCAGAAAGGTTCACATGGCTGTTTTTCTTAATGGATATGGCGGAACTGTTGGGGTATGTGCAAAGCCTCATATTGAAACTCTACTTAAACATAATCATTCATTGTGTTGAGGTTAAATACCTTTTTTGGTCTCTCTACTATAGGAAAAAGCTCCTTTTTAGTTCCTGTATCGAAAAAATCTCCTTTTTAGTCTTTACTGTTCATAAATCCAGCTCTTTTTTAGTCCTTTCGTTAAATTTTAGCTGACATGGCAAGTTAATTAATGGAAATACTCATTCTTTTTTTTAACTAAATTACGTGGAAAATCCATGTGGCAAAAATTGATGACATGTTAAATTTTTTACCCTTAATTACTGATATACCCTCATCTTCTTCCCCGTTTTTCCTTCCTCTAGTCTTTTTTTTTTTTCTTTTTTTTCTTTTACCTCTAGGTGCTCGCGAGGTTCACGACGAACCCAAGCTTGAGAGGTTCGCGACGAACCCAACTTGCGGGTTCATGAGGAACCCACGAGCCTGGGTTAGCCATCGTGAACCCATGAGCTTGGGTTCGCCATCGTGAACCCACGAGCTGGGTTCATCGCAAACCCAAGCTAGGTTTATTGCAAGATTCAGAAAATTTCAAATCAAACGCGAAAATTTTCATGTACAGAGACTTAGAAACTCAACGACACATACAGAAGATGAGGAATCGATTGAAGAGATTGAAGGGGATTTGCAACTGCAGATCTCCTACTGCTTGCTCCAAGTTCTGTTGGTACTTCTCTCTCGAATTCAGCTTTTGCCTGAACTTCTCTCATTTGCATGCTTACTCTTCTCTGTATTCATAAACTACTTCACTGTTAAAGCCTTAAATGCGATGATGATTTCGATCTAGACTTCAATTTGCAGTTTCTTGTCGGTTTCCAGATTAGGAGTTGAATGAGCGATTTTTATTTGATTTCAGCTATATTTTGAGCTTAGTTATGTTTCATAAGTTACTTGTGAAATTTGAGATCGAAATCGATCTAGAAACAGAAGGATTTGAATGTTTCAGTGAGAAAAATTTGATGAAGCTCTTTCATATGCAATAGTTCTTCACGTTCTGCGAAAATACTAACAGTAAGCCGAGTAGCGATGAGATGTTTCCAGAAAATTTTTTTGGTTTCTTGGACACTGTCCTGTTTGGATCTTGATTTTACACTTTTGTTGCTTTTTTATAATAATATGAAGTAATAGTCTCTACTTTCCCAAGTCTGATCTCAACAATCAATTCAAAATTAAAATCATTAGTTCGAGAAGTTTAAGATTGAAACGGATGTTGTCTTCTTATATGAAATTTGCGTCTTAAATGAAGTATGTTTAGTAATCAAAGATCCACGAGCAGGGAATCTTGCGACAAACCTAGCCTAGGTTCGCAACGAACCTAACCTGGGTTTGCGATGAACCCAGCTCATGGGTTCGCCATCGTGAACCTAGGCTTGTGGGTTTGTCATGAACCCAGCTTGTGGGTTTGCGATGAACCCAGGCTTTTGGGTTCGCGACGAACCCAGGCTCTTAGGTTCGCCTGAAGGTAAGAAAAAAAAGAAAAAAAAAGGCTGAAGGAAGGAGAGGATGGAGGAAGAAGATGAGGCTAAATTGGTAATTAAAGATAAAAAATTTGGCCATGTCATCGAGTTTTGCTGAATGGATTTTCCACGTAATTTAAGTAAAGAAAAAAATAAAATTTTCTGTTAATTAACTTGCCATGTCAACTAAAATTTAACGGAAGAACTAAAAAGGGACCGGATCTATGAACAGTAAGGACTAAAAAGGGAATTTTTTCGATATAGAGACTAAAAAAAGGCTTTTTCCTATAATAGAGGGACCAAAAAGGGTATTTAATCGATTTTTTTATTATGATGAAGTTCCAACTTCTGCCTTTTTATTTATTTTTATTTTGTGACGCATGTCAACTTATGCTAACTTGTAATATCTTGAAACAGTAAGAGACAACATGTCACGCTCCAAAACCCAATTTCGAGGCGCGACAGACGCCGTGCACTCGTGAGAGGGTCTCACAAATGCACAAGGCTCAGAACTTATCCAATTCACATCTTATAATCCAATAACTCAAATCAAGCATTTCAAAATAATTCCATGTCCAACATAACAACCTCAAAATTTTTAGATCAAATCTCTTATAAACTAATAATCCACTAAATGAATTTATAACAGTCTCCAATTAAACTCTAGTTTTACAAGATCATGATCTATATCTCAACTCCACAATCAATTTACAAGATGGCTAGCCTTCTAACTCATCACTCCCCTTAGTTTCCCCGTCCTCGGTTTCGCTTCCTAAAATGGTAAACAAGGAAAACTATGAGATAACTCAGTAAGTAAATATGGATAGCCCTTGGGTAAAACTTTTAAACATGCCAGATAAACCATGTAAACATAATAGAACTTTCAATGATAAACCATTCATGCATAATAAAACTCATCAGTAGTCTCATCTATAAGTCATTGCCAGTGTTTAACAAACTCCCACTGGCAGACGTCAGTAATAATCAATGTTTAACCCCATTGGTAGGGTTTCAGAAGTACCAGTGTTTACAAACTCCCACTGGCAGGCGTCAGTAATGGTACCAGTGTTTAACAACTCCCACTGGCAGGCGTCAGTAATGACCAATGTTTAACCCCATTGGCAGGGTGAACCGGTTCTACAGAAATACATGTCGACATGTGCTAGCGTTTACAGCTCCCACTAGCGGGTGTCAGTAATCATGACTATATCCAAGACAAAACCATGCAAAATTTACAGAAAAACCCAAAATTCGCAATCAATCTCCAATTTCAGAAATAACCGAAAAATTTCCATGTGAGCATGGATTTAACAGAAAACTCAGAATTTGCAAACTCTAAGTTCATCAAAACAGTTCAGTCAATTCTAAATAGGCATGCTCTACTCAATGCAATGAAAACAATTTCATTCCAATCATGCTCAATTCCAAAAAACAATGAAATTCCCATTTTCATTCCAATCATGCTCAATTCCAGAAAAACAATGAAATTCCCATTTTCATTCCAATCATGCTCAATTCCAGAAAAACAATGAAATTCTCATAAAAACCATCACAATTTTCATTTCAGTTTAATCACATTCAGATGTTGATAAAATCAATTTAAAATCAATTTAAAGCTTGCCACCATCTCAAAAACAGTTTAAAACATGCTTTAAAATCAAAGGGCTTTACCATAATTTACTTACCTCACTCGCACAGAACAAAAGGCTAACCCAAGCACTACGGCGACAGAACGATCAAAACCTAATCACAATATTCCACAATTAATACTGTGGTACCACAAATTCAAGTAAAATCATCATTAGCACTACCCCTAATCACGGTGCTATTTCTATCAATCTCCACATAACAGGACATCTCCAAATTCATTCTTATATCACAAACTAAACCCTTAAATCCCCGTTAATTATTGACCCTCGGTGTGTGAACAGTACCCGTGAACAGTACCCGTGAACAGTACCCGTGAACAGTAACTTCAACTCTCAAAGTTGGCAAAACATAGCTAATTCACAGGGTTTTCTCCAAAAATCACACAACAATAAATTAACAGTCGATCACATAAATTCCACTTAAATCAAGCTAACTCATGGTCCTAAAGCTACCGGAATTCCTCCCATTTTCCGGTAAGGTTTCGGACAGCACAGAGCAATTCAAAAGCAGAAACCCAATCAACTAGTTTTCAAGAGTTAAAGAAGCCAACCTACCAGAAATTTCCAGCAAGCAAGGCTGGAGCTAGCGGGTTGGGGGAGGCCGGTGGCAGTGCAGGGAACTCACGGGGCTGGCAAAAATTGAAGGAACCGAGAGCAATTAAGGTAAGCCCAAGCCAATTCAAGCAAGAACAAAGGAATTTATGGCTGTTGCTTACCGAAAATTCAAAGGAATTTGCACCCACAACTAGCAAGAGCAGCAACCGGACAGAGCAGAGCAGAGCAGATCCGGATTCTGCAGAGCGGTGGGGGAAATTTCTGGGTTTACTAGGTGTCTAGAACAAGAAAATAGGGAGAAATCCCAAAGCTTTGCCAGTGTTTCTGGCCGGAAATGGGTGGCGGTGGCTGGGGAGCTTCGGTCGGCCGCACGGGACGGAGAGAAGAAGAGTAGATCGCGCGGATAAGGAAGAAGAAGAAAGAAAGAAAAACTCAACCATTCTTATCCTAATTTCCTTTCTTTTTTTAAGTCCTCCAACTTTTGAAAATTTTGCAATTAAGCCCAAAATAATATTTCTTTCACACATAAGTCCCTAATTTAATGCTAGAATACCCCAAAATTTTGGGATATTACACAACATTTGTGATATTTTGACCTTTATTCTACAATTACATGCTAACAATGCTTCCCCTACTAAGAGGCTAAAAAACTAAACAAAATTTTTTCAATTGTAGCTAAAAGTCCTAAAGGCAAAATCTTATTCTTTATTAGCTTGTTCTTTTTGCCCACTTAAAGTAGTATTTGTTCATTGTTTGTTGGCATCCAAATGCCATAACATAAACTCAATAAAACAAATGATGGTAAAAAGTCAAACAGGATAATATGTTGACCACTTAAAATCTAAATGGTTGGTATGACCCCTCAATCCTTAACTCATGAGCTTCTAGCATGAGGATGTTATTCAAATCTGAACTTCAGAAGGTTTGGCATGCAACACTAATATCAGGTTCAACATGGTAAAGGAGACAAAGGAGTTCCCTGCAGTTGAAACTCAAATGCTCTCTCATATGTTTTGAAATCATTTTTCTTCTAAAGTTCAGATAAGAGTGGAATATGCAGCATGAGAACACAAAAAGTCTAGAACTTACTATGCATGGGTTTTCTTTCTCTTTTGGATTGCTTATTTAACAGTATTTGTGCTCATTTTATTGACTGATTGATTTTATATATTTATGTACTCATTTTTTGATGGAGCAGATAGTAACCTTAGAAGATGTGGTTGAGGAGATTGTTGGAGAAATCTTTGATGAAAATGATTCAAAGGTAAGCCTAATTACCTATCATGCAGTCTCTTGACTCTCTTCCACATGTAACTTTCTGAAATCAATGTTATTATGGGGGCATGCATTTGTTCATATAGGAATTTGCTTTTATATTGTTCATCCTACGAGATGCTTCATTTGGTGGCTTAGTTTGCTAAATGAAACTTAGCAACTGATAATAATAATTCACATGCTCTATTCTTGTGTAACATTCAAGTTTAAACATTTTTTCTGGAAAATAAACTATCCATGTGATAACTGTATCGACTAATAATTCTAAATCTTGAGCACACAATTGAATTACTGATTAATGTAAGTGAAATGTTGTTCCTGGTGCAGATATTAGCTGCAAATGCCCAAAAGCTTAGTGCTGTTCGTTTTGAGCAGATAAACAAATGGGGAAGCAATGTCAGAGGCCAAAGATGTAACTCGATTGATTCCCAAAATCATGAAGAGGAAAGGGAACGGTGACAAATTTGATAACATTACCTATGATGAGAATGCATTTCAGAAGAGATAAGAGAATTGCCTTTCTGATTACCATGTAGTTCTGAAGATACATAAGATAATGGCCATTAGCTACATTGCATATTCTGTTTTCTTTTTCTTTAGCACCTTTTTTTCCTTCCCATATTCTTACTGCCCCATGAAGAAGAAATGGAAGGAAACCGCAGGATTACTAGGTAGACTAACATTGCAATACTTTTTCACAGACGAAGTATCAACATCTGAAATATCGTCATGGTAAGTTGTGCATGTGACAGTGTCTCTGGACCATAAATTCTCCAATAGTGGAGTCTGAGTCTGAATGGCCTGAACCTTGGTATTCTTGCTCTGCATACTGGCTTCTCTTTTGACTGTACACTAAAGAGACAGCTGTGAAAGCATGAGTTTAGGGTGGAAAAGCGATCTAGATGGCACATAAGTAATAGCTGCATTGATCTGCCTTGATTCAGGCAACATCCGTAAGAGCTCTTTCTCCAGCCTCATGTCCTTGGCTCTCTCCAACCGTCTGTACCTTTCTTGCAGAAGAGCAATGGATGGATGAACGATTGTTGGATCAATCTGTCTATCTCCACTCATTGGAAGATGAAGAGTACACTTTTAATGAGACCTAAAATGCATATGCTCATAATATAGGACATAGCTAGGACTTAAGATGATTATTTTAATTCATTCATTCCGGTTATTTGATTCTGTACGACTATAAGTTGGAATGGATAAAGGCCGCCGAGCTGCAAAATGGACGGAACTTCCCATTATATTTAGCTTTGAACATTCTCTTTTTTTAATTTGTGGACAACACAAAGCTTGAACGCTGTGAACACAATTCGGACTTTGATGTTTTTATCAAAGAAAACCATTTTATGGTGAGGTGAGAAAAGA
>BPVZ01000127.1:852780-864498 GCA_020521535.1 Rubroshorea leprosula | reverse complement strand
ATTGGCTAATACTATATTTAGATTAATATACTCTCTTCATTCATTTTGAGTACATCTAATTTTATTTTCTGATTTTTTAAATATAAAATTTAAATAAAAATTTAACCATTTATATGATTAACAATTAAAATTTTTTTTCTTCCTATATGAAGATCTTGTTGAGCATTTTTAGTTGATAAAAAAAATTTCAATTATCATTTATATAATATGTTTTTTTTTTTTTTTGAAATTCATGCCTAAAAAGTTAAAAGTTAAATTAAGTTTACTAAAAATGAAAGGAGTAAGTAATAGTTTTTGTTTAATTTTAACTTTTAATTTAATATATTTAATTTAAAGCATTTAAATTTATATTCTATGTAGTATGATTGTAGTTTTTAGTTTTTAGTTTTAATTTTTATAAATTTTAGAATTTTTTTAAAAAAAGCGCATTTATTTTCACGTATTTTCACAACATATTATTATGATTTATTAGAAAAATAAGAACTAAAATGATTTTAATACTATTACGACAAATCACTTATTATTTAACATGTGACGTCATCATATGTTACAAATTTGTTTGTCATCTAAACAGTTTTCAACGAAAAGTTGACAGGTAATGATATCACATGTTAAATAATAAATTATTTATTTTGATCAATAATTTGAAGAGATATTCATACATTTTTTTTTTAAATGCGGATTTGGTGGTTTACTAAGTGTCCAGTTTAATTTCCCTTCTTTAATTTCTAACCTCGTTTCTCTTAATAATTATTTGTATGATCCCTTTCCTAGGGTCAATTAAGTTTCTAACGCACAATTAGCCTTTGACCAACAATTTCAATATATGCATGCACGGAGTCCCTAATGGACAACATAAATTCAGTCATTGATTTTGTGAAGGCTGTTGGCCTACAGTTTGGAAATATGTCAAATATCAGATATATCACAAAGATTATGTGAGCGAATTCCAAAAAATGCAAGAGAAGTTGAAGAACCGACATGATGTCGTTGACGCAAACTTGAGGACACAGCTTAAGGCCGGAAAGATTAAGAATAAAGAGGTTGAAGCTTGGCTGGAGGAAGCGCACCAAGAAACTGCCGAAAAGGTAATCGAAGATCTGATTTGTAAAGGGGGCTGTTTCACATATATTTGCTCATCAAGAAGGCTCGATAAAAAGACTCAAGCATTAAATGAAGGGATATTTAAGCAAGGAGAAAAATACACCATTTCTAGTAAGAGTTTGGTTGTAGATGATCACTCAATCGAATATTGTGTGAGTGTATTTGAAGATAAGCAAAAGTAGTTGAAGCACCAAAAGGAATCCATTGAGGCAAATTTGATGACTCAGCTTAAGCAATCAATAAAGATTGCAAGGAAGGAAGTTGAAGACTGGCAGGAAAAAGCAGGCCAACAAATTGCCATGAAGGTTGAAGATTTGATCAACCGAGGGGCATGTTCCTCATCAACCAAACTCGAGGAGAAGATTGAAGAATTGAAGCAAACAATCAAGGAAGGAAAAGAATTCACTAATCTTGGTGTGAGTTTGGTCGTCGATGATCACTCAAAAAAAGGAGTCACACTGCCTGCTGAAAAATGCATTGCATGGGATGACATACAAGAAGAAATTCTGCAATTGTTGAGGGAAGACGAGGTTACAAGAATTGCAGTTTGTGGAATGGGTGGCGTGGGCAAGACAACAATCATGAAGCAAGTCCACAACCAACTATTGAAAGAACCCAAATTTGATAAAGTTATTTGGGTTAAAGTCAAAGGACTTTGATATTGTTGTCCAGCAAAAAAAACAGTTTGATATTCTCAAGTTTCAGAAGAGCATTGCAAGAAAATTGGCATTGGATTTGAAGAATGAGGATCAAGATGCAAAAGAGCTTGCAGGATTGATATCACAAAAATTGCAACAGGGTAGTTGTGTCTTAATTCTGGATGATGTGTGGGAGCCTTTTTCTTTAGAAGATGTTGGAATCCCTAATCTAGTGGGAAATAATGGTTGCAAGTTAGTGCTCATGACACGGTTACAACAAAAGGTTGGTCGTGCAATGGAGTGTGAGGTGATCTATGTGAAGCCTCTTCCAGATGATGAAGCATTAGCATTATTCTTGGATAAAGTTGGAAGTGAGGTGGTGTTCTATCCCAGATACAAAAGTGATATAGAACCTTTTTTGAATCAAATGTTGAAGAAATGTAATGGTCTACCCCTTGCTATTGGGGTGGTAGCAAAGACTATGAGAGGAAAGTTTGATCGTTACTCCTGGGAGATGGCAAATAAAGAATTAAGTAAATCTAAAGAAATTGTTGATAGTTTGAAATTTAGTTATGATCACTTGGAAGAACAATACAAGAAGTGTTTTTTATATTGTGCATTGTATCTTGAGGATTATGAAATCCCAAAAGAGGAATTGATTGAGTTTTGGATTGAGGAGGGATTTATACTAGATGCAAGGGGATCTTGTTACTCAATGATTTGTGAGGGCCATGTTATTTTTGAGAAGTTGATAGACAATTGCATGTTGGAATTGGTTAAAAATAAATACAAAGGAGTTTGGGTGGCTGTGCGTGGATTGGCTAAAATAATATACATAGAAGACTGTGTGAGTATGCATGATCTTTTTCGAGAAATGGTGTTGAATATCAATCCTCAATTCATGGTGAAAGCTGGCATGGCCTTGGAAGAGCTACCAGAGGAGCATGAATGGAGAGAAGATATTTTGAAGGTTTTTCTAATGAATAATAACATAAGAGAAATTCCTTCAATCATGTCGTCTCCCAAGTGTCCAATGCTCACAAACTTGTTGTTGTCCACTAACAATATTACAACAATTCCAGAAGCTTTTTTTGATTAGATGCTTGGGCTGAAGATCCTTGATCTTTCCAACAATTACAAGCTAGGGGGCTTGCCGAGTTCTATTTCCAAATTAGAGAATCTTACTACATTACTGTTGGAGAATTGTGAGTCCTTAAAAAAGGTACCATTTTTATCCACCCTCGGAGGCTTAAAAAAGTTAAACCTTTTTGGGACATGGGAGGAGATTGGAAGACTGAGGAAGTTGGAATCTCTTACTTGCTGGTTCCCTACGCTGGATGATTTGAGCCTCTTTGTCAAGTCTAGAAGAAAGTTTCCAAATCAGTACAGAATTTTTGTTAGAAGTCACAATGTATTTGATCCTTACAAGTATGACAAAACCTTTTCAAGTGCTATGAAATTAATTGTATGCTATCATATTGATATTTGTAAGGAGCCTAATTGGTTACCATCTGATGTACAAGGCTTCTACATCTTGGACTGCAAGGATGGGAGAAGCTTGAACGACATTTCTGGCTTTCAAGATGCAACCGACTTGCAGCACTGCACTGATGATCGATGTAATGGCATGGAGTTTGTTGTTTTCTCGCGCTGCTTAAAGCACTTCAAAACCTTGAGTCGTTGTACCTTTATGATTTGTATAACTTGAATGCAATGTTTGGGGAAGTGGGAGTAGTTGCCAAGTTAGCACCGCAGCCAGTTGGCACTTTTTCTTCCCTTCAAAAAATTAAAGTTTTGAGATGTGGGAAAATAAAGAAGTTATTGCCGCTTAGGTTGTTACAGTATCTCCAGAATCTACAAACTGTTAAGGTTATGGGTTGTGATCAAATGGAGGAGATAATATCGTCTGAATATGAAGGAGGAGAAAAAGCTCCAGAAAAATTCACTCTATCCAATTTAGAAAGGTTAGTATTAGAGGATTTGCCCGCATTGAAAAGCATCTACAATGGTTCCAGTACTGTTTTGATCTGTGATTCCATCAAAAGATTGAAATTGGGGGTTGCGACAAAATAAAGAGTGTTTTGTGGTCGGGGTACAACCCTCTTCCAACCCTTGAGTATTTGCAGCTTTGGGGTTTAGAGAATCTGAAATCCATGTTTAATGAAGAAGCTCTTGGTTTATCGACTCCTCCCATCACCTTTTTCTCTCTTAAAACAATTGTTGTGTATAATTGTGATAAATTAAAGAAAGTATTCTCATCTGGAAGGTTGCTTGGCTACTTCCAATCTCTAGCGACTATTGAAGTTTTTTACTGTTACCAAATGGAGGAGCTGATATCATCATCGACCTATGAAGAAAAAGAAGCCCTAGAAAAAATCACTCTACCCAATTTACAATGGTTGAAATTGAGGAAGTTGCCCGAATTGAAAAGATCTGTAGCAGTTCCAGTGTCTTGATTTGTGTTGGGAATTTCAAGCACCACAATCCCACACAAACAGAAGCAATAAAGAAATTGAGACAACAATTTAACGTGGTTCAACTTGTACACCTCTCAACAAGTTTACGTCCATAGGAAAGAGAGAAATAAATTCATTATTAAGAAAAAGAATACAATAATTTTGAAGCTCTTTCACTCAAGAAGCACTCAACACCCTAGTTTCAATGTATAGAAGCTCCCAAATTCTCCCTAATACTCCCTCTTAATCTACACAAGGATTTCTCACAATTTCTCTCTTTCTTTTCTCTCACAAGAGCTCTCACTCAATTTCTCTTGCTTTCTCCTACTCTTGCTTGCCCATTGCCTTTGCATGCATGGGAATTTATAGTAAAAAATCCAACCACCCATGCACCATTTTTCTTTGCCTCATTATCACCCGTCCAAGATTTTCTTTGCTCATTAAATGGTTCAACATGCAATCTCGAAAGATTTCAACAAAGCAATCTAGCCGACAACTGGCTTATAGGCCGGTGAAGCAAACTTCCACATGAAAAGTCCATGCGTTCACATCCATGGGGTTGGACTTTCTACTAACAATCTCCCCCTTCAACCCCATGGAGGAGAAACTAACCATGACTTAGCTCCCCCTGCTCAAAAACACTTCATCATGGTGTCCTATTTTTGAGAGCTTCCCCCTAAAATAGGATAGGACAAACCTACACTAGGTGCATTACCAAAATTAATTTTTAACCAAGATATGATCCAAGGGAAAATCACACCTCCTCGAACTATCATCAAACACCACTTCATCGTTGAAGCTCACCTTCTTCTTGGTCTTATTAATTTCCTTGCCATCTACCTAGATCCCTTTAGGCTTCCATACCATCTTCCTCATGGTCTTGTTGAGCCTTCTCTCGAGATGTTGCTCAAGCACATAGATGTTGTGCTTGTTCTTCCTCTCACGCAAGACAAGTCTTCCACCTTTGTAGACCTTGCACCATTCTTGCTTTCTGACATACTTGCACCCTCATGCTGTCAACTCACTCAAAGCAATAATGTTGCTTGAACACTTGGGCACACATCTCACATTCTTGAGAATCTTGGCTTTCCCATTCTGAACATTGAGACGAACATACTCCTATGCCTTCAATATCCACCTTCTCACTGGAAGCCACTGTTGTTTTGCCAAGCTCCCCCTGAACCAAACTCACAAATTCCGAAGGATTATTGCACACATGCGTAGTTGCAGCAGAGTTCAAAATGCACCTTTGATTGTTTTGCTCCACCTCAAGATCACACTCTTCACAAGCTAATACTTCAACCACATTTTTCTCAACAATATTAGCCTCCCCCTTGCCCTTGGTTTCTTGACTTTTCATCAATATTTTCATATTAGAAAAGTCCTCCTTAAACTTCGGGCATTTATACTGTTTGTGACCTAACTCACCACAATAAAAACACTACACTTCACCATAATCCTTCTTAGGTTTGGATTTCAACCTTTCTCAATTTCCTCCACCTCCACGTCCATTGGATCTTCCCCGAGAGTGCTCCATCACCAAAGCATTAGTTTGATTGGCACCATCATCCTCCCTAAGAAACTTGTCATTCTCCAACAACATGGATGTGACATCTTTCATCACCAAAGTAGTCTTACCCACTAGCATACTCTACATTAGGGACTTGTAAGACTTTGGCAAGGATGCAAGTAAAAGCAAAGCCTTCTCCTTTTCTTCTAGATTGTCCCCAGCATTCACTACTTGTGTGACCATCATGTTGAAATCAGATAAGTGCTTATGAATATTTGTGCCTTCTGCCATCTTCAATTGATATATCTCCATCTTTAAACACAGCCGATTGGTTAAAAATTTTGAAGCATATATCTCTTCAAGCTTCTTCCACATGCCTATTGGAGTAATCTCTGAAAGGACGTTGTATTTTACCTCTGGTGCAAGCGCCAGCCGAATTTGACTTGCTTCCTTCTTCTAGATAGTACTCCAATCACTATCTTTCATCTTAGCTGGCTTGGTCTCTTCTAGAGCTGCGTCAAGTCCTTGACAAGTAAGGACATCCTTCACAGTGCTTTGCCATAGAGCAAAGTTATTCTTGCCATCAAACACCTGAATTGAATACTTTATGGTTTCAGTTTGCATTTCGCCACAACATCAGGAGCTCTACCAACAGCTCTAATACCACTTGTTGGGAATTTCAAGCACCACAATCTCACACAAACGGAAGCGATAAATAAATTGAGACAACAATTTAACGTGGTTCGACTTGTACACCTCTCAACAAGTTTACGTTCATAGGAAAGAGAGAAATAAATCCATTATTAAGAAAAAGAATAAAATAATTTATACTCTCTTACTCAAGAAGCACTCAACACCCTAGCTTCAATGTATAGAAACTCTCAAATTCTCCCTAATACTCCCTCTTAATCTACACAAGAATTTCTCACAATTTCTCTCTTTCTTTTCTCTCACAAGAGCTCTCACTCAATTTCTCTTGCTTTCTCCTACTTTTGCTTGCTCATTGCCTTTGCATGCATGGGTATTTATAGTAAAAAATCCAACCACCCATGCACCATTTTTCTTTGCCTCATTATCACCCGTCCAAGATTTTCTTTGCTTATTAAATGGGTCAACATGCAATCTTGAAAGATTTCAACAAAGCAATCTAACCCACAACTGGCTTATAGGCTGGTGAAGCAAACTTCTACATGGAAAATCCATGTGTTCATAGGCATGGGGTTGGACTTTCTACCAACAATTTGTGATTCCATCAAGAGTCTGGAGATTGGCGACTGTGAGAAGCTAAAGAGGATTCCTCTACATCTTTCCTCGCTTGACAATGGCCAGCCTCCTTCCCTCAAACAAATTCAGGTAGACACAAAAGAACGCTAGGAATCATTGGAATGGGACCAATCCAATGCAAAGGATGTCCTTCTACCTTCCATCAAGTTCGGTTGGGATGGGCTATGAAACAAAGGAATGCAGGCTCTTTGGTGATTGGGCGGGGCAAATGTAAGACTTTTCAGTTTCAGTTTTCCATTTCTGATTCTAATTCTGATTCAACTCAGTAGGAGTTTTCATTTTTTATGCTTTTCTTCTTCCTTTCTATCTCAACAAATCTCTCTCTCTCATTATTGTCTTTTCTTTTCAATATCTTTTGTTTCTTCTCCCCATTGGCAGCAAAACTGGAGTTGGACTCTGTTACCACAAGAAAGCCGAAGGAAATAACCTTTGCTTACACCTGTTGTTGTCGGGTTTTCAATTTAATATACATAGGCTTGCTCTTTTATTTTATTTGTATGTTGTGATTTTAAATATGTCAAATTCTAAGTGGAAATGTTTGTTTCTTTACCTGTGTAATTTTGTATTTCAATCCTATGATCTGTCTTATTTCCTATGGTATTTCCTTCTCTGCATTTGCATCTTTGCTTTTATTGTAATAATCATTTTAGCTAAAATTGTGAGATATTACTATATAACTTGATCTTACACCATATTAGGATAGTCATAATACTACAAAAGAGTAGTTTGATTTATGAGTTTTGGTGAACTTCATAATTGTATTTTTTTAATTAAACTTACTTATGGTTAAACATCATCAATGATCATTCCTATCTGAAAAGAAAATTGTAATGTCCATCCTTGCATATAGGCATGTGTGTTACATTTCTGTGGTCAGGCTGATGTTTGGACCATTGGTGCTGCCTTAGAAAAGCATGCTGGTGATGAGAAGTTGCTGGATTGCTATTAATTGACACAATCCAAACAGCAATTTGCTTGCTCTTTCATTTTACTTGAGCAAAATTCCTATCACAATAGCTTTGTTTGCATACCTAGTCTCGTCATTTGATCTTCAATCACTCTTAAGAGCAAAGCTGAATTTCCCATGACGTGTCAAATGAAGTTGGAAAAAACAGTTCTTATGAGATTGTTCCTTTTTAAACAAGCATTTTGATATTGGTGAAGACACAACATATACCAGGGGCGTGGTAAGACATGCCTGCTTTGAAATCATCTCTAGAGAACAAAATCAATAACACTTATTTAGATTTTGCATCCATAAAGAGTTGATGATGTAATAATCTTAAACAAATGGCAGCATGGTGCCATGGTGTTGCGGTGTTATTCTTAGTTCTTACCCTTCCAAAAGCACTTGAGGTATATATACTCTAACCAGCATGCCATTTTTCCTACCTACAACCTTGTTTTGAGAAGATTATGCATGCAGTAGTCATTAAAGATTCATAGTTTGAACTATGTATCCAGTTTATACCATGTATTTGAACCAAGCCTTTTGTTGTAACTGATGTATCTTTAAGGGTACTTATAAAAGGGTACTTATAAAAGGAGCTCAAATTTAAAACAATCAGGGCTTTCTCCACCTTCTAGATAATGTTATGCTTCGATTTGACCATCTTTATTGGCATTTTGTTCGATAATTTATTTCAGTTTTGACTGTCTGCTAAACCATATAATCCCTCTGCTTTGATGAAGTTGCTCAATGCATTTTTGCTAATGCGTGGGAGTCTGATTTCTCAAGCCTAGCATTTTTTTTGTTGTTTGATATATGCCTCAATAATATTATGATTTGTTCTTGTAGATCATTCAATATACATATTAAAAAGTAACACGCCTGCTTGGTAGAGTTTAGGTCTGGCTGAATATTCTTGCCTACTGTCTTTTTTGAACTGAATTTTGTCTAATTAATTTTTGTCTGGTACACCTGTCAAGCAAGCCAGTGTTTATCTTCTTGACACCATGCATTTTGAGGATGCATTTGGACTGAAGGGTAAGCAGAAGTGCCAGCTCTCAGCAGCAGATTACAAGTCTTTACTCAGGAAAGCTGATAATCCTTAATGTGAATAAATTTCTCAATTCTACCCTTGCTTCTGGAACTCAAGACATAATTTATTTCTGTGCTTTACTTTTGGTGTTAACCTTTGCAGGTGCCTTCGAGAAGAAGTATGGTGCCTCTATTTTCAGTGGACGAAGTGAAGGACATGGATTTAGGGATCTAGCTCGGCACATCAGGTTTGAGAGGGATAAGCATTTGGGGGTGAACTTTGCAAAGTTATTGTCTCCTCAGATGTTGTTCTCCACGTCATTGCCTCTTCTTTTCTTGTCTAAGGACTCAACAGAAGTATCATTCAATTGTTTTCCTTCTGGCCTCTTCACTTAATACGCTAGCTGGGAATTTACTGTTACCACCAGTGATTAATAGGACTATATGGTGTCCTGCTTATCTGTTTAGATTTCTTTATTTTAATATGTTTAATGCATAGCTTTTGCCCACCTTCAAGTGTTAAGAGGATTGAAAAGAATGCTTATGTCAGTCCATTCTCTATATATATATTTCTTGTTACAGGTTTTGGACAAGGAACAAGATGCCTTCATCTAGACAGGCATTTGAAAGAAAAATGCAAGCATAAACACATGATTCCTTTGTTAAACAAGGTTGATCTCATTTTCTAGGTGTATTTTTTAAGGCTGAGACTCCTTGTAAACACTTGTAGGTCCCCTTTTCAGTGTTATCTTCTTTCTGCTTAGGCTACAAAGAGATGGCTTAAAATATTATCGAAGGAATAACCAACACTAGCATTCCATGCTTGCATTAATAGGTATTGTAGCGACGTATGTTATATTTTCTGCACTTTAGCTGATAACTTGTATTCACCCAGTATCAGCATTTGTCTTTTCTGCTCTTCTTGTTTCTCTTGGTTTAAAACTTTGTAGTTGGAAAAGCTACCCTTCTTTCAGTTTGAGTCAAATTTTTAACACAAAAGCCCTAGTCTACTTAGCTGTTTTACTCTATGGAATGTGCTTTGTGTATTTTCTGCTCTTTTAGCTGATGAATAGTTTTTACTTGGCACCATCATTTATCTTAATTTTTTTAAGGGATCTCTGTTGTCAATATCTAAAAACTGACATCGAAGCAATATCTTTTGGATTTGCTCGGTATCTTAATGCTGGAAACTCTTCTGTTATGAACACACTTCACACAAAAAATGTAATGTGCTTCCTCTTTATGGCTTCTTTCATTGCATCACTCGTGATAATTCCTTTTATGTCGAAGTGATAAATATACTCATACATGTTCTTCCACACGAATACCATTATTTTCGAAACTCTATCTGATATGTTCATTACCTCTTATTAAATTGAGAACTTCAATCTAAAATCTGATTTCTGTTTAAGTATAGCGCATCATATGTGTTTATCAAATATTGTAGCCAAAAGAAAATCCTACAATTGTATCATTTTTGAACAACAGTTTATTTTTTAGGCAGCATCTCTCTACTTTGTTAGGATCAGTGGTCTAGTACATCTCATGAAATTTTTTGCTTTCAAAGGCTTGGAAAGTTGTTCCGATTCCAGAGGAAAACTAAGGTGTGGCTGTATATAACACTCACAAAAAGACCTTGATTGACTGACTGCCCTGGAGTTCGTTTGTAACACTCACAAAAAGTGGGCCTGGAGCCCTGGATCTTCTTGATTTTTCTGTGCAGAAGCTGCACCAGTGGTTCGTGAAAAGACTGAGCCATCAGAACCAAACCTCTTCATTGGAAAATGTATAATATAATCCAAATCAAACCCCAAGAAAGCAAGTAAAACCAATTGCTTGGCTTCACAAGATTCTAAAGTTCAGATTGTTACTCAATGATGATGTGCAAGATGGGGTGGTTGAGCGTGGGCTGCCTGGTTCAAATCTGTAAGCAAGGAACCAAAATCCTCAATGACGGAAATTTTTTTTGCTGCTTTTGCAATTTTGATCTTATAGACTGCTTGAGACCGAGACCAACAGCAAAGACGAGAACACTTTTGTTCCTTGAGCAAGAGCAGGAGTGTTGTGTTAATGAATTGATGCTATATGTCATTTTCTTTGCAACTTGAAAGATGTGCAACATACATTTTTTCGGTTAAATTGATTGTGATTCAAATAATTTATTATTATTTTTTAATAATCTGACTATTCATATTTTGTATTCCATTTCTTACTAAATAAGTATTTTATTTTTTGATCAACTTAATTTTTTTAGATTAAAGTTTCAGTATATTTGACTTTTCTTTTATATTCTGTCAATTTATACCTTATTTTTTGTACTTTATTACTGTTTATTAAAATTTATTATATTAACATTCACATTTTTTAGATTATCAAATCTGCATGTGTTTGTGTTGATAGTATTTTAGCTTTTTAAATTATTAGTATATATTGCATAATATCTTTGGTTTTTTTTGTAAATATAATAATATCTTTGATTAATTAGTATTTGCTGAACGTTTGCGTTTGTATCTAACTTTGTAATGGATTTTTATTTTTAGATTTTTCCAAAATTTTATTCTTTAAGTTGGAAGAAAAGTAAACTAGTCTGGTTACATAATCCGTCCTGTGTTGGAATCTATTGCATTTCAGTAGACTTCCTTTTCGTTTAATTTTTTGGCCATCCAGTAGACTTCATTTTCAACCATACAAAAGACAATGGCAATTAGTAATATGTTATCTTGACCAAATGAGAAAGAGATTGGA
>BPVZ01000127.1:733059-748583 GCA_020521535.1 Rubroshorea leprosula | reverse complement strand
TTAATATCTATATAATAACAATAATTTTTTAAAAATAAAACTAATAAAATAAAAAAATAAAAATAAATATAAGGCCTATAAGTCAAACAAATTACATACAATAATAGTAACTCATAT
The DNA here is from genome assembly GCA_020521535.1 of Rubroshorea leprosula. NCBI lineage: Eukaryota > Viridiplantae > Streptophyta > Magnoliopsida > Malvales > Dipterocarpaceae > Rubroshorea > Rubroshorea leprosula. The sequence goes on along the minus strand of BPVZ01000127.1, from coordinate 748,466 downwards.
AAATAACAAATCTCAAACTAAACACATAACACATGCAGTAACAATAGTAACTTATAAGAACTCTTTTTTCTTTAAGCCAAGTATATAAATATATATATATATATATATGTAAGTTACCTAGTACTTGTTAAGTTAGTTATCAAGTATAGGTCTTTAAGTATTTAAATAAATACCAAATCTAAAAAGTTATATTTGAAAATTTTCAAATCAAATACCAAATATGACTCATGCCAGTCTTATTTCTAAAAATGCTCACCCTTACTAAGAAACATTTTCAAGCTATGCCTAATTTGTTTGTTACTGTTAATAATTGTATGATTGCTTTTCCTAAGGTGGTTAAGTTTCTATTATCTTGTACATCAAAACATACATTTTCTCACCCTACCAACAATTTCATATATATTTATGCAGGGACTCACTAATGTACATCACAAATTCAGTCATTGGCTTTGTGAAGGATTTTGGCCCTACCATTTGGAAATATGTCAAGTATCAGATCTATCCCAAGGATTATATATGCCATTTTGAAGCAATGCAAAAGAAGCTAGAAGACCGAGTAAATGACGTTGAGGCAGAATTAGAGACGCAACTTAACCAGCCTGGAAAGAAGGCAAGGAACGAAGTTGATGCTTGGCGTGAGGAAGCACACAAAGAAACTACTGTGAAGGTTGAAGATCTGATCTGCAAAGGAGGTTGTTTCACATTTATTTGCTCATCAAGAAAGCTTGATGAAAAGACTCGAGCACTGAACGAAGGAATATTTAGGGACGGAGAAAAATACACTAATGGTGGTGCGAGTTTGGTAATAGAAGATCACTCAATCCAATATTGTGTGAGTGTATTCGAAGAGAAGCAAAAGCAGTTGAAGTACCAAAAGGAAAAAATTGAGGCAAATTTGAAGACTCAGCTTAAGCAACCTGGAAAGATTGCCTGGAAGGAAGTTGAAGACTGGTTGGAGAAAGTAAGCCAACAAATTGCCATGAAGGTTGAAGATCTAATCAGCCAAGGGGAATGTTCCTCATCAACCAACCTCGAGGAAAAGATTGAAGAATTGAAGCGAATACTTGAGAAAGGAAAAGAATTCACTAATGATGTTGTCAGTTTGGTCGTAGATGATCACTCAAGAAAAGGAGTTGCACTACTCACTGAAAAATGCATTGCACGGGATGACGTGAAAGATAAAATCTTGCAATTGTTGAGGGGAGACAAGGTTAAAAGGATAGCAGTATGTGGAATGGGTGGCGTGGGCAAGACAACAATCATGAAGCAAGTCCACAACCAACTATTGAAAGAACCCAAATTTGATAAAGTTATTTGGGTTAAAGTATCAAAGGACTTTGATATTGTTGTTCAACAAAAAAATCAATTTGATATTCTCAAGTTTCAGAAGAGCATTGCAAGAAAATTGAGATTAGATTTGAAGAATGGAGATCAAGATGCAATAGAGCTTGCAGGACTGATATCAGATATATTGCAACAAGGTAGTTGTGTGTTAATTCTAGATGATGTGTGGGAGCCTTTTTCTCCAGAAGATGTTGGAATCCCTGATCTAGTTGGAAATAATGGTTGCAAGTTAGTGCTCACAACACGGTTGCAACAAAAGGTTGCTCGTGCAATGGAGTGTGAGGTGATCCAAGTGAAGCCTCTTATAGATGAAGAAGCCTTGAAATTATTCTTGGATAAATTTGGAAGTGCCGTGCTATCCTATCCTAGATTCAAAAGTGATATTGAGCCATTTTTGAAACAAATTTTGAAGAAATGTAATGGTCTACCTCTTGCTATTAGGGTAGTGGCAAAGACCATGAGAGGAAAATTTGATCGTTACTCATGGGAGATTGCAGGTAGAGAATTGAGCAAATCTGAAGAAATTATTGATCGTTTGAAATTCAGTTATGATCACTTGGAAGAACAATACAAGAAGTGTTTCTTATACCTTGCATTGTATCCTGAGGATCATGAAATCTCAAAAGAGGAGTTGATTGAGTTTTGGATTGAGGAGGGATTTATAATAGATGAAAGGGGATCTCGGGATTTAATGATTTGTGAGGGCCATGTTATTTTGGAGAAGTTGATAGACAATTGCATGTTAGAATTGGTTGAAAATAAATACAAAAAAGGTTGGGTGAGTGTGCAAGAATTGGCTAAAAGAAGATACAAAGAAGATTGTGTGAGTATGCATGATATTCTCCGAGAAATGGTATTGAATATCAGTCCTCAATTCATGGTGAAAGCTGGCATGGCTTTGGAAGAGCTACCAGAGGAGCATGAATGGAGAGAAGATCTTTTGAAAGTTTCTCTAATGAATAATAGCATAAGAGAAATTCCTTCAAGCATGTTGTCTCCTAAGTGTCCAATGCTCACAACCTTGTTGCTGTCCAATAACAGTATTACAACAATTCCAGAAGCTTTTTTTGATCAGATGCTTGGGCTGAAGATCCTTGATCTTTCCAATAATGAGTGCCTAGGTAGGTTGCCGAGTTCTGTTTCCAAATTGGAGAATCTTACTACACTACTACTGGAGAATTGTGAGTCCTTAAAAGAGGTACCATCTTTGTCCAACATTGGAGGCTTAAAAAAGTTAAACCTTTTTGGAACATCAATTGAAGAACTACCCCAAGGCCTCAACATGTTAACCAATGTAAAATATCTTTCGCTTGGTGGAAGATTATCTGAAATACCTGATGGACTGCTACGAAATCTCTCCAAACTTCAATATTTAGGAGTAGATTGGAGTATAGCACTGAAATGGGAAGAGATTGGAAGATTGAGGAAGGTGGAATCTCTTGATGGCCGGTTCTCTACGGTGGATAATATGAGCCTCTTTGTCAAGTCTGAAAGAAAGTTTCCAAATCGGTATAGAATTTTTGTTGGAAGTTACAATGAAAATGATGAATACAATTATAACAAAACCTTTTTAGATGCTAAGAAATTAATTGTATGCTGTCATATTGATATCTGTGGGGAGCCTAATTGGTTACCACCTGATGCACAAGGCTTCTACATCTGGGATTGCAAGGATGTGAAAAGCTTGAATGGCATTTCTGGCTTTCAAGATGCAACCGACTTGCGGCATTGCACCGTTGATAAATGTGATGGCATGGAGTTTGTGGTTTCCTCGTGCTGCTTAAAGCCGCTTCAAAACCTAGAGTCGTTGTACCTTTATGATTTGCCTAACTTGAATGCGGTGTTTGGAGAAGTAGGAGCAGTTGCTAAGTCAGTGCCATTGCCAGCCGGTACTTTTTCTTCTCTTCAAAAAATTAGTGTTTGGAGATGTGGAAAGATAAAAAAGTTATTACCACTTAGGTTGTTGCGGTATCTCCAGAATCTACATACTATTAAGGTTAGATGGTGTTATCAAATTGAGGAGATAATATGGTCCGAATATGAAGGAGAAGAAAAAGCCTTAGAAAAACTCACTCTACCCAAGTTACAAAGGTTGAAATTGTATTGTTTGCCCGCATTGAAGAGCATCTGCAGTAGTTCCAGTACTGTTTTGATCTGTGATTCCATCAAAAGGATTGAAATTAAGGTGAGCTACAAAATAGAAAGTGTTTTTTGGTCGGGGTTCAACCCAATTCCAACCCTTGAGTATCTTGAGGTTTGGTATTTAGGGAATCTGAAATCCGTGTTTGATGAAGAAGCTCTCAGTTTATCGACCTCTCCCACCACTTTTTTCTCTCTTAAAACAATTGATGTGTGTGGGTGCCCTGATTTAATGAAAGTATTCTCATCTGGATGTCTGCTTGGCTCCTTCCAATCTCTAGAGACTATTAAAGTTAGAGACTGTGACCAAATGGAGGAGCTGATATCATCATCGACCAACGAGGAAAAAAATGCCCTAGAAAAAATCACTCTACCCAATTTACAAAGGTTGGAATTGAAGAAGTTGCCCAAATTGAAGAGCATCTGTAGCAATTCTAGTGTGTTGATTTGTAATTCCATCAAGAGTTTGGAGATGGGCGATTGTGAGAAGCTAAAGAGGATTCCTCTGCATCTTTCGTCACTTGACAATGGCCAGCCTCCTTCCTTGAAACAAATTCAGGTAGACACAAAAGAATGCTGGGAATCATTGGAATGGGACCAATCCAATGCAAAGGATGTCCTTCTACCTTTTGTAAATTTCCGTTGGATGGGCTAAGAAGCAACGGAGTGCAGGCTCTTTGGTAATTGGGCGGTGCAAATGTAAGCCTTTTTAGCTTCAATTTGCTATTTTTGATTCTGATTCTTATTCAACTTAGTAGGAGTTTTCATTTTTTATGCTTCCTCCTTCCTTTCTATCTCAACAAATCTCTTTCTCTCACTCCTGTCTTTTCTTTTCAATGTCTTTTGTTTCTTCTCCCCATTGGCAGCAAAGCTGGAGTTGGACTCTGTTACCACAAGAAAGCTGGAGGAAATCACAATTGCTTGCATCTGTTGTTGTTGGATTTTCAATTTAACATACATAGGCTTGATATATATATATATATATATATTGGTGTGTTGTGATTTTAAATATGTCAAATTCTAATTGGAAATGTTTGTTTCTTTATTTGTGTAATTTTATATTTTAATCCTTTGTGGAAGGATCTGTCTTGTTTCCCATGTTATGTCTTTCTCTGCGTCTGCATCTTTGCTTTTATTGTAATAAGCATTTTACCTAAAATTGTGAGATATTACTGTATAACTTTGTTTTACACCATATTATTGATAGACATAATACTACAAAAGAGTAGTTTTATTTATACAATTTGGATTGTATTCATGTTTTTTTAATTGAACTTACGGCTAAATGTCATCAATGATCATTCCTATCTGAAAATAAAATTGTAGCGTCCATCCTTGGATATAGGATGTGCCACATTTCTATGGTCTGGCTGATATTTGTACCATTGGTGCTAAGTTAGAAAAGCATGTTGGTGATGAGAAGCAACTGGATTGCTACTAATTTACACAATCCAAAATGGTATTTGGTTGCTCTTTCTTTCTACTTTAGCCTTTAGCAAAAATTCCTATGGCATAGCTTTGTTTAAATACCAAATCTCGTCATTTGATCTTCAGTCACTCTTGAGAGCAGAATTTAATTTTTATGTCGTATCAAATGATGTGGGACAGAACAATTCTCATGAGTTTGTTCCTTTTTAAACAAGCTTATTGATATTGGTGAAGACAAAACATATACCAGGGAACAAAATCAATAACACTAATATAGATTTTCCATACAGAGTGGATGATGTCATAATCATAAACAAATGGCACCATCGTTCCATGGTGTTATGATGTAATTCTTAGTTATTATGATTCCAAAAGCAGCTGAGGCATATATATTCTAACCAGCATGCCATTTTCCTACCTACAACCTTTTTTGACAAGATTATGCATGCAGTCATTCAAGATTCATAGTTTGAACAATGTATCCAGTTTTATACCACGTCCTTGAACTAAACCTTTTGCTGTAACTAATGTATCTTGCAAGGGTACATATAAAAGGAGCTCAAATTTAAAACAACCACCAAGGCTTACTCTACCTTCTAAACAAAGTTATGCTTCAGTTCAACAATTTATTTCAGTTTTGACTGTCTACTAAACTATATAACTTTCACTGCTTTGGTGAAGTTGCATGATGTATTTAAGTGCAATAGAGAATCTCCCATATGTGTATGTGAATGTGGATTATTTTGACCCTCTTCCAGGTATGTGTCACAAACTTGGAGGATGCTTCTAAACATATTGGAGGAGTTCTGAAGTTTGTAAAGATGGAAAACCTTGAAGGAGCATGTAAGATGAAGGACTGGTAAGCTACTACACAGTTTTGTAACTAGCCTTCCATTGTTGTCATATTTCTGATTTTAAATGAATTTCAGCAACAACATTTTGTAACTAGCTTTCCTTACCTGAAGCCCCATCTTTGTTGCTGTTAAAGTGGGAAAATCCCACATCGAGTATAAAAGTAAGAAACTTGTGGGTTAAATACAAGGAAGACTACTCCACCTATTGCCAATTGGTTTTAGGTTGGATGCAAGCCCTGTGTTGTGCCCACATGCAGGATTTTCAATATGGTATCAAAGCCCAGGTTCTGCCTTGAGAAGCCCGTGTTAGCCCATTTGACAGGACCCGAAGTTGTTACCGGGCCTGTATTTAAAGGAGGCGTAACCCACGTGACAGGACCCAACATTCATAGCGGGCCTGCACGTGAGGGGTTGTGTTAAAGTGGGAAAATCCCACATCGAGTATAAAAGTAAGAAACTTGTGGGTTAAATACAAGGAAGGCTATTGCCAATTGGTTTTAGGTTGGATGCAAGCCTTGTGTTGAGCCTACATGCAGGATTTTCAATAGTTGCTTTCAATTGTGAATTCTTACTGAAGTATATGCTTTTGTGAATGATCAATCTCCACCTCTAGAGTGCGAACCAGACCTAATGACTACAGCGAAGATCGTCCTCCATGACTGGCAAAAACGCAGACTGCCCTTTCTTTTTCCTCCCTCATCAACTTGAGGATGGCTTGTCAGAATCACATACTGTTCATGGGATATAGATTAAGAGATAGTGTCTAATAATAGTCAGGCATATTTGCAGCACTTGAAGCCATAACAATCACAAATGTAATCTCATCCCAGCAGCGAAGAAGTGTGCCTGTTCAAAAGAATCTCTTCTTCAGTGAGAAAGAACTATAGAGTAAAAACGATGAGACAGCCATAGAGCTTCTTAATGATGACGAGACTGGAGATCAAGAAGAGCTAACAAGAGGGGGATACTAAGTTCCAGTAGTTGAGATAGACGTATCCCTGGAAGAACACATGGTTCTCTTTTTGGAACATTTCTGTTATCTTCCAAAATTATGAGTTTTGTTATATCTCGTGTAAAATCGTCCCTTCAAATTCTTGCAATTTTGATCCATGTAACTGACAGTGAGTAGGGTGTCCTGCAAATCAAGGACTGCATTGGCCAATGAAATGAGATGTGTATTTGTTCTTATCATTCCCATTACAATTCAAACACACTCCATTATGAAACCGATTGAAAATTTGTGATCTCCAAAGAGTGACATGTGGCTATTTGTTTTTCTAAGATTACTAGACGCATAGATAATGCATTTGATCTAGTTATAAATCATAGCCCTTACATACTCAATTTCGTTCTGAGTTTTTTTTTTTTTTTTTTTTTTTTTTTTTTTTTTTTTTTTTTTTTTGGCATCAGATAATAGGCTATAGGCCTTTTCCTTTGTCAAATCTCATTCCCAACTAATTAAAAATTCAAACTTGGTATCACTTTTAATTTTAACCAATTAATTCTCGTTGAGACTTCTTCTGTCCTTTCTTTCTTACAAAAAGACATATCCTAACCAACTATAATACACAAGAAAAGTTAGGATAAGGTACATGTACCATTACCTACTTTTATCTGATCACTGTTTCCCCTTTCTTTTCTTTTTTTTTTTTTAACTTTCAGTTGACTGATTTTCCATTATCTTAATTCTTACAGTTATAAGCATCTCATAGTTAGCTTTCACCCTTCATTGACTGAGATACTCTACCATTTCTTGTAATTATTTCTGTTTATGCATAATTTTATGTTTGTAATTATATAATTTTATATTATAATTATAAGTTGATAACCTCTTAAAATTTTAAAATTATAAAAATAATAAAAAATTATATATAAAAATATGAAAATATAAAATGTATAAAAACAGATCAAATCCAAACAAAAAATGACAAGGGAAATTAGGGTTTTATTCTGGCAAAAATGGAATATCAAGCTAAGATTCAACAAAACAGCACAGTTCAAACTCAAGATTCCAGCATCCAACCACTAAATGTAGGTAAGAAGACAACTGATCATTGAATATCATTCCTCTTTTTAACAACTTCATGTAAATTTAAATGGCAGCCATCAGAACATTACAAAAACTTCAAAGACGAAAAACGCCCAAAGCGAAATTTTCTGGAGAAGAGCAGATCAGGATTAGAAGGGAAGGATCCCTCCCACGCGACCTGCTCCATCCATCTCCGAAACCCCTTCTGTTCTACAGAGTTACCTAAAGCAAGGACCAATTTCTGAACCTTCAAGCCACTGTTTCTCTCCCTGTTGACCGGCCACCAAATTCGCCTCCAGAAAAGAATCCGTTCGTCCCCGACCGTTCGAATCCTTCAGTGTTACTCCCTCCTTACACCACAAACCAGCACATGTGCTCTCCCAAAAGAAGAACCGCCACCGGCCAGAATCTAGATCTGTTTTCTTCCCCTGATTTTTTTCGGTTCCTCCCTTCTAGCCAGGCTTCTGTGGCCGTTCAGTGGCCAGAACCCCTTCCCTCTTCAATGGCTTTTTGGTGATACTGACCAGCAAAGATGGTGGTGAGATGGAAAAACGGGCGGATGAAGGGAGCCTGAGAGGAGAAGATAACTCGGTTTTCTTCTTGAGAGGCTGTTTTTCTTTCATAGTATCAGCCGTTTGGGTTTTTGACTGAGGACTTGGGCCGGGTTCGTCAATTTAGTGGGCTTGCAGGCTTTTTACATCCTCTTGGATTAGGACCAGGCCTAATATTAATTTGTACATCTCAAGCAACAGTCTCCTAGGGGTGGCAATTTTTCTCGATCCCCACGGCACCCCGCAGAGGTCTTCTTCATGGGGACGGAGCGGGAAGGAATATTCTTTCTTGTGGGGTAGGGATGGGGGGATTTTCTCCCCGCGAAATTTCACGGGAAATTTTTCCGTCCTGCGGGGCCTCGTAGGGATTCCTATCCCCGCAAAAAATTAAAAAAACGTATATTTTAAATTTAATTTAACCTTTAAAATAAAACCCAAACCCAACCCAAATCCAATTTAATAAAAATTAAATTTTACCCAACTCAACCCAAATACCCAACCCAACCCATCATCCTCCTTCCAACCCTAATTTCCTAACCTTATTGTTTCCCTTTCTCCTCACTCACGCAATAGTGCAGCCATAACCCTCACTTCAGCCCTTCAATCACTCTCGGTCTCAGTTGAACAATCAAATTCTCACCTCACCTTCGACCTTTCCCTCCCTTTCTTGCTTCTACAATTTCTCTTCACTCACTCTCACGATCTCACCTTCAATTTTCCCTTTTTGTTGATTTAATTATTTATGTTAAATTAATTTTTATTTATGTTTGATGCAAAAAATATATATTTTGATATTAATTGATGGGGATGGGGAGGGACTCCCCGACCCCACGGGACCCCGTTGACATCCCTACAGTCTCCTGCAACACAATATTTAAATATAATAATTAAAATAATATCATTTAAAGCTAAATTTTATTCATTATATTTATGGCTTAGTAAATTTTGATTCATGACACATACGCATGTGATATAATTCGAATCTACAACTTCTTGTTTTTACAAAAGATTATTAATAATGTGCTAGTTGAATTGTTTGTAGCAACTAAATATTTTTATATATTGTAGTATGTTAATAATGAATAAATTTTATTTTATCAAATAAAATTATTTTAATGCTATTTATATTTTATTAGATGTGCATAAAAAATTAAAAAAATGAAACAACTAATTTTAGAGTAGAAGACTAATATATTATAACTTAGTTTAAAAAGATATTACTACGTAATTTATTTTTGTTTAGCAATGCATGTATCATTTCTTAACTTAGAATAGAAGTTCAATTGTCAATAACTTAAATAATTTAGTAATAATTTTTTTCTGCTAAAAATAAAAATTATTGAGTTTAAATTGCATAGCATATGGGTGATGTGAGATAAGAAATAAGAGAGAATTACCTCACATTGTACAATCAAAATAAAAAAAAAATAAGAGTTCAATTTAAGTAATCTATTTTTTATTTATTTAACATAGTAGACTGGTGAGCTTCTCTACTTAAATTATTCATTCATTTCACTATTTAATTTCTAAGTTAGGCACCTTTCGAGAGTGCTAGGTGAGAGTGCTAGGTCATGGTTATAGTTCTAAATTTTTCATATTTTTTTAATATGTCAAAAATATATAATATATAATACATTTAATATTTATTTTAATTAATATTTTATATATTTTTAAGATAGTAAAAAGAGAACAAAATTAAAAATTAAAACACTAAGAAACATCTCAAATTAAGCCTAATTTGTTTGTTTCTCTTGTTAATTGTATGATCTGACTTAATTTAATAAACAGTCTAGTAACTTTTGAATTTTTTTCTGTTTCATCTATTATCTATAAATAATTTCATATTCATCTACTATTTTTTAATTTAATTTAATTTAATTTAATTTAGTGTGTTAACTTCTAACAACTGTTTTACTTTATTTGATCAAATTGATCTTGAACTATATTTTTTTGTAAATTTTTACTCCTTGAAATTAATTTTGAAATAAAACTAATTTTATGAGGATGATAAATTTCTTTTACTGTCTGAGAAACTGTAACTTTTATCACAAGCTACTTCAGCTTTTTTTTTTTAACAATTCTCCTTTATAATAGAAACCACAATTATAGATATATTTTAATAGCCTGCATAATCTATTATGAACTATTTTATTGGTTAACACTACTCTATTTTAATTTTGATTTAACTTTTGCTATTTTTTTTGTTAAAACTAATGAAAGTTTTGTATGGTAGATTATTTAAAAAATTGTACAAAATTTATAGACTATTTAGGAAAAAAACTAACTTTCTAAACTAAAATGAAATTAAGCTAATAATTAATAGAGCAATACTTGAATTAATTCGATCCCTTTCCTATGGTTATTAAGTTTCTACTATCTTTTTTTTTTTTTATCAGCAAAAGATAATATTATTAAGTTGGAGTACAAGGGGTACTCCTACCCGTACAAAAAGAGTAAATTATAAAGTTAGGGTGATACAATTAACACTTTCATACGAAACTTTACCCTAAAATCTACCGCAAAATATAGATCTTCCAAACAGTGATGGCATGGCCTTCCTTATCCTACAACTGTTTTTATCCTCGTGTGTTCTTTGTTGGGCAACTAAGGCATCCTTTTTGATGTCGTTTCGCAAGCGTGAGCAGGACATATATACCATAGCTCCTTTGTGATTTCTGGCCACTGTTTTGCTTTAATCCATTGGAAGGTTTGGAATTTAATCACCTCAATCATCTTGTCCTGAGGGTCCAAATTTGCCTTAAAGATCTTCTAATTTCTCCATAGCCACATATTTCATACAACTGTAAACCAAATCACCTTCCAAGCTTCCTGTGCGAATTTATTGTTGAAAACTCCTGCATGCTAGATCAAGTGGTTCCAACCCTTTTATTGGGGCGCCACATTAATACCCCACCATTGATAACATGATGACCACACCTTCCATGCTATTGGACATGAAAACAAAAGGTGGTTTGCACTTTCAACCTCTTTCCCACATAAAACACATGACTGATCTTCTTCACTGCCCAACACTCCTCGTTTCTGTAGATTATCTTTTGTTGGGATTTTATTTTGCATCACTTTCCAAGCAAAAGCAGCAACTTTTAATGGTACCCTTCTATTCCATATCAGATTGTAGTCTCCAGGCAAATCGGGGATGTGTGTTGTATTTAATAGATTGTATGCAAAGGACATTGAATATTTGCCTCTAGGATCCTTCTTCCATATCCATCTATCTTCTTGTCCTTGAACCAACTTCCTTTTTCGAACTTCCTCTCTAAGTTCCTACAAGATGTCAATTTCCCAAGCAAAAAGTTCTCTCCTCCAACTCCAACTCCATTGCCACTCCCCATCTCACCATTCTCCCATATTAGATATCAAAGCCTCCTTATTGCTTGTTATATTGAACCATCTATAAAATCTATCTTTCAATGAATAATTACCCACCCATTGGTCATGCCAAAATAATGTTCCATTCCCTTCCCCAACCAACTTCTCGATCCCAATCTTAAACCATCCTTCTCTACCCATATCACTGTCATCAAGCTTCCATGTATCTTTCCACCACCTAGAGCAGGACGTACCCCACTCACCTCCCCTCCAAACATTCGTTCCATTCACATCATACTTATACCACAAAAACCTACTCTATAGAGACTCTTCATCCTCTAATAACCTCCATCTCCACTTTCCTAATAATGCCACATTAAAGAGTCCTAAATTTTTTACTCCGAGACCCCCATCCCTTCTTTTCCTACACACTTTCTCCCACCCCACCCAAGCAATCCTAGCACTCTCCTCACTTCCTCCCCAAAGAAACCTTCTCTAAATTAGAGACATAATATTTATTACCTTCTTGGGTGCTTTAAGGGTTGAGAAATAGTAAACCGGGATACTCGAGAGGACAACGTTAAGAAGAATAATCCGCCCACCGAAAGACAGTGAGTCACACCTCCAAGTTGACAATTTACGTCTAAAACACTCAATCACAGGAGTCCAGGTAGATAATTTCCTTGGATTAGCTCCCATAGGGACCCCGAGGTAAATGAACGGTATCTTTCCCACCATGCAATTTAGCATATCAGCCAGAACATTCAATTCCTCTTCTTCCACATTAACTCCAATTAAAGAACTTTTAAAAAAATTGACCTTCAAGCCTGAAACAAGCTCAAAGCTCTTGAAGATGCATTTGATTGCCCATACATTCTCCTTAGTTGCCTCACAACAAAGGATTGTATTATCCGCAAAATGTAGGTGTGTTATTTCCATTCCCCCATGACCAATAGACACCCCTTTAAAGATTCTTCTTCTACCACTTTTGTTATTAAACCATTAAGAGCCTCAGCCACCACAAGAAATAAGAGGCTAGTGGGTCACCTTGGCAGAGCCCTTTCGATATTTGAAACTCTTCCGTAAGATTGCCATTTACCAAAACCGAGACAGAAGCAGAGTGAAGACATCCTTTGATCCAACAACACCATTTTGAACAAAAGCCCAATTTATCAAACATGAAATCTAGAAATTCTCAAATTCACGCTGTCATTAGCCTTTTCGAAGTCTGCCTTGAAAAATACTGTGGCATTCTTCCTTCTTTTTGCCTCATGAATCAGTTCATTTGTGATTATAATGCCATCTGCAATTTGTCTCCCTCCAACAAAAGCAAATTGGTTGGGGCTAATGATGGAATCCATAACTCTTCTCATTCGGTTAGCCAGGAGTTTAAAGACTATTTTATACATGCACCCAATGAGAGAGATTGGACGATAATCAATTCAACTGTGTGCAGGCTGATGTTTGTGCCATTGGAACTGTGTTAGAAAAGCATGCTGGTGATGAGAAGCTACTTGATCACTACTAATTAACACAATCCAAACAGGTATTTGTTGCTCTTTCCTTTTACTACAGCAAAATTCCTATCACAATAACTTTGTTTGAATACCTAATCTCGTCATTTGATCTTCAGTCACTCTTAAGAGCAGAGCTGAATTAATTTCTATGCGTGTCTAATGATGGAGGAAATAACAGATCTTATGAGGTTGTAATTCTTAGTTCTTAGCCTTCCAAAAGCAGCTGAGTTATATATATTCTAATCAGCATGCCATTTTTCCTACCTTCAACCTTTTTTGACAAGATTATGCATACAGTAGTCATTCAAGATTCATAATTTGAACTATGTTCTACCCACTTTATATCATGTTTTTGAACTAAACCTTTTGCTGTAACTGATATATCTTGTAAGGGTACATATAAAAGCATCTCAAATTTAAAACAGCAACTAGGGCTTACTCTACCTTCTAAATAAAGTTATGCTTCAGTTCAACCATCATCATTGGCATTTTGTTTGATAATTTATTTCAGTTTTGACTGTCTACTAAACTATATAACTTTCATTGCTTTGGTGAAGTTGCATAATGTATTTAAGTGCAATAGAGAATCTCCCATATGTGTATGTGAATGTGGATTATTTTGACCCTCTTCCCGGTATGTGTCACAAACTTGGGAGGATCCTTCTGAACATTGTAAAGATGGAGCCCCTGGAAGGAGCATGTAAGATGAAGGACTGGTAAGCTACTATGCGGTTTTGTAACTAGACTTCCATTGTTATCATATTTCTGATTTAAAATGAATTTTAGAACAGTATTTTGTAACTAGCTTTCCCTACTTGAATCCCTATCTTTGTTGCTTTCAATTGTGAATTCTCACTGATTTATATGCTTCTGTGAATGATCAATCTCCATCTCCAAGGGGAAAAACCAGATCTGATGACTGCGGGAATGATGGTCCTCCATGACTGGCAAAGAAACAGACTGCCCTTTCTTGTTCCTCCCTCATCAACCTGAGGATGGCTTGTCAGAATCACATACCGTTCATGGGATAGATGAAGAGACAGTGGCTAATAATAGTCTGGCATATTTGCAGCACTTGAAGTCATAACAATCACAAATGTAATCTCATCCCAGCAGCAAAGAAGTGTGCCTATTCAAAGGAATCTCTTCTTCAGTGAGAAAGAAATACGGAGTAAAAATGATGAGACAGCCATTGAACTTCCTAATGTTGTTGAGACTGGAGATCAAGAAGAGCTAACATGAGGGAGATGCCAAGTTCCAGCAGCTGAGGTAGACGTATCCCTGGATGAACACATAGCTCTCTTTTTGTGGTTAGGAATTATTAGTTTCGAGTCCAACATATCTGTTATCTTACAAAATGATGAGTTTTAGTTATATCTCGTGTAAAGTCATCCCTGCAAATTCATTCTGGGATTTTTGATCCATGTTACTAACAGTGAGTAGGATGTCCTGACTTTAATATCAACATTAAGAAACAGGGTGACCCTGGCAATTAAAGAAATCATTCAAGTTTTTCCCATGATGGTTGAGCTGTTCTTATCATCACTTGGTTAGCACTTCTAATCATCTCAGACAAATCAAGAACTGCTTTGGCCATTGAAATGAGATGTGTATTTGTTCTTATCATTCCCATCACAATTCAGACAGACTCCATTATGAAACTGATTGAACATTTGTGCTCTTCGGAGAGTGTTACGTGGCTATTTTTTTCTAAGATTACTAGATGCATAAATAATGGATATCATCTATTCATAATTCATAGCCCTCACATAGGAATTAGATACTCAATTTCGTACTAGAATATTATGCAAACTAAATTGATACAGATCGGAAAAGGTTACGAACCAAATACATATTATTATTTTGGATATGTCAAAGGATTAATATACCATTATATTTTAAGACGTCCATTGTTTATAATTGTGGCTTCAATTTTGGGTATGCAATATATTTAGGTAATATTTTTATGAAAAAATGTTTATCAACTTGCAAAAAAATTATGCAAAAAAAATCTTTAAATTACTTCATTTTAATTAATTTCTATTGAAAAAGATTAAACTATAATAATTTTTAGAATATTAATGAAGTTGTTTTAGTTTTTTTTATAATACTTTATTAAGATTATATAATTTTGAATTTTTTTGGCTTAATTTTTTTTTTTTTTGCAAATTTGACTAATATATAATAATATTATATTTTTATATACTTATTTTTA
>BPVZ01000127.1:714375-726320 GCA_020521535.1 Rubroshorea leprosula | reverse complement strand
TTATGCAATTCGAACCTAAAACATCTTAATTTTATAGAAGATTATCAATGAACTACTTGAATAGTTAGTAGCCCCTATTTTTTTTTTATATATATTGTAGTAAATAAATAATAAATAAAATTTATTTTATCAAATAAAACTACTTAACAAAAATTATAATATGAAAAAAATATTTCAATTTTTATTTATATTCTATTAGATGTGTGTAAAAAAGAAAACTAATTTTAGACAAGGTTAGTAATATTTTAACTTAGTTTAAAAAAATATTACTACATAATTTATTTTCATTTAGCATTGCACGCCATTCCTTAACTATGAATAGGAGTCCAATTTAATTAATCTTTTTCTTTCTTTTATTTAGCATATCAAACTAATGCTGGCCTATAGTTGTAGTTTTAGGTCTTTTGATTGTTTAATACTTTAAAAATATATAATATTATATAATATTTATTTTAATTAATATTTTATATATTTTTAAAATAATGAAAAAAATATATATTAAAGCACTAAAAAATATTGTGAAACTAAACTTTCTCTTATTAATTGTATGATCCCTTTACTAAGATGATTAAGTTTGTACCATCTTATATATCAAAACATACATTTTCTCACCCTGCCAACAATTTCATATATATTTATGCAGGGACTCACCAATGGACATCGCAAATTCAATCATTGGTTTTGTGAAGGATTTTGGTCCTACAGTTCGAAAATATGTCAAGTATCAGATACATCACAACAATTATGTGAGTGATTTCCAAAAAATGCAAAAGCAGCTGAAAGACCGACAAGATGTTGTTGTTGCAAACTTGAAGACACAGCTGAAGCAGCCCGGAAAGATTACAAATAAAGAAGTTGAAACTTGGCTAGAGGAAGCACACCAAGAAATTGTCGAAGTGATGATTGAAGATCTGATCTGCAAAGGGGGCTGTTTCACATACATTTGCTCATCAAGAAAGCTCGATAAAAAGACTAAAGCACTAAATGAAGGGATATTTAAGCAAGGGGAGAAATACACTAATGCTGGTGTGGTTTTGGTTGTAGATGATCACTCAATCCAATATTGTGCGAGTGTGTTTGAAGATAAGCAAAAGGAGGTGAAGCACCAAAGGGAAAAAATTGAGGCAAATTTGAAGACTCAGCTTATGCAACCTGGAAAGATTGCCTGGAAGAAAGTTGAAGACTGGCAGGAGAAAGCAAGCCAACAAATTGCCATGAAGGTTGAAGATCTAATCAGCCAAGGGGAATGTTCCTCATCAACCAACATTGAGGAAAAGATTGAAGAACTGAAGCGAATACTTGAGAAAGGAAAAGAATTCACTAATGATGGTGTGAGTTTGGTCGTAGATGATCACTCAATCCAGTATTGTGTGAGTGCATTTGAAGAGAAGCAAAAGCAGCTGAAGTACCGAAAGGAAAAAATTGAGGCAAATTTGAAGACTCAGCTTAGGCAACCTAGAAAGATTGCCTCGAAGGATGTTGAAGACTGGCTAGAGAAAGTAAGCCACCAAATTACCATGAAGATTGAAGATTTGATCAGCCAAGGGGAAGGTTCCTCATCAACCAACCTCGAGGAAAGGATTGAAGAATTGAAGCGAATACTTCAGAAAGGAAAAGAATTCACTAAAGCTGGTGTGAGTTTGGTAGTAGATGGTCACCCAAAAAAAGGAGTTACACTGCTGGTAGAAAAATGCATTGCCCGGGATAATGTACAAGAAGAAATTCTGCAACTGCTGAGGGAAGACAAGGTTACAAGAATTTCAGTTTGTGGAATGGGTGGTGTAGGCAAGACAACAATCATCAAGCAAGTCCACAACAAACTATTGAAAGAACCCAAATTTGCTAAAGTTGTTTGGGTTAAATTATCAAAGGACTTTGATATTGTTGTCCGGCAAAAAAAACAGTTTGATATTCTCAAGTTTCAGAAGTGCATTGCAAGAAAATTGGGATTAGATTTGAAGAATGAGGATCAAGATGCAACGGAGCTGGCAGGACTGCTATCAGATACATTGCAACAAGGAAGTTGTGTCTTAATTCTGGATGATGTGTGGGAGCCTTTTTCTCTAGAAGATGTTGGAATCCCTGATCTAGTTGGAAATAATGGTTGCAAGTTAGTGCTCACGACACGGTTACAACAAAAGGTTGCTCGTGCAATGGAGTGTGAGGTGATCCAAGTGAAGCCTCTTCTAGATGATGAAGCCTTAGCACTATTCTTGTATAAAGTTGGAAGTGCTGTGCTTTCCTATCCTGGATTCAAAAGTGATATTGAGCCATTTTTGAAACAAATTTTGAAGAAATGTAATGGTTTACCTCTTGCTATTGGGGTAGTGGCAAAGACCATGAGAGGAAAATCCGATCCTTACTCATGGGAGATTGCAGATAAAGAATTGAGCAAATCTGAAGAAATTGTTGATCACTTGAAATTCAGTTATGATCACTTAGAAGAACAATACAAGAAGTGTTTCTTATACAGTGCATTGTATCCTGAGGATTATGAAATTCCAAAAGAGGAGTTGATTGAGTTTTGGATTGAGGAGGGATTTATAACAGATGAAAGGGGGTCTCGGCACTTAATGATTTGTGAGGGCCATGTTATTTTTGAGAAGTTGATAGACAATTGCATGTTGGAATTGGTTAAAAAAAAATACAAAGGATATTGGCTGAGTATCCATGAACTAATTGAAAACAAAAACAAAGAAGATCGGGTGATTATGCATGATCTTCTTCGAGAAATGGCACTGAATATGAGTCCTCAATTCATGATGAAAGCTGGTATGGCCTTGGAAGAGCTACCGGAGGAGCATGAATGGAGAGAAGATCTTTTGAAGGTTTCTTTAATGAATAATAACATAAGAGAAATTCCTTCAAGCATGTCGTATCCCAAGTGTCCAATGCTCACAACCTTGTTGTTGTCCAATAACAATATTACAACAATTCCAGAAGCCTTTTTTTATCATATGCCTGGGCTGAAGATCCTTGATCTTTCCAGAAATTACAAACTAGGTAGACTACCGAGTTCTATTTCCAAATTGGAGAATCTTACTACACTACTGCTGGAGAATTGTGTGTCCTTAAAAGAGGTACCATCTTTATCCAATCTTAGAGGCTTAAAAAAGTTAAACATTTCTGGGACATCAATTGAAGAACTACCCCAAAGCCTCAACATGTTAACCAATCTGAAATATCTTCGACTTGGTGGTAGATTATCTGAAATACCTGGTAAAATGCTACAAAATCTCTCCAAACTTCAGTATTTAGGAGTAGATTTGAGTATACCGTTGAAATGGGAGGAGATTGGAAGATTGAGGAAGCTGGAATCTCTTGATGGCCGGTTCTCTACGGTGGATGACATGAGCTTCTTTATCAAGTCTGAAAGTGAGTTTCCAAATTGGTACAGAATTTTTGTTGGAAGTTACAATGAAAATGATGCATACAATTATAACAAAACCTTTTCAATTGCTCTGAAAATAATTGTATGTTGTCATATTGATATATGCAAGGAGCCTAATTGGTTACCGCCTGATGCACAAGGCTTCTATATCTTTGACTGCAAGGGTGTGAAAAGCTTGAACCACATTTCTAGCCTTCAAGATGCAACCGACTTGCGGTACTGCACTGTTGATGAATGTGATGGCCTGGAGTTTGTTGTTTCCTCGAACTGCTTAAAGCCACTTCAAAACCTTGAGTCACTGTACCTTTATAATTTGAGTAACTTGAATGCAATGTTTGGGGAAGTAGGAGTAGTTGCTAAGTTAGCACCACTGCCCGTTGGCACTTTTTCTTCTCTTCAAAAAATTAGAGTTTGGAGATGTGGAAAGATAAAGAAGTTATTACCACTTAGGTTGTTGCAGTATCTCCATAATCTACGGACTATTAAGGTGAGAGATTGTAATCAATTAGAGGAGATAATATGGTCTGAATATGAAGGAGGAGAAGGAGCCCTAGAGAAACTCACTCTACCCAAGTTAGAAAGGTTGGCATTGGTGGGTTTGCCTGCATTGAAGAGCATCTACAGCAGCTTCAGTACTGTTTTGATCTGTGATTCCATCAAAGCAATTGAAATTAAAAGGTGCCGAGAAATAGAGAGTGTTTTTGGGACTGGGTTCAACCCACTTCCAACCCTTGAGTATCTGCTGCTAGGGAGTTTAGAGAATCTGAAATCAGTGTTTGATGAAGAAGCCCTTGGTTTAGCAGCACCTCGCAACACCTTTTTCTCTCTTAAAGCAATTGATGTGTTTAGGTGCCATGAAATAAAGAAAGTATTCTCATCTGGATGGCTGCTTGGCCACTTCCAGTCTCTAGAGGCTATGCAAATTTATTCCTGTGACCAAATGGAGGAGCTGATATCATCATCGACCTATGAAGAAAAAGAAGCCCTTGAAAAAATCCCTCTACCTAAGTTACAAAGGTTGGGATTGAAGGAATTGCCTGAATTGAAGTGCATCTGTAGCAGTTCCAATATGTTGATTTGTGATTCTATCAAGAGTTTGGAAATTGTGGACTGTGAGAAGCTAAAGAGGATTCCTCTGTATCTTTCTTCGCTTGACATTGGCCAACCTTCTTCCCTCAAACAAATTCAAGTAGACACAAAAGGACATTGGGAATCATTGGAATAAGACCAATCCAATGCAAAGGATAGGCTAAGAAGCAAAGGAGTGCAGGCTCTTTGGTGATTAGGCGGTGCAAATGTAAGCCTTTTTAGTTTCAATTTTCCATTTCTAATTTTGATTCTGATTCAACTCAGTAGAAATTTTAATTTTTTATGCTTCCTTCTTCCTTTCTATCTCAACAAATCTCTCTCTCTCACTCCTGTCTTTTCTTTTCAATATCTTTTGTTTCTTCCCCATTGGCAGCAAAGCTGGAGTTGGACTTTGTTACCACAAGAAAGCCGGCGGAAATCATATTTGCTTGTACCTGTTGTTGTTGGGTTTTCAATTTAATATACGTAGACTTGCTATTTTTTTGTGTGTGTTGTGATTTAAATATGGCAAATTCTAAGGAAATGTTTGTTTCTTTATCTGTGTAATTTTGTATTTCAATCCTCTGTGGAAGGATCTGTCTTATTTCCTGTGGTATTTCTTTCTCTGCATCTGCATCTTTGCTTTTCTTGTAACAGGCATTTTAGTTAAAATTGTGAGATGTTGCTATATGAATTTGTTTTACACCATACTAGTGGTGGTCATAATACAACTGTTGGAGTTGTGGTGTCAAAGCTGCAACAGTTGGCAGCAAATGAAATGAAGTGGGAGCTGCACAGACAATAGAAGCAAAGTGACAGCCACATGGACTTACACAAAATGACAGCAAATCTTTTGAATGTAATCTTGTTTTAAATGTTTGATAGATTTTATTGTATTAGGCAGAAGTTAGTGTGTTAGGTAGACATTACTGTTTATGTATTACAAGATTTCTGCAATTTAATGACAGAAAATGAATTAAGAAAAATGGGTTCTCACCTCACTAAATAAGGTAACACCGAGTGCCTCTCCTCCTCCAAGTCGTCCCTTCACCCCTTCCCCAAAAACCCCAAGAACTACAAAAGAGTAGTTTGATTTATACGATTTCGTAAATTTCGTATTTATATATTTTTTTAATTGTACTTATGCCTAAACATCATTAATGATCATTCCTATCTGAAAAGAAAATTGTAATGTCCATCCTTGGATATCGGCATGCGTGGTTGTGTTTCTGTGGCCAGGCTGATGTTTGTGCCATTGGTGCTGCGTTAGAAAAGCATGCTGATGATGATAAGCCACTGGATCGCTACTAATTTACACAATCCAAAATGGTTGCTCAATTTTTTTTTTCCTTTTTTTTTTTTTTGTTTTAGACTTTAGGAAAATTCCTATGGCATAGCTTTGTTTGAATATCTAGTCTTGTTATTTGATCTTCAGTCACTCTTAAGAGCAGAATTTAATTTTTATGACGTGTCAAATGATGTGGGAAAAAACCGTCCTTACAAGCTTGTTTCTTTTTAAAAAGAATATTGATATTGGTGAAGACAAAACATATACCGGGGAACAAAATCAATAATACTAATACAGATTTTGGATATAGAGTTGATGATGTAATAATCATAAGCCAATGGCAACATGGTGTCATGGTGTTATGGTGTTAACCTCTGCAGGTGCCTTCGAGCAGAAGTATGGTGCCTCTATTTTCAGTGGAGGAAGTGAAGGACATGGATTCAGGTACAGCATGTTTAAGAAGGTTAAGAGTAAGCCTATATGGGGGTGAACCATGTCTAAGAAGGACAAGAAGAGGTTGGTTTTGATTGTGCAATGAAGTGTGAGGTGATCTATGTGGAGCCTCTTCCAAATGATAAAGCATCAGCATTATTCTTGGACGAAGTTGGAAGTAAGGTGGTGTCTTATCCCAGATATAAAAGTGATATAGAACCTTTCTTGAATCCAATTTTGAAGAAATGTAACGGCCTACCCCTTGCTACTAAGGTAGTGGCAAAAACCATGAGGGGAAAGTTTGATCGCTACTCATGGGAGATGGGCAGATGAAGAATTGAGCAAATTTGAAGAAATTGCTGATTGTTTGAAATTCAGTTATGATCACTTAAAAGAAGAATATAAGAAGTGTTTCTTATGTTGTGCATTGTATCTTGAGGATTATGAAATCATAAAAGAGGACTTGATTGAGTTATGTATTGAGGAGGGATTTATAAGAGATGAAGGGGGATCTCGGCACTCAATGATTCGTAAGGGCCATGTTATTTTTGAGAAGTTGATAGACAATTGCATGCTGGAATTGGTTAAAGGTATAGGCTTCGGAGGTTGGTCGAATGTGCTTGTATTGGTTAAAGGTATAGGCTTCGAAGGTTGGTCGAATGTGCTTGTTTTGGTTAAAAGTAAACTCAAAGAAGATTGCGTGAGTATGCATGATCTTCTCCGAGAAATGGCGTTGAGTATCAGTCCTCAATTCATGGTGACAGCTGGCATGGCCTTGGAAGAGCTACCTGAGGAGCATGAATGGAGAGAAGACCTTTTGAAGGTTTCCCTAATGAATAATAACATAAGAGAAATTTCAAGCACGTCGTCTCCCAAGTGTCCAATGCTCACAACCTTGTTGTTGTCCAATAACAATATTACAACAATTTCTGAAGCTTTTTTTGATCAGATGCTTGGGCTGAAGATCCTTGATCTATCCAACAATAAGCACCTAGCTACGCTGCGGAGTTCTGTTTCCAAATTGGAGAATCTTACTACACTACTGTTGGAGAATTGCGAGTCCTTAAAAGAGGTACCATCTTTATCCAACCTCAGGGGCTTAAAAAAGTTAAACTTTTTTGGGACACCAATTGAAGAACTACCCCAAGGCCTCAACATGTTAACCAATCTAAAACATCTTTTGCTTGGTGGTGGATTATCTGAAATACCTGATGGACTGCTGCAAAACTTTTCCAAACTTCATTATTTAAGAGTAGATTGGAGGATACCATTGAAATGGGAGGAGATTGGAAGATTGAGGAAGTTGGAATCTCTTGATGGCCTATTCTCTACGGTGGATGATATGAGCCTCTTTGTCAAGTCCGGGAGAGAGATTCTAAATCGGTACAGAATTTTTGTTGGAAGTTACGATGAAAGTGATGGATTCTTTTATACCCAAACCCTTTCAAGTGCTATGAAATTAATTGTATGCTGTCATATTGATACTTGTAAGGAGCTTAGTTGGTTACCATCTGATGCACAAGGCTTCTACATCTTCGACTGTAAGGATGTGAGAAGCTTGGACGACATTTCTGGCTTTCAAGATGCAACCGACTTACAGCATTGCACCGTTCGGAAATGTGATGGCTTGGAGTTTGTTGTTTCCTCAAGCTGCTTAAAGCGGCTTCAAAACCTTGAGTCGCTATACCTTGACGGTTTGAAGAACTTGAATGTAGTGTTTGGGGAAGTAGGAGCAGTTGCTCAGTCAGCACCACTGCCAGCTGGCACTTTTTCTTCCCTTCAAATTATTAATATTACGCGTTGTACAAAAATAAAGAAGTTATTATCGCTTCAGTTATTGCGGTATCTCTGGAATCTACAGACTATTGAGGTTATGTGGTGTGATCAAATGGAGGGATAACATGGTCCGAATATGAAGGAGAAAACGCCCTAGAAAAACTCACTCTACCCAAGTTAGAAAGGTTGGTATTGAAGGATTTGCCCGCATTGAAGAGAATCTACAGTGGTTCCAGTACTGTTTTGATCTGTGATTCCATCAAAAGGGTTGAAATTGTGCAGTGCCGAGAAATAGAGATTGTTTTTTGGTTCCGGTTCAACCCACTTCCAACCCTTGAGTATCTACACCTTTACAAGGTAGAGAATCTGAAATCCGTGTTCGATGAAGAAGCTCTTGGTTTATCGGCCCCTCCCACCACCTTTTTTTCTCTTAAAACAATTCATGTGTATGGGTGCTCTAAACTAAAGAAAGTATTCTCATCTGGAAGCCTACTTGGCTACTTCCAATCTCTAGAGACTATTGGTGTTAAGTCCTGTGACCAAATGGAGGAGCTGATATCATCATCGACCTATGAAGAAATAGAAGCCTTAGAAAAAATCACTCTATCCAATTTACAAAGGTTGGAATTGACGCTATTGCCTGAATTGAAGAGCATCTGTAGCAGTTCCAATGTGTTGATTTGTGATTCCATCAAGAGTCTGGAGATTGGCGACTGTGAGAAGCTAAAGAGGATTCCTCTGCATCTTTCCTCGCTTGACAATGGCCAGCGTCCTTCCCTCAAACGAATTCAGGTATACCCAGAAGAATGCTGGGAATCATTGGAATGGGACCAACCCACTACAAAGGATGTCTTTCTACCTTCTGTCAAGTTCAGTTGGCGATGGCCATGAAGCAAAGGAGTGCAGGCTCCTTGGTGATTGGGTGGGGCAACATTAAGACTTTTCAGTTTCAATTTTCCATTTCTGATTCTGATTCTGATTCAACTCACTAGGAGTTTTCCTTTTTTATGCTTTCCTTCTTCCCTTCTATGTCAACAAATCTCTCTCTCTCTCTCACTACTGTCTTTTCTTTTCAATATCTTTTGTTTCTTCTCCCCATTGGTAGCAAAGCTGAAGTTGGACTCTATTACCCCAAGAAAGCCGGTGGAAATCACATTTGCTTGCACCTATTCTTGTTGTTGGGTTTTCAAATTAATATACATAGGCTTGATATATATATATATATATATATTGGTGTGTTGTGATTTTAAATATGTCAAATTTTAAGCGAAAATGTTTGTTTCTTTATCTGTGTAATTTTGTATTTCAATCCTATGTGGAAGGATTTGTCTTATTTCTAATGGTATTTCTTTCTCTGCATCTGCATCTTTGCTTTTATTGCAATAAATAAGCATTTTAGCTAAAATTGTGAGATATTACTATATAACCTTTTTTTACACCCTATTAGTGATAGACATAATACTACAAAAGAGTAGTTTGATTTATACGTTTTGGTTCGTATTCATGTTTTTTTGATTGGACTAACAGCTAAACATCATCAATGATCATTCCTACCTGAAAAGAAAACTGTAATTTCCATCCTTGGATAGAGTTACATTTCTGTGGTCAGGCTGTGTTTGTGCCATTGGTGCTGAGTTAGAAAAGCATGTTGGTGATGAGAAGCAACTAAACCGCTACTAATTTACACAATGCAAAATGGTATTTGGTTGCTCCTTCTTTTTACTTTAGCCTTTAGCAAAAATTCCAATGGCATAGCTTTGTTTGAATACCTAATCTCGTCATTTGATATTTAGTTACTCTTAAGAGCAGAATTTAATTTTTATGACATGTCAAATGATGTGAAAGAACAGTTCTTATGAACTTGTTTCTTTTTAAATGAGCATATTGATATTGATGAAGACAAACAAAACATATACCAGGGAACAAAATCAGTAATACTAATATAGATTTTGGATACAGAGTTGATGATGTAATAATCATAAACAAATGGGACCATTTTGCCGTGGTGTTATGATGTAATTCTTAGTTCTTACCATATATTCCAAAAGTAGCTGAGGTATATATATTCTAACCAGCATGCCATTTTTCCTACGTACAACCTTTTTTGACAAGATTATGCATGCAGTCATTCAAGATTCATAGTTTGAACTTTGTCTCCAGTTTATACCATGTCCTTGAACTAAACCTTTTGCTGGAACTGATACATATAAAAGGAGCTCAAATTTAAAACAACAACCAGGGCTTACTTTACCTTTTAGACAAAGTTATGCTTCAATTCAACCATCTTTATTGGCTTTTTGTTCAATAATTAATTTCAGTTTTGACTGTCTCTAAACAATATAAATTTCACTACATTGGTGAAGTTGCATAATGTATTTAAGTGCAATAGAGAATCTCCCATATGCGTATGTAAAAGTGGATTTTGACCTTCTTCCAGGTATGTGTCACAAACTTGGAGGATCCTCCTAAACATATTGAAGTTTTAGAGTTTGTAAAGATGGAGCACTTGGAAGGAGTGTGTAAGATGAAGGACTGGTAAGCTACTACGCAGTTTTGTAACTAGCCTTCCATATATTGTTATCATATTTCTGATTTTAAATGAATTTCAGCAACAATATTTTGTAATTAGCTTTCCTTACATGAATCCATATCTTTGTTGCTTTCAATTGTGAATTTTCACTGAAGTATATGCTTCTGTGAATGATCAATCTCCACCTCCAGGGGGCAAACCAGATCTGATGACTGCAGCAAAGATGGTCCTCCATGACCGGCAAAGAAGCAGACTGCCCTTCATTGTTCCTCCCTCATCAACCTGAGGCTGAGGATGGCTTGTCAGAATCACATACCATTCATGGGATAGATTAAGAGACAGTGGCTAATAATAGTTAGGCATATTTGCAGCACTTGAAGCCACAACAATCACAAAAGTAATCTCATCCCAGCAGCAAAGAAGTGTGCCTGTTCAAAGGAACCTATTCTTCAGTGAGAAAGAACTACATAGTAAAAATGATGGACAGCCATTGAACTTCCTAATGATGATGAGACTGGAGATCAAGAAGAGCTAACAAGATGGAGATTCCAAGTTCCAGCAGCTGAGCAGCTGCTAGACGTATCCTGGAAGAACACATGGCTCTCTTTTTGTAGTTAGGAATTATTATTTTCGAGTCCAACATATCTGTTATCTTCCAAAATGGTGAGTTTTAGTTTTATCTCGTGTAAAATCATCCCTGCATATTTTGGGATTTTGATCCATGTGACTGACAGTTAGTAGGTGTCCTTTCTTTAATATCAACATTCAGAAACAGGGTGACCCTGGCAATGAAAGAAATCTTTCAATTTTTCCCCATGATGGTTGAGCTGTTCTTATCATCACTTAGCACTTCGAATCATCTCAGACAAATCAAGAACTGCTTTGGCCAATGAAATGAGGTGTGTATTTGTTCTTACCATTCCCATCACAATTCAAACAGACTCCATTATGAAACTGATTGAAAATTTGTGACTTTCGGAGAGTGTTACGTGGCTATTTTTTTTCTAACATTACTAGATGCATAAATAATGGATATCATCTATTCATAATTCACAGCCCTTACATATGAATCAAATACTCAATTTCGTACTAGAATATTATGCAAACTAAATTGATACATGTCGCCAAAGGTTACGAACCAAATACATATTATTATTTTGGATGTGTCAAAGGATTAATATACCATTATATTTTAAGACGTTCATTGTTTATAATTGTGGCTTCAATTCTGGGTATGCAATATATTTAGGTAATATTTTTATGAAAAAATGTTTATCAACTTGCAAAAAAATTATGCAAAAAAAATCTTTAAATTACTTCATTTTAATTAATTTCTATTGAAAAAGATTAAACTATAATAATTTTTAGAATATTAATGAAGTTGTTTTAGTTTTTTTTATAATACTTTATTAAGATTATATAATTTTGAATTTTTTTGGCTTAATTTTTTTTTTTTTTGC
>BPVZ01000127.1:692411-710908 GCA_020521535.1 Rubroshorea leprosula | reverse complement strand
ACGCCTCTGGAAGCTGGTCTCACAAACCACATTTTAGCAATACACTCTGAACTGTACTTGTCAATAGATTCCTTGGCAGGCATTTATGCCAAAAAAAAGAAACAACTGATTGGTTGCAATATGAACAGAGCCATGTCATGTTTTGAATGAAAAAGAAATGCTGAATCTATTAATGCTGAATTGCTGATGCACTTAAAATCATCTGAGTTTTCCTTATCCCATATTTACCTTTTTCTTGCCACTAAGAGATTCGTTATGCTGTTATTAAAAGGCATTTAACTTGGTTGTGGATTTAGAATTTGTTTCTATGTTTGGGTGATGTTATGAATTTTCATTTTAGAATACACCAGCTAAAGTTCTGTTAATTCATTCTCTTGCAGTGGCCCTCTGTGGGGATTTGTTGTTGCCTTCATGCTGTTCAATGTGAAAGGTGCACATTCTCTATACTCACATTGGCTGTATTCTTATCCATATACTTGCAAGAAAGAAATGAAAATGCTATCTGCTGCTCTTAAAGGAGAGTTATAAGCTTCAACAATTTATGGCGATGCAGTTCTCATCTTGCTGTCTATCTCACTTTCAGATAGTTGAATGATCAGATTATCCACAGATTTACAAACATGCTAAATTCACATTCACTTTCTTCCCTTGTTACAGGGTCTAACCTATATTTCTGGATTGCTATCATTCCCATTACTGTAAGTTTCTTTCTTTTTGTTTCTTAGTTTCAGCATTTATCTACATGCCATTTTCAGATAAGTAGATCTTATAGATGGTACACACATTTGCATTGGCCAGCCAATTGACCATTGCAAGCCACTGGAACAGGTTATGTTGTTAAATGTTATATTGACATGAAGTGTAGCTAGAGAAATGTCTAGCTTGGGATATTCCTCAGAACAAATTTGTGTGGAATGTGGCATTGTCTGGTACAATTTTACAGCCGTAATACTTTCAACATTCAAGTCTTGACAGTAGTCATTTTAGAAAAATACCAAGATTAAGTGGGAAAGTCCACATCAGTTAAGTTTGGGGCTTCCTGTGGCCTTAATTATAAATTGGTCTTCTCCACCTTTTGCGAATTTATTTTAGTTTGGATGTTCTTTAACATGGTATTGGATCTTAAGTTTTTGTTTTACCTCATTTCTTATTAAGCCCTTTTGTCTTCCACACCTGAGGCTTGTTCTTTTTGCTTTTCTACAGTGCCCTACACATAAGTGGGGGTGTTCAGGGAGAAAAGCCCACTCTGGTTAAGTTTAGGGTTTCTAGTGGCCTTGAATATAAGTTTATCCTCTCTACCTATTGCCAGTAGGTTTTAGGTTAGATGCTCTTTAACACCAAGACTGTAACTAGACATTGACTCCTTAGTTTTTACCAATCTTGGATGGATGAAATTTTAATCAATCACTTCATGCTATTCTTATTTCCTTAAATGTATATCAACAGCTGGTTCTTCTTGTGGGAGCAAAGCTACAGCATGTTATTGCAACACTGGCACTTGAAAATGCTGGCATAACCTTTGCGGGAAAGTTGAGGCCAAGAGATGAACTTTTCTGGTTCAATAAGCCAAAACTGTTGTTGTCCCTCATTCATTTTACTCTTTTCCAGGTTATCATTTTTTACATATGATGAATTTCAACCAAGTTTTAAGTTGTTCACCAATTATGCCCCTTCCCTCAGCCCCAACCATCACTCAAGTGTGTGTGTGTGTTTTTTTTTATTTTTAAGGGGAACTAATATGTCTTTTTTGTGCAGAATGCATTTGAGCTGGCTTCATTCTTTTGGTTTTGGGTACTTTCTCTTCCATGATTGGTATCTATTTACATTGCTGAAAAAAGTTTTCCAACTCAATTTTCACCAGTTTCATGTTGCCATTGAATCAGATTCACATAACTCAACACAAGGAGCACTTTTGACTTTTTCCAATAAGTTGCTTCTGGGTTTAGTTTCTACATTGCTATGGGCTCACTTAAAAGATTATTATGCTCTTGGGAAAGTTAATTAAAATAATATATTATGAAGCACCCAGGAAAAGAAGACAAAATCATAAGAACCAGGAACTGTAAAGGAGAAAACAAATGTAAAAAAAGATTCAACGTGGAATGACATAATCTGCCTGTGTATTAACATTACTGTCCTTTTTTCATATTTATGCAGTGGCAATTTGGATATAATTCTTGCTTTATTCAGAATCATTTGCTGGTTTACCTACGACTTATTTTGGGGTACACATGTATTTCAGTTAGTCATGATTTCATTATCTATCTTTCATTTATTATAATTCCTTATTCTGTTGTCCTCGTCTCATAGGTTTGCTGGACAGTTCCTATGTAGCTACAGCACTTTGCCACTCTATGCTTTGGTTACCCAGGTATTATATTTATCTCTAAATATTCTCATATTCTTGGAAACAATATTAGAATTAAGATGGAGCATGTGATAAATATGAAGTCCAAGAGGGACCAGCTGACATAAGCTCTTGGTATAATGTGGAATTGGTATTATATTTAGATCTTACGGCTCTTAAAACTTATCTAAGTATGCCATTGGGGATGGCTAAACATCAATCCATAGATATTTCCAGAGTCATACAGACCTCTAACAGTTGGGCCAAGGTTCAATCCTCAATCCCAATGTGATTTCTTCCAATCTTCGTTTCCTCTCTTCACATCCTATATCTGAAACTCTGAGAAGGAAAATGAGAGACTTAATTGACATATTTACCTAATGGTTGCTCTAGGAGAATTTCAAAATTGCCTGATGTTATTATTGATAGCAATAATCTGTTAAGTTACAGGAAAAGGTTATTGAGCATAGGGTAAGTTGAAGCTAGTGTTCATTGGAGAATCTGTTTGGTTTAAAGCTTGGAATGCTGACCATACGTGAGCTAAGTTGATGAATTTATTGCTTAGAGTATGGCATTCCTTGTAAAATTCTAACTTGATGAATTAATTTCATCTTGGTGACCCGAGTAGATACTTCAATATGAAAACCCTCGTGGCTGGTGATTTTTCTATTTGCATCATCTAAATTCTCTTTCCCTTTCAGATGGGAACGAACTATAAAGCAGCATTAATTCCACAAAGGATAAGAGAGACAATGCATGGATGGGGAAAGGCAGCAAGGAGAAAGAGGAGGCATGGGCATTACACGGATGATTCAACCATTCATACAGACACAAGCACAGTAATGTCACTGGAAGAAGACGATCACCAGATACTTGATGTTCCCGAAACTGGCACTGGTACACACACTGAGATAGAGTTACAACCACCACCTGCTGCCATATCCAGTGCTACTCTAGTTGCTAATGAAACTTCAAGTAGGGCTACCACACCTCTACTCCGCCCCTCTGCTTCTATTTCTCCAACATCTATGTCCGTCTTACAGACAGAATGGATTCCAAGATCATCATCAATGCCAGCCAGGAGAGAATGATACAGTTATATCCATTTATGAATTAAAAGTTTGAGGAAGGAAAACAAAGTGAATACCACTAATTATTTGTAAGCTTCACCTTGTTTTTAGAAGGTTATGGGAATCAAATGGAAAGGCTTGAGCTTGTTTCTGCTGTGAAACAATTTCTTTCCATTTCCCTTACGTTAAGAATCCATGTTTAATGTTCACAGATTACTTATAATGTTGTAAGTTGTAGTATAGACTAATATAGTACAAGGAACACGTACATGATGTTTGTTTTAATGTAGACTTCAGTATTAAAATTGTCAATCCCAGTTTTGCTCTATTTTAATAAAAATAGAGGATGGAAAACATTTCCAAGGGAATTTTCAAGAAAGAAAACTAGAACCTAGAACCTTCTAGAGATTTCAATGTTGTTATTATTAGAAAAATAATTTCTTGACAATTTTTTTAGTAATAAAATCTTATTACATAACATAATGCAAGGTAAACGATCTTGCCACTTGTCTTTAAATGAATTTTATCGTTTTATTAGAACCATATACACGTAAAATGACATAAGAACTAACATATTATGGTCTAACAACTTGCCACCCAGTGTGGCCCTCGTTCCTTTGATCCATCAATCATGGATGGCTATGATCTCTGGGCATGGTTTTCGAAATGCCTGTGGACTACTCTAGTCCATTCCCTTTCCCTGCATATTGTTGGAGTGGGCTGGGGTAGGGGACGCATCCTCTGAAGGACATATGAGTCTAAAGCCTGCAGAGGCAGCACCAAGTTTGCGTCCATAAAGGGTGCAACCAATTGCTGCTAGAGGGCATTCATTTTCCTTGGGAGAAGGTGGAACTTGGTCAGCAAAGGTG
This sequence comes from Rubroshorea leprosula, assembly GCA_020521535.1. Lineage (NCBI taxonomy): Eukaryota > Viridiplantae > Streptophyta > Magnoliopsida > Malvales > Dipterocarpaceae > Rubroshorea > Rubroshorea leprosula. The sequence goes on along the minus strand of BPVZ01000127.1, from coordinate 706,622 downwards.
AAGCTTTGCCATAACAAAAGAGAAAAAAGCATCAACATAAATTTTGTTGGTGCAGCCATCATTTTCCAACTCTGGTGCTTTACATTAATATGCCTTAAACCAAGGCTTATCACATATAGTGAAGCTAGTAAATGGGTGAGAAAAGGCAAAATGGCTAAGGATATTCATAACATTGTTGTTGAGTTGGTTCCCTTCATCAAATCACGGATCTTGGAACTTGTATGAATATATATTCTTATAATTTACATGTTCTTCATTTATATATATATATATATATATGTAGTGACTAATAATTAAATCCTAAAACCCCAAAATGACTCAATGATTAAAAGTTTAAAACTCCAAATTGAAAATCTCAAGTTCAAGCCTTGAATTGAGTGAAAAGGGGTTTAAAAATAAAGGAAGGTCATTTTCTTTTGTACAATTTATAATAAGATGGACCACAAAAAGAAAAGAAAAAAAAAAGATTAAACCCTAAATCTATGACTAAGAGCACAAGTAACTCTACCACCAAACCACATGTATGATAGTGTTATGTGTTGTTCTTCTAACTTGTAAAATTCTAGTTTAATGATGTCACAATCAATTAAGTTCAATAGATGAAAACCATTTTACGGATCATTTACAGAATCCATACGTGAGAAACATTCTCAACAAAAAGGTGATCCTGAATCCTAATGTAAAATCTGGAGGTCTTTAACAAGTTGTTATTAGTGATTTACAAAACATTTAAGCACGTCAAGATTCAAAGTTCTTCACCGCTACCTTCAGATTCCATGGCCTTCAAACTTTCAGCCGTCATTCGTTCCCTGTTCTGTGTTTGTCTTCCTATAGCAACCATATACAGGCCTACAAAACCAAGAAATCATGGTAACTATCAGCATAAGCTATGTATAGCTGAGAACACATTTATGATGATTGATGAAAAGACTGAATATCTGATTATATGGGTTTGACAATCATCGAAATAAAAGCAAAATTCTCAAAAGAAAGGTAGGATTGAATACTGATTGCACTTCCAATTGCACAGACCCAGAGAATCCTCATGGACCACTTATCTCCAATTACTCCTCTGGTTCCCATATCTCCAACACTTTGGCTGCAAAAACTAAGAAAATTATTTTGAGTAATAGTCTCATTCGTGATTCTACTTCTTCACATTGTTGCCAAGTTTGATAGTCGGGTTAAGTAAAGATTCACTTTCCTAACTCAAACCAACTGGACTTGTTTTTAATCTCTCAACAAGACAAGAACCAAGGACAGTGACAGGAAGAAAGTTCAAAGCTGATAGGTTTCCCATCTGGAATATAGATTCCTCCCAAACATAATGTTGTTATTTACAATTCTGTGAAGAGGGTGACTTCATCTCTATTATTCCTCTAAACAATTTTCAATAAGATCTAAAACATTATCATCATATATGCAGAAAAAGAAGTAAGAAGCATCATAAGATTGACTCTAGATTTGCCAAGTTGAATTTAATTCAAAAAAGGAGTTCACATGAGACATTCCAGCTCTAATACATGACAAAAAAGAGGAAAAAGGCTACTTGAACGCAAACAACTATATAGTGCTGCAAATAAGTTTTTAATGCTACCTCGGTCGAACTTGGATATCAATTTCAGTCTATAAAAATTCTGGTTCTTTCTGGTTCCAAATTACATTCCTTTTTCTTCTCCACTTTCTAGGAAATGAAGAACAATACCAAAAATGAACGTCACAACTATGTTCTCAGCAAATCAGAACCAAATAAACAAAAATTTTTGTTGGCAACTAAAAGGTTCCAAATTATATTCCATTTTTTTCTCCATTTCCCATTTTTTTCTCCCTTTCTGGGAAATGAAGAACATAGAAAAAACGAAATTCCCAAATATGTTCTCAGCAAATTAGAACCGAATATTTATATCAATGGGGTATAGAGATTGAAATGGACTCAAACCCAACTTCCAAAAGCAAAGACAATATTAGAATCTGGTCTATAATTGGGGGGGAAAACAACTATTACGCTACTTGGCACAGACGGACGAGGAAGCAGAAAATCACATGAAATCAAGATTGAATATAACGAAATGGGGGAAAACCCATCTTCGAATCAAGAATAACAGAACACCAATAATTATCAATTGGTGTCAAAAGGAAGTACCTTGAGGATAATAATGAAAAAAAGAAATGGATGGGCAGTGATTTGCCTCAGAAAATTTTAGCTGAGGGTGTTTCCTCGGCAGTCAGCAGTAATAAGCGGTGGGCTAGGCGGTGATGCCATGCTGTGGTGGGGTTTAAGGAAAAATTGGGGGCGCCGAGGCAGTATCATTTTTGGGGTAATCACAAAATTTCCTGCAAAGTTTAATTCTATTCACTTTAGTCCAGTTTTTAGATTGAGTTTTTATAAACAAATATTCTTAATCTAGTATATTATGCCTTGACATGTGACTGTTTTCATAGGGATTGTCTTGCTTGCTTTGTGACACACTTTCTTGTCATTAGCCATAAAGTATAATTATACTCGGAGACCCAATCATTTAACATCTTTTTTTTTTTCTTTGAACAAAATTATCATGAGGCGAGTTCGAACTTGTCCAAGAAAAAAAAAGGATGCACTTTAAAGTTATCAGAAGTCACTCAGCCCGAAGGTCAACTGCAATCATTTAACATCTTTTTAATGATACATATGGAGGGAAAACTATAGAAGTATATAAATTTAAACGTTTAATCTTAACGCAAATCAAAATTCCGTATTTTCATCAATTCACTACTTCAGTTGATTATTCATCCATGGAAAATAGAGCACCGGTCCTGCCGTTGATAGAGCCAAAGATCAAGGGTCATTTTGTTGGCAAGGTGCCAGCCATAATGATTAACATTCGTTAGTACTAACTTGCAAGCACTTACTGCGTTAACCTCTGCTTTGCATAATGATTAACAGTCAGACAAACCTTCAAAATGACTATCATCAGACATACACACAGACAGTTTAAAAATTCCTGCAGAGTTGAGCAATGGAAAAAAAGAAAAATGATAGAAATGCAATGCAAGAGCAGTATATGATATTAGAAAGATTCATTAAATCCATGGAGGCGATTTGGTAAAGTAAAATTATACATTTGAAGAGATGTAGTAGGGTCAATGGGTAAGTCTCTGCATCTCATTTTGGTCATTGAGGGTTTCAATCAGAAGGGGAGGAGCATATTGAGCCGTTCCTTGATGCTCTTCTGAGTCCTGGCAGAAAGAAAGAATTATGGTATCAATTGACATCTCCACCACTGCAAAGAAGAGAGTTGCAACTACGTAGCCAAGACCCCAACAAACCTGCAAAAACACAAATGATAGTCGAGGAGATGAATACTATACTGGAACGTGGTAGTCTCACAAGTTTACTGCAGCAGAATTAATCTTGTGTCTGCCTACAGTTTAGCGAATTTTACAGCAGAATTCATTAGCAGGACATGGTTGTAATATGAGACAGTGGTGAAGTATAAGATACCAGCACAGGGAAGAGTGGGGACGAGATCCTGTTATGAGAAGACCTATACTTGTGGGTATCCAACATGAGGAAAGCAAAAACAGCACTTGAAAGGCTGACACACAATTTTCCGAGGGACAGAATAACATCTCCAATCACGTTCACTCTCCCAATTCGAAGGATGTTGTTCATTATCAATTCGGTGGCAATTGCAGAAGCCCTACAGAAGCTTTTTCCAGTTATAGCAATCTGCAACAATCAGAAGCGAACACGGTGAAGAAACTAGAGAGAGCATAAAACGAAAACTCAAAATACATCAGATCTTCTGTATGTGGTTCCTAGCTATTGATGACAACCTTATGCTAAACCCCCAAATAAGCTTCTAGAGTGCTGAAAAGAACAAGATTGTATGATAGCTTTCACTTGGACTCGTTCTTTAATATTCTGCCCTTGCTAAAATTATGAATGTACAAAGACTGGTATAGCCTATTTCAGAAAGTATAGATAAATAATTGAAGATTACATTACCATTATATAGGCATTGCGGTTTACAGATTTGATTGTCCACTCAACACATCTCAAACATCCCTGTGAAGTATGAAACGCCATCTTTCTGAATCCACTATGTGCTGTGGTATCAGCAACTTTCAGCTTACGACGAATTGACTCAAGAATGAAACGAATTGATTCCACAAAGGATACAATTAGGGAGCCAAGAGCTACAGAACCAAGGCTATATCGTATTAGCCGCTTCATCGAGGAAAATACCGGAAGAAATGGAATCTCTGGCTGCAAAAGTGAAGCATAGAAAGGGATCAGACAATAAAGAAATGCAAGTCAGTCACAATCAAGCCTTTGATCTTTAAACAAATGGTAAACTTATATACAGTAAAACACAAAATTCCTTAGTTTCCAATCGGGTGAGATATAGCCAAATAGTTTAAAAGCAAGTTTTCAACAAGCATTTTTAAATCTCCCAGAAAAAAAAAAAAAAAAAAAAAAGTAAACAATTGGAAAAATAATTTTTTGCCAGATTTAAAAATTTTTCAGTGTGATCCCCTATGGTATGGCTTGAGCTCCAACATGGTAACTCAAATAACCTACAGCCTACAAGTTTACTACTTTTGAACTAAATATTTATGCATATTAGTATCATGCATAGTTAGTAACTTACTGATATTTCACCACGAGCCCAATAATAGGAAGCCACGGAACCCGCAATCACAGTAGAAGAGCATGCTATAAAAAATTGCGTTGCCCAGTAACATCCAAACAAGTGGAAAAAGATGGCAACAGCAATATGAGGGGTGTACCGAATGCCATAACCACAGCACCGATCACAATTTACCCGTTTTGAAACAAGATCATAAGCACAGCAGTTGGCATTGCAGTTGTTTTGAATAACCTGACCAGAACTGAACAGATGGAGAGCAGCTGATATCCAGAACATGTAAAATATTGAAAGAATTGCATATGGTATGATGGGAAAAATTATTAGAGCTTGAACTTCCCGTATGACCTTTGCTGCCACCTGCAAACACATAAACCAAATTCCCATAAATTGCAATATTAGAAGGAGAAAACAATTCCTAACACAAAGACCTGATTAATCACTAAAGAATAATAATATGGAAACAAGCAATGATGCAGGCATATGTGAACTACTAAAAGATCTATCCTTGGTGGCTTCTAACTTCTAGAATCGAAACACCCTTTTTCTCACTCTAAAATAATCAGATTATACTTGCCTTGAGGACAGATGTTGCCATGAGAATGCGGCGGACAATTGCAATTGACGTTAAGATGGAAACAACCATAACAAATGACATAAAAATGGCAGCAACACGGAGGTGATTTAGTTCCTGAAAGATGCAAGTGTTTTTGGTAAATAACAAACATATATAAAAGTAAGATTTATAACAGCTTCCATACAAAAGGAACTCAAAGAAAATGATAACTCACCCGTCCAGAAACCCGTGTGTATGGATCATGCTCACCAATGATAGGAGAAACAGCATCATTCCCAATCCATCCAGCTAAATGCAAGAGAGACAAGATAAATTAAGCATTTTATTTCATTGAAGGTGCTTCTAGCTTTTAAGTAAACAAGATAAGTTGACAATTTGAGCAAGATCCAACTGGCTAGCAACAAATTACTAAGATCAAAGAACTGAGAGGACCTCTTTCTGTAATATCAACCTGACCTGTTGGCACTTTGGATGAACATGAGGAGAACCATATTAACTAGAATAAAAGAAATTTAAAAAAAAAAAGAAAAAAAAAAAAGAAGAGTAGATGGGGGCATTAGGTTCTTTTTTCATTTATTTATTTGAGGACCACAGTGGCTTGAAAAATTGAGTAATATGTGACGTTAGAAAGCAGCAAAAAGTTGATGGAGTTAACAAAATTCCTAGTGATCTCAACATAAAACTTGGCTTGGTGTTATGTCAAGGCATTCAACCTGACACCAACTGGTAGAAAGTGGATAGTCCACTTTGATATAAGGTCACACAAATCCTAAACGAGATCATTGTGGATTAATAGCACTGCTTTAACAGGATCAGAACAGATTGTATTAGAGATCATATTTTCATCTATCATACAGCCAAGAAAGAATAATAAGAGGTATGCCTCTGACCTTTCAAGTAGTAAAACATTGTAACTGATATTATGAGAATGTTAAAGAGTGCAACTGTTATCCAAGGCATCGCAGCAACAAAATGCCGAATCATTAAGAGCCAAAGTACTGATAGAAACAGTGGCAACAGTCCTCCACAAACTATCAGTACAGGCCATGACTTCCCAATATCAGCCATGTATCGCTGCAATAATACATAGTATGAACTTCAGATTCTAGAATGCCAAAGATGTAATCATATAGAGCAATTGAAAGAAAGAGGAACATCAGTTGTCTTTAACGTATATTAAGAATAAAATTTTCCACAGGAACCTCGTAGAGAGGATCAGATCACAAGATGATTGATCCTCTCTACCTTGTTTAGGAACTATGGGCAAAACCAACTAGTTGACAGCAATAGAAGAACATAACATGATAAATTGTACTGGTTGAATAATGAAGTCTATGGCCAAGGCATTGGAGACTACCCAATTACTCTCTACTGGACCAAAAGATATTCTAAAGAGCCTACAGCATTATCTTAATTTTTACTAAGCCTTTTTCTTTGAGTTAAAAAATTAACGTGCCAATTAAGAGCAAAGGCAAAGCATTAACTCTTTCTTACACCCCCTGAGAGGACAAGCACAAGGCTAAAGTTGAATAGAGAACATACTACAAATGGATCTTTGATAATTTCACAATCAAAAGAAGTGAAAACACAGAATTTACAGCACCTTTAAGACAGATGACCGTGAATTGATGGATCTGTGAATTGATTTATCTATTACAATATCCTCATTGATATTCACCCCACCCATCTGCTGCCAATGCCGCAAAGACATGTTTGATGCACGCGCAATATATTGGCAACTCCAATAAACTGAAAAATACAAGAATACAAAAAATACTGTAACAAGATGATAAATATATGACATGCTAGAACATGTCAACATTTCAGATCACATAAGAAAAAACTTTGTAGTAGCTATCTGGCATTGTTCACTTACCATTTACACTTGGGAAGATAACTGGATAACATGGACCCTGAAGTTGAAGAGAAGTGTTTCGCATTTCTGGTGTAAGGAATTCAAAATAATCGTAATTCCTATCAATCCAGTCAACCATCGAGAGGCGGATATCCCCCTCTGGATAATCACAGACCCAGTTTAGTGAATCTTCTGATGGAATAGGGCAATCAAACAAGCATATACTTCGGGCATTGGCTAATTTGAATTGGCTGTGCTTCAAGCCACTTTGATAAACTTGGTTTGGATTCAACCAATACCTAAGTTCTAATTGACGAAGACCAGGGTTTGCATGCTTGTCACCACACACATTTCCTTTGTAGTCCAGCCCATAGGTAAGCCTGCAAGCAACATACCAAAATCTCAAATTCATTAAAATAGAAAATGGATAAGTGAAGGTGAAAAGAATGTCATATCAACCTATATATTAATACAAGTGAAGTGCGTGGCTTCAAATGCCCTGCCTTTTCCAGCAACTGCAAGTACGTTTACCAGCAACTGATTTGAAAAGACCTAGTAACTGACCTCAGCTTCTTGCTAAGGGAAATAATCCAATTTTTTTCCCAAACTAGTGGAGTAAACCATGACTGACACCCAAGCATATTTTTCCATTTTCTTAATCTAAATTATTTTCTTAGCAACCAAACAGCACAATCATACTGGAGAAAGATGAATGACCATAGGCATCAGAAAAAATAACCAAGATTTCACTCAGTAAATCTTGCCTGAGCAATAGCCAACTTACTAAAATAAAGATGCAATTAGATACAATACAGAAACAGAGCCAAAATTGAAAACCCAGTCGAAACAAAGTAAAACCTACCATAAAAACAACAAATTGATAAACCCTTAGCAAAACAAAGATACCCATTTGGAAATTAGAGAAGCGTATTTACTGGGAATGCTAGTAAAAGGAAAAAAAAAAAAAAAATCTTACCTTAATGGGTTTCCTTGGTTAAACCCAAAGCTAGAGTTGACAATCATAGCAACCCAAAATGCTATAAAGATAACAAGAAATGCAATATCTCTGCATTTCCTGTTGTGCCTTATGATTCCTCCGAGTTGGGTAGTCCCATCACTTGATGGGTACCTCCCTATGACAGCCCCCAAAGGACCCCTCATGGCCGCCCACCGTCAGAGGACAGGGTTTATCTATCTGAAACAGAGGGAATGCAGAGGGTGAAAGGGAATTTTGAGGGGAGAGTAAAGGGGAAGCCTTTTGGAGAAAGAGAGAGAAGCAGTGGTGTGGAGTAGAAGGTAGGAAGTGAGAATGATGGAGAGGGGACTGGGGTTTTAGATTTGGAATAATTTTAATAATTTTCTGTTTGATCTTTAGACAGAGACATTAATTAATGTTGAGTTTAGAAAATTACTTGTAAACTGAAGTGAAAAGGATCCATGTCTGTCGGCTTCGACATCGACGCTTTCACTTGGCTCGGCTTCGGACATTCAAAGATGAGCTCTTTTTAGTACATTGTCTCCCCACTCGTAATACCACATTACCTGTTTTTTATTTTATTAAAAATTTAGAGACTGTTTTTACTTTTATCTATTTTATTATTTTTTAAAAAATAAAAATAAATTTTTTTGATAAAATAAATATTTAAAGTTAAAAGATAATTATGAGGTTAGATTAAAAAATTATTTTTAAAAAATATAAAAAAATTATTATTATTTTAAAATAAATTTTACATAAAAAAATATCTATTATTTTAAGACAAAAAAAAAGTTCACTTAATATAGTAATAAAAGATTTTTTATCAAAAAATTATCAAAAGAATGCAACCACCCAGATGTTATTATTAACTTAAAAAAATGATTTACAGTTTAAAAATAAAAATATTAAATAGTAGAGGAGTTACAGTATTTTAAGTGATTTTGCAACTAATATAAAAAAATTTTATATTCTCATGACAAGAACTCCGATTGATATTTTTTTCACATAAAAGATTTTTAATTTAAGTGATTTTGCCACTAACATAAAAGGTTTTTATATTTTCATAACAAGAACTTTAACCCATATTCATTCCCATATAAAATATTTTCATATTCTCTTGATAAGAGCTCTAAGTCATGTTCTTTCCTTCATTGACTCTAATTGTTTATTTTAGTTCATATAAAATTAAAAACATGTAGTAATGAACTTTTCTACATTCAAAAAAACAACTAATAAAAATGCAACTCCTCATTCCTCACTTAAGAAAAAAATCTCCAACCCAAAAAAGGTAAACAAATTCTTTTTGATTTTATTCAATTTATATATGCAATCTTAAACTTGGAGACAATTTTTGTGGAAAATTGAAGATGAATTAATTAAGAAGAAAAGAAGGAATGAGAGAGGTTGAACCGCCAGACAGAATAGTAGCAGGCAATAATGAAACAAGCCATCATGATGGGAGTATCAATTTAATAAGTTAAACCTAGTAAAACAAAGATGACCAAAAAATTATTAACATGAAACAAAACATACATTATTTATATTTTAGCGCCGCTACTACTGACAAAGTTGTGAGCTGGGCTTCTATTGTCTTTGCCACACTCCACATTTTGTCCATGGATTTGTTATCCATGATCTAGCTCCTTAATTCTACCCAACTCTGCATTATTTATATTTTAGAGTTCCATTTTTTTCATATACAATTTAATATAAAAAAATAATATTTATCCGTTTTATTTATTTATGAATTACAAAAAATATTATTTTAAAATTACGTAGTTTTAATAAATATCTATTGAAAAAAAATAAAATATTATATTTTTAAAACATGAATTAAGATTTTTTTTTCCCTCTCAATTTTTTAGAGATGCACAGACAAGCACTAATCCCTTAATATAATCTAAACTGCACAATTTTTATTTAATAATAAATGATAAAAAAGTATTATTAATCAATTCAGACAATCACAACTCTTAGATGTGAATGTAGTCCAACGTTAGATTCCTTTATTACAACGTCAGACTACGCTCACATCTAAGAGTTGTGATTGTCTAAATTGATTAATAATACTACATTCAAAGGCTCCGCATCCACACCTGCGAGACATATTTACTCCCCAGACTTTATTCCAAGTTCCAACAGCCAAAAAGCACATGACAAATTGTACCTGTGTGGAAAAGACGATGCTCTCAAGTCTCAACAACCCTTCTTTTCTAACATTCAACTTTAGCCTTTTTCTTTTTTCAAAATTCAGCATTAGATGGAATCAAAATCTCCTTGCATGAGTAGGAGTATCTACGACTACCATTAATATCTACTGTAATACGGATGCGATAAAATTCACCATTCCTATGGATAAAAAATAAAAAGGAAAAGCAGACGCCTAGGCTCAGAACTCCTAACCTAGTGAACTAGATTAAGAATGCATCAACATCTGAGGAAGGCTCTCTCTTGGCTTGAGAATCTCAAGTCTCCAGGCAGGGGGTTGTGACCAATAACAAATTCCCAATGTGGACAATAGAGTACGACAAAAACCAGGAGCAATCAAAATTAGTTTCCATCTTACATAGCAACATCTGGGTCTAACCTTCTCTGGATGGCAGCTGCAGCCTGTAAATATAGAAAAGAAATACATCAACCATTTGTGAGAGAATGATAAACAGGAGCAAGCTTAGACACATCCTGTCTGGGTCCTCACCTCAAAGTTGCCAAGCTTGTACTGGTAAGCCATCTCTTCCCTTAGCTGAGCTTGCTCTTTCATTGCTTGTGCCTAGAAATTTAAATGCAGATGGTAATAAGAAACACAAATTATTGCAGATTTATAGATTAGGAGAAGGAGAGGCTAATATTATTGGGACAACGAAAGCTAACCATTCCACTCTGCATAGCACGCTTCAAGGATACAACCTCTTCTTCCTTTTGCCTCTCACGTTCTTGCAACAGTTCTTGCCTGAAAGTAAATGACATTGACAGGCAAACACAGAAAACTTATGCGTGTACCAATTTGGATGAAACCAGTGAAGTTTATCTAGCAAATCAAAAGATAATACTAGCTAGCTTCTAGGAATAAAACATACCGACGCTGTTCTTCATCATTGAAAACAGTTCGCTCTGTTTCCAGAACCTTTTTGACACCCTTCTTCTTCTCCTTTTCCATTTTATGCTTGTAATAAGCATCAAGGTTATAATACCTGAAAACATCAACCATCAATTTTGAACTATTTTTCTCACCTTTAACATGCATGCATTAGCAAAAAAGACTGTTTATGACATTGAATTGAAAATGTTCATAGTTTCATAATCTTAGAAAGATAAGCTCAAAAAACGTACAATTATGAAAAAGAAAAATGTGTAAATGATGTTACTAGCAGGGAATAACATTTAATCTTATGCGAGACCTGCAACAACAAATTCCTAAAATAATGAAATGGTTTAAAACATTCTATTTGCTGCGGTTTGCCTACTTTCTATACCTATGTGGGGGAAAGAAATGCTTTCTTCAAAAAATAAAAACAAAAATAATTGCTAAAAGCTACTAACATCTTAAGATTTTGATTTTCTTGTTTGGAAGAATGAGCATCAGAACCTTAAACAATTAATGAACAATTTGCACATTGACCATAGGATATTAACTCTATATAATTAATTACAGAAGGGCTTACTTCTTGGAAGGAAATGTAGCTGTGTTGTGATCCTCCATAAATCTGCGCATTGACCATAGGATATTAAGATTTACATTGAATCAAATTCTGAACTTATATTTAAAATAAAAAAAAAAAAAAGTTGTTGAGCAGAAATAGTAGAAGTCATGTTCTGTGAACAAAGTCAGTAATGAGAGAACACATGATGCACAAGTTTCTTAATGTAGTTACTCTTTGAACAACTGCTTCTCTTCCCAGTTTGGAAGGCTCTCCAGATTTATCTGCAAAGACATATCCAAAAATTTATATGCTGGAATTTCAGATTATGGGTGCAAAAATTAGCCATCACAAGGAAAGAAATTGCTCTTACCATTAACATGAAAAACAACATCCCTTACCAATAGACATTTTAAAAATACAAATGTAATTTGCAAAGAGTGAAGAGACAACGATTGTTATTGGGTAATGTGAACCATTTGTGAAACACAAGTTCAAATCCTCCCATTGGCATTTTCTTGTAAAAAACAATTCCAACAAGCCATGCCCACCACCATTGGGTGAATGGGTTGTTTAGCAGATTTTTGCAGGACTAGTGGGGCCAAAAACTCAGATATGCAGGTCATCCAAAAAAATAAAAAATAAAAAATAAAGTTATAGAGTGAAGAACTCTTGAACCTCTAGAAGTGTGAATTTCATAGTAAATTCTATAACAGATGCCATTTCACATTCTTATCCCCATAACGACTAAAAACAGGGTAAAAATATATAAGAGAATGTAACTAAAAAAGTGTCTAAACAAGATCATAAATTGAATACCTGCTTTATTTCTGCCAACCATGCAGTGAACTCCGGGCGCTTATTCCTACAAAACACAGTTGCACACAAATACATATCATCAAAAAGTGAGGGAAAAATGCGTAACTCAAGAAACTAAAAAGAAGCAGGTTACAGGCAAGAAATACTCAAAACTCAAACAGAAAAAGGCAGCAATTTCATTACACAATCATGAGGCAGTTTCATTTCCCACCACATTACAAATGACACAGTTGCTTTTAACATAAAGTGGCGTGGCCTTAAGAAAAACATGGCATGTTGCATTGAAGAGAATAAAGAGTTATGAAATCAATTTTAACAAACTGGATTACAACCAAAGCTTAACATGCAAGAATCCCAAACCGATTATTACAAAGCTTCATAACTTGGAAGAATAAATAGGTAAATAGTTCAAGACCAAATCAATTACTTTGTAGTTTGTATCAAATATCACAATATTAGCTTCTATTCAAAAGGAATGGGCAAGATGAATCTTCAGAAATGCAATAATTGAGTTTACACCAACTGTACTTAAATTAAAGAGATTCAGAACACACAAACTTATAAGTTATATCCAAAGCATATTTCACATCAAAATAACGAGAAGCTCAATTACGTTGGATCCTCAAAACTAATAATATAATTCAATTGAATTTCTAATTTTGAGGACCGAAGCAACATAAAAAGTAAAGCTGTCCCAAACTATACTTATATAATTCAATTCACCTTCAGATTTTCGTTCATCAAACAAGCATTTGTATTAATGTAAAGGTGTCCCATTTTCCCATATCAAAAGCCCAGCAATGTCAATACTCTTGTTTCCTCACTCTATCAATCTCCTATAAATTTAACAATCTGTTCTTACACAATTACTTCTACATGTATAGTTATGTACACAGAAGATTTCAGACATTGCAAGCAATATTGATGGATAGAAAAGCACATTACCACATGTCAGTTTCTCTAATGACACCATACTTGCCCCAAGAATTAGTGACAGCTCCTGTCTTCCCTCTTTCTAACTTCTCCTTCTTCTTCTGCTTCTTCCTTTCTTTCCTCTCCTTCTCTTTCCTCTTCTTTCTCTTCCTTTCCTCCTCCCTCTCCTTTTCCTTCCTTTTCCGCTTCCTTTCCTTCTCCTTCCTCCTTTTTCTCTCTCTGTCCTCCCTCTCTCTTCTCTTCCTCTTCCTCCTCCTCTCATCCTCACTCTCGCTCTCGCTCACGCTTTCATCACTACCACTCTCCTCCGAATCTGAATACTCCGATTCCGAATCCGAATACGAATCTTCATCCTCGCTGCTGCTGTATCGTTTCCTTGATTTTCGCCTTCTCTCTTTATCACTTTTCCCTTCTTTCTGCTTCTTCCCTGCGCTTTGGGGTTCAGAATCGGAATCGTCACCGCCACCGGCTCTAGATTTCGATTTTCTGTAAGATGCTGTTTCGGTTTCTTCATCATTAGAGCTTCGGGAACCATTTCGATCCTTTCCCATCTTTGATTCCGTTTTCTACGATTCACGGCGAGAGACAGAATGATGTGAAATTGTGTAATTTCTCCTCTCCGGTGTGGGTGCGAGGCATGGCGTCTCTGGTTGCAGGAAATGAAAAATGATTTCGGGCTCAGACAATTTTGGCCCAAAGCAATTCTTCGAAATCAGGCCCAGGCCCTAGCCCAACTAACCACATTGACTATGTTAGAGCTCATGGGCCGCGGATGCACCAAC
>BPVZ01000127.1:666915-682051 GCA_020521535.1 Rubroshorea leprosula | reverse complement strand
ATTGTATTTATTATTTTAATTAATATAAAAAATAAAAATTGATATTAATCTTAACTGTCTAATTAAATTTATTTAAATAAAATTAATATCAATTTTTATATTTTTATGTAAATTAATATAATAAATATATTCTCAACTTGTGTCAACCTATTACATCAATCTACTAAATTTAATGCCAACAAAAATTATTTGAACGTAAAAAATAGTATTACTTCCATCCAAATTGTTATTTTCAGAAGTTACTCTTTGATTAGTGATGTATTTTACTTACGAAAAGTGACTAGAAATAAAAGTTTTTTTTACATAGACCGGAGAAGTAAAAGTTGGAGAATGGAATGCTAAATGCAGTGGGCAATAATTTTGCACTTGGGCCTGAATACCCCATTTTTTTAATCAGGAGAGAAGTGCTTGTTCAGCAACACCTAGTGCATATAGCACTCCTCAAAAACTTCATAATTGCATAAATAAATAAATAAATAAAAAACAAACTTCATAATAAGCTTCTGTTGGCTCCATGGCAGTGGGTTTTCCGTGAAGTGCCTTCTCAAAGATCATTTATTCCGAAGAGGTTGGAAATGTTAACATCCTTAAACCTCAGTCCATAAGAAGAGAGGAGATTTAAGAGGGACAAAAGCACCTGGCAAAAAAAAATGAAAGTAAAAAAGTTCAAAAAAAAAAAAAAAGCAAAATAAATTCTGTTAAAGAATAACCCATTATCAAGTAATTCTCCTCCTTTTTTTAGCTTTGAATAAATTACTAAATATCTTTGAGTTGCCATGAAGGCACTTCTTTTTGTTCCAACAAAAACCTTATATATCCCCCAATATCTACCTCTTTGTCTCATCTCAAAACCATGCTTTCCGAAACATTGAAGGTCGGTAGCCACTCAACTGAAGGGGAGAAACACCGCCAACTCGACCAGGAAATCAGAGGCGTGGTATCTGCCATAACCAACCACGCCACTGAGCTTCACAATCCCGGTTCAAGCTGCCAGGAGGAGGATGAGGACCACGGTGGTGCAAGTATAATCACACTGGCGGGGACCAACCACGGAGCCACCATGCGGGGCGAGATGGGCCAGACATCTGGCGGGAGACACTGGCTGTCCATGGAGGAGACTAACTGGTATTTGTACTTAAACGATAATTTCCAAGCAATCAACAACTCTCTCGTGCTCGAGACCTACTACAAAACCAATAATCCCGGTGTCCACACGGAGGTCTTGGATGTTTTCAAGCACGATCATTATGGTTGGAAGGAGAAGAAGAATGGAAAGAAGAAATCACTTAAGAGCAACCAACATTCAGGTTAACAATGGCAGCTTAAATACTATGAAGGAGTTTACTTAAATTGCACATATTGTTGTTGTTTAATTTCCTGTATGTACAAGGTGAAATCAAGGGTGTCTTTGCATGTTTTGGTTGGTGTTTATATTAACAGAGGGAAAAACAGAGGTATCCTCTGTTCTGTTAGTACGCATCAGCTGGAATATCAAGCAAAGTTGTCTGTGCAAATAATCTGCTGCAAAATTTTAATGCAAACTAAAGATCAATGAAAAAACATAAGCAAATAGGAAAATGATTAATATACTCTTACTTTAATGCATTTTTCAATATTTATTCAATTTAATTATTAAAAATAAATTATTAAATAAGTTTAATCTTATTCAACCAATTTTAGCATTTTATATATTTTAAATTTATTTATTTTTAATTTTAAATCCAAAACAATAATTTTTTAATAATTAAATATATTTTGTAATATGTTAAATTAGAATATATATCAATTAGTATCCAACAAAATATCTAAGAAAACTTATTATCATGCCAACATCCCTAGAATCTAATTAAATTGGCTCAAATTTGCATAGTTTATTCAAATTTGAGAACAACTATTCAAACTTACAGTATGATACGTTTTTATATAATTTTTCTCTTTAAAAATTCATTCATAATAACACATATAGTTTTTAAGTTTACTTTTAATTTCAAATAAAAAAACAATAATTTTTTAATAGCTGTAAACTTATAATCCTACTTGCTCTCGTAATTATAGCATTGCCATGTATATAGCAGATGGGTTAATCTAATTTCTAATTTCTAATTATAAGAGGACTCATCCAGATTATTTCTCCCAACAAAAAAACCAAGAAGGAAAAGGTTACTTTCAGCTGCGTCTATATATAATGCAATTTAATTCCGTATGAATGAATCAATATTGAAAATTAATCGAAGGAAATAAGAAGAAATTAAAATCATGCTTCGTTCTACTCTTCACCATGTTGGTGATCAAATTTATGATAAATACTGGGATAGTACTCTTATCAACATAATTTTTTACGTCGCTCTAGTCCTTAATTGTTACTTCTTGTTCATCTGCTGCTATCGCCTCTGGTCTTTCCGGTGCATCAGAAACAAAGTAGACCCCGATCTTGAACTCGGCGTGGTCGCTGTGAAAGAAACTTGGAGCCCTGTTGGTACCGGTGATCAGCCAGTGATGTCGAGTTATACTGCCGGTAAGTGTGCCATATGCTTGGAGAATTACAGAAAGGGAGAGGTGCTCTGGGTTCTGTCGAGGTGCAAACACGATTTTCATACTCTATGTATTAAGGAATGGTTGCGCCAAAATAATAAGTGCCCCATTTGTCGTGCCAATGCTTTTCGGAATATCTGCAGTGTTTTCTGTTGATCCTGAAGTAGAACGCAACCCCTAGTTTCTATATGGAACTATCTCTTGATAAATTTACCAAACAATCAGAAAGCCGTATGTGCTACAAACTCTGGTGAATTTAAGTAAAAGTGCTTCCTTTTAACTCCTCTAGAATTCCTTTTTTTTTTTTTTTTTTTTATTTGTGTACAATAAGCATCATATTATGTTAAAAAAAATTTTTTTTTTTTTTTTATTATTTGTGTACAATAAGCATCATATTATGTTAAAAAAAATGAATGGATTTTTTTTAATCCGTAAGTGTGTTCTAAATCAATTTGTACACACATTAAAATTAGTTTAAAAGAAGATCATTGTCGTTAAAACTATAAAAGTTATAAAGAATTATATTTTTATTAATTTTTTAAAGAATCAAATCTTAATCAATAAGGTGAAGAGTAAGCTCCTTTATAAATTAAATTGAAACTCCTTACCCTAAAAAAAGGAGATTGACACCATGTTACATTATCATTTACTAATTTGGCATAAGTGGACCGTGGAGACCTCCTCTATTTATTTATTTTTTTTTATTTTTTTTTTTTGTGGTTTAGCTATTTGGGCATTGTTTGCCAATTTGGATTAATTTTAAAGCTAATTTCTCCTCAATTCAATTAAAAGCAAGTTATCATTTTAGTTAAAAACATATCATTTATGTTAGGATTAAGAAATTTATGAGAAATTATTTTTTCATTAATTTTTTTAAAATTAAGTTTTAATGAACAAAGTGAAAAATATATTGTTTTACTAATTAATTAAATCACGACTCTTTTAGCTGGAAAGAATTTTGTCAATACCGATAGCTTGTCCCCCAAATTCCAACAGATATATTGTTTAAATGACAAGGCTTTAGGTAAATAGATAAGTCAATGTTTTTTTGACACAATCTAATTAACAAAATACTCCCTAAATCTACCTGACAGATAATATTTCCAGGTAGAAGGCAGGTCGTTTCTTCGACCAAATTCCTAAGATTAGACATCAAACTTGTTGATTCCAACTGCTACAACTGTTAATCTCCTGCTCTTTCTTTAGTATTTATTCCTCGGAGAAAAATTTCCTAAGATTAATCCAACAGCAACCTGCATCATAAAGGGGAAAAAAAAAAGAAGAAGAAGAAATCAAGCCTGCATCCATTTATATATGCAGCTGCATTTGTAGAGAAAACTTAAGAAGATGGTACCTCAAGGCTTTGCCAACGTTGCCATGCAATCCCCTGATTCCCCTCTGATTCTTTCCTTCATCACCTCCGTTGGCATTGTTGTCATCATCCTGTTTTGCCTCATGGCAGTGTGCGTGATAGCCGCTTCATTTGTCATTCTCCTCATCTACATAATCTGTGAATGCGTCTGTTGGCCCTTATTTGACAGATTCGACTGCGATCCAGAGCTTGGTCGAGGACTTGGTCGAGGGATTAATCATGCTCGTATAGTGACATATCAAGCAGTCATCCCTAACTATTTGCAGCCATTGGATACTGTGGACGAAAGGCGAACGCTGAGGCAACAGGCACTGGAAAAACTGTTGCCCCCTATGGTTTATGGCAGTGGTAAATTGCCCTTGAGATCTGGAGACTGTGCCATTTGCCTGGATGATTACATGGTTGGTGAATTGTATCGGGTTTTTCCTCCTTGCAAGCACATGTTTCATTTGAATTGTATAGACAACTGGTTGTTGGACAACTTGACTTGTCCTGTTTGCCGAAAGTGTGTCTTGGATGATTGAGCACCAGCTTATTCGTATTTGATGATCATTGTCACAGAGAAAACCATGCATGGATATAAATTCAGTTCTCTTTTCTTTCTTTCTTTTTTTCTTGTGATTATAAATTACAGCTCATTTCACCCCTTTTAATGAATGAAATTAAAACTGAGCTTAAATCTTGAAAAAGTTTAATTAAATCTCAATTAATTTCAAAATCATAACAAAAATAATATAATTCGAATATCATGTAATATTGTAAACTAAAAGGATTATAACAGCCTCTTTCCTCTCTCATTTACTCATGTTGATTTGCATCTTTTCTTCGTTTAGGGGAGAAGCAGATTTGAACCTTTGTCCTTTGATTCTTCCACCGCCCCTAAGGAAAGCAACATCCTTCAGAGTTCAGACCAAAATAATTTGGCAAAACCATAAGTTAAGCCCCTGAACTAACCCCAGAATAGCTATTAAGCCCTTAGACTTTAATTGATGCAGTTAAGCCCTTGAACTCTGGGATCAAAGCAATTAAACCCTTCTTCTTACGCTATTAAGCCCCTAGACTTTAATTTTTAAAATAAATTGCTTAAGAAGAAGGGCTTAATTGCTTTGATCCCAGAGTTCAAGGGCTTAACTACATCAATTAAAGTCTAGGGGCTTAATAGCGATTCTGGGCTTAGTTCAGGGGCTTAACTTATGGTTTTGCCGAATAATTTTGAACATCAAAATCTAAGATTAACACAATATAAATGTAAGATCTTAACGTTAAAAAGTCATCCAAAATACCTCTACGAGCTATTTATTTATATATACCCATATACAAGTAACCTCCCAACGTTTTATGCAAAGCATACGAGGGATTACATTTGATGCTCCACAACTGAAGTCAAGAAACTAATTCGAAAATTCCAATGGAAAACTCCATGTCAAGTTCTAAAAATCGTAACTCACTATGGATTATTTACGAGTGCAGCCTTTGGCATGTTTACCAGCTCAGTTCTTTACACTTTGGGTTTCGATGAGGATTTTCGTCTAGCAGTGGGCGTGTTAGCAGTTTGGTTCTTCACACTTTTGATATCGATGAGGAATTTCTCCATGTCTTTGACTCCAAGAATCGTAAATTCTTTCACCAGCAAATTTACACACCGTGCTACAGAGTCCTTGAAATCTTTCGAGCAAATATTGTTGCCCTCATCACCATCCTGAATGCCACCTTTCACCAGACTGCAGCCTACCTGGGCACCGTCTAGGTATGCTTTACATGCAACAATGATATCATTTGCACGAATGTAGAAATGGCCCACAACAAAGTCCTCGAAATGCTGCAATAAAACTTCAGACTGTAAAATGGAATTGAAATTCAAGATAAAGTACAACAATATTATTTAAAAAGCTCTAGCTAACAAGGCTAAATGGTAGCTAAGTGGATAGGCAACAAAAGAGTATAAATCATTAACTTCATTTACAAAATAGTCTGCTAGTAGAGGTTATTAAAAAAAAGGTTCCATTAGATTTGCAGAAAATGTGAAAAGAAAGGAGAATTCTGAGGAAAACACAATCATATAATAATTGTCCCAACCTACCTTTGGTTGTCTCCTCATTGTGTACATCATTGTCTTCAGTGATAAGACAAGTGTACGCTCATTATAATGCTGGGACATCATTTCACCATGTTGTGTGCCACTCGAATATGCATGACCAGGCTCGTTAAAATAAGGCTTCTGATTCAAGATTAGAGCTTGAATTGAGACAAGAACTTGTAACATTGTAGACATACCCGGGATCCACATTTCATTCTTATCTCCAGACCAGGTGTTAAGAAGACTTAGGCATACTTTACCACAATCATATAAATTTGGATTTAGTCGAAGTCCGCCAGAGTGGTAGTAGACATTCTAGCACAAGCAATTTCTAGGTGACATCAGACCAAATATGTCCAACAAAAAATGAAAATAATCCAACAAGATATATGGTACCGAACATTCATGAACCTAAATCACATACCGGTGGTACTTGTGGATAGCTAGAGGGGAAGAACACATCAAAGAAAAAGAGACCATCATGGTAAGGAGTACCCTCTGCTCCAATAATTACGGCCCTCAAAAGATCCATTCTTGTCTCACAAACCCTAACAAATATGGTATCTGCCAAAACAATAACATGGGACAATGTAAGAAAGATATCCGAAGCTTTAAGGTAACAAAATTAACAGACAAGTGGGGAGAGAACCTAAACATTTTCAGTGACACTCTTACTACAGTACAGTTATAGCTAGGAACTCAGATGTCACTTCGAGTGACAGTATGCATTTACAAAATCTACTGAACAACAGATTCTCTAAAAAGGGATTAATCCAAATAAAGAATCCCATGTCATATGAACAAATAACGATTTCAGGACAGAACAAGGAACGAAAAATAAAACTTTACCAGGCAAATCATTTTCTAGAATTCTCCACTCATCCTGAATCTTCTTGACCCAATTCTTTGCAGGCTGTTAAAAAGAGGATAAACAAAAAACAGGGTTATAGATTAGAGAGTTAAATAAAAACAACAAAAAATACTTTATATATATATATATATATATATATCATTGCATGCTCAAAAAGGCTAGTTACCTGCTTCACTCCATTACTAGAATAATGGTGGTCTGAAAAGTCTTTAACAGTATCAAACTTTTTAAAAAGTTTGAACTTCCTGAGAATGTCTTCTTCATTTACAGCCTTTTGATTTCTAATGTCAGCCACTTCTTGAGGAGAAATGTCTACACCATCAATTTGATCATGAAAACCTACAAGAGGGTTAAGCTTAACAAAAGCTGATTGCATAGTCTGCTTCCACTGAGACATAGCAGGTTCAGCAAGCTGAGGATTATTCAGTGGGTTCATTACATTAAACACATTTGGAAAAGATGAATTGCCAGCACTACCCATTGCCTTTACAGGAGGAATAAGATGTCCCAAGTTAGGTGGCCCAACTGCAGAAGGTGGCATCATTGCACTGGATTGATATAAATTGGCATTAGCTGAAATACTACCTAGAGAAGAGTGCACAAATGGATGATTTAGATTGCTCCGTCTATGGTCTGAAACAGCTGATTTGTTCTCATTTTTGGGACCTCCTGGAGGGGATAGAAATGGGAAAGGTGAAGGCTGACCTAGATCAACAGGATGAATTGCACTGACTGGGTTCTGCAAACTTGCACTACCAAATGAATTTGCCTTGTTGTCAACAAGAG
Organism: Rubroshorea leprosula; assembly: GCA_020521535.1. Classification (NCBI taxonomy): domain Eukaryota; kingdom Viridiplantae; phylum Streptophyta; class Magnoliopsida; order Malvales; family Dipterocarpaceae; genus Rubroshorea; species Rubroshorea leprosula. The sequence goes on along the minus strand of BPVZ01000127.1, from coordinate 674,413 downwards.
AAGGTGCTGATGACCCCAATGACGAAGATTTCACTGATTCTTTCCCATGATCACCTGATGAACTATTTCCCTCAAAAGTTCTCTTTTTACTTGGAGAGAAATCTGGAAACCAAGGGAGTGGTGCCTCTACTCCGGCAGGAAGATCAACACTATCAAAATGAGCTTGTATCATTGCCAAGTCTTCAGCATCCATGAAATCAGTAATAAATTCAAAATAAGGGTCATCAAAGGATAAATCAGAATCAGCTTTTTTCATTGCTTCAAGAGAATCCTGAAAGTAAATAAAAAGAGATTCCATCAGAGTACACCATGTTATATATAAGCACATGGAACAGAGACTAACACAAGGTGATGCCAGCCAGCAGTCTATCCAGATCTTATACCTTAGTTTGAAGATTACCATAACCACCAGAGTTATTTTCTAATGCCTTCCCCTTATTCTTTTTGTCTGGTTTCACATCAAGGATCATGATATCAGCAGACTTGTCATCTTTGTCTATATCAATCACGTCATGAATGATAGCCTGCAAAAGGATGAAACAGTCCAGTAACCAAAGAGATGAGTTTCATGTCGAAGCAAGAACTACTAATTAGAGGAATCGGTAGACAACACTAGGAACAGAACAGAATAGTTAAAAGTGCAAAAGGCACCATTAAAAATGCAGTAAGCTACTTGATATGCATTCTTTACTTTGGCAATGAAATGATTAGCCAATCCTAAAGCTAAATAATTCCATCTAAACTTTAATCTCAAACTAATCATGGCCATCTAGATGAACTCATTTCCTCTACATTAACTAAGACACATCCACACCCTTCATAAAGTGCCAGATTGATAAGGACAAAAGCGTGCTTCATTCCCATTTAAAAGCAGTCAGGAACCATGTTCAACAACTGGGTTCTGTCAACAGATATTTCCATAAATTACCACTGCTTGGGCAGTATACAATGCCTGTCCATTAACACAACAATGTTTGCAAGTGGGTTTTAGCTTCAAAAGTATCTAATCTTCTCAGATTAAGGAGTAACCATTCTTATGCATCTAATAATTATTCTTCACCCAATTAGCTAATAAACACATGTATTTACCCACGAAAGGAAATTTGGACCGTACACATTCATCATATGACACCAATTCTTAAAATTTTCAAAGTAACATAAAACGTTTAGAGCAAAATTAAACCCCTTTAAAACCCTACACAAAAATCCAAGAAAGCGATTGAATTTGGTTTTAAAAGAAGCCATTGATCATAATTTAAAAAAGAAAAAATCAAAACAACAAAAAAAGAAAGCGATCATTTCCAGAAGAAGATAAATCTCATTCATTGAAACTCAAAAATCAAAGAACGATAGGGGTAAAATACAACAAAAAGAATAATTCTTTACTGCCTCTGAAATCAAAAGACAGAAACAACGAATAACGAAGATGAAAAGGGATGATTTTTCCTAAACCTGTCTCTGTCTAGACCGATATCCCCGAGGAAACGGAGGCGGAATCTCGATCACGTCGGCGTCGGAGTCCATGAACGACGAACCAAAACCAGAACCCGAACCGGTAGAGAGTCGCTTCCTGTTTGGCCAGTGAGAAAGTGAGAAAGAAAAAGCTACAAGACAACATATTTAAAGGGAAACGACTAGACTAGGGAGGGAGAGAGACAGAAGCGGACAGAATATTGCTAAGCGTACGTACTTGGATGGATTCGGCGGCGGCTGCGGCGGCTTTATTGAGGATCGGCTCATGGTAGGCGGCTCCACCCACGGAATCGGAGACAGAAAAATGCCTACTTTTGGGGCAACAGCTAAACTTGCTGTTTGGAGAGAAAAGAAAATTGCAGAGAAAACTGTAATTTTTACGTATCGGCTTCGCGCCTAGTTCGACATCACCTAAAATGAAGATAAAGATGAATTGGTTCGGAATTGCTGTGAGGTGACGTATTGAATTGTAGCTGTTTATTTGAGTCTTTGGTTTTTTATTTTTTTAAATTATTGTAGATGATGTATAATTTTTTTATTAATTATTAATTAAAATTTTAAAAATATTGTATGATATATAATTATTAAAATAGATAGTATATATTAATTTTTAATAATTTAAATATTTTAAATTTGTTATGATGAATATTCTTTTAGATTTCTTAAGAAAACAATTCAATGAAAAGGAAATGAATTTTTTAATTTTTTATGAAAAGTTTAAATTAATAAAAGTTTGAATTTAAATAAAATATTATAAATTATAATGTAATTAAATTAAATGAAATTGAATTTTAATAAATAATTTTATAATTATATTAAATATTAGTGTTATTTATAAAATCATAATAAAAAATTTTTTAAATGACACTTGTAATTTTATATAAAAATGTTATAAATTTACCATAATTTTTTATAAATTAAAAAAAAAATTATTAAACACACTCATAAAAACAACCCCTACCTATCATCCCAAATACATCCAAAATCTCAATTTTGGGTTTTAAAAAATTAAATTCTCTTGTAATCATATCTTTTCCCTTGCAAAATTATTACAATTAATTTAGGGATACTAATTACTTTACATAGTCATTTTAGCTATTACTAATTTTTTCATTCTATTAAAACCGTAAGATTAGATACATTCATTTATTTATAAGTAAAATTTATTAAAAAATGACTCTTATATAAATAAATTATGAGAAAATATTTATCAATTATATTTTTGAAAATTAAACAAAAAATATTAAAAAATCTATCATTTTAGTAATATGTTATTAAAAATTTTTAAATATATTTTTTTTAAAATAAAAATTTTTAAATCTTTTTCTCATAATAAATAATATAATTTCAAGTATCTTTTCACTTAATTCTTTATAAATACAACTGGTAATCCTAATTTCATAATTATTAATTTATTATTACTCTTTCTCCACCGGCCGTGGTGCGCAAGGAAAATGTTAAAGAGTTTCCAAGTACGGCTAACGTGGCATCGTATACAGTGGACTACAAAATAACTGCCATGGGGAGGGATGTAGAGGAACGAGACCAGAACTTGCCGGGGAAGTTGGAGGGGTCGAGTATCTTTAAGAAAACCTGTTCGCTACATTCTTGATTACATGCCGTCTGATGAGAAAGCTGGACCCACAATCCAACGGGTAGGAATAGAACAAGAGTGTTGTGCATCATTTTTTCCATGAGTTTGTCATGATAAAATAATCGAGGATAACTTTTTTTTTATTATTTTTACGTATAATTTTATATATTATTTAAATAATTAATTTTTTAATTAATTTAAAACTTATAATATTGAATATATATTTTTATTTTTTATATTAATGTTTCAATATTAAAAAATTACATTAAATCTTGATTAATTTGAAATTGAACTGTTGTTGCATTAGACTTATAATTAAAAAAGTTCTCTCAATATTTTTTTTATTTATAAAATTTAAATTTAAAATTTTATTTAAGAAAAATTGGGTTTGAAATTCAAACTCAAAATTTTATTTTAAAAAATTGAATTTTTTCACTGAAATTAATAAATTATTAATATGTATTTACATATTTAATGAAATATAAAAATTATATAAAAACATTATAAAAAAAATTATTCATACATCATTATCCTATGCAGCTGGACCTCACGGTTCAACGACTTTAAACTGGTTTGTAAGGTGCATCCCTTCAACTTGGGAATTGAGGTTCGAGTCCCCCTCTCCCATATTTGTAATCTTGTTCAAAAAAAAAAAAAATCATTATCCTATGATAAATTTATTTTAAATCCACGGTTATGGTGGGCCCCTTCTTTTGCGATGTGGTATGATCCTGTTCCTGTCCATGATCTTAAATGAAACGTATTTTCAAAATTGGGCCATGTGAATAGTCCAAAATCCAAATCCAAATCCAATCCAATCGATCAAAATCCAAACCGAATGACCCTGAACCCAATTTGTTATTCGGGCCGAAAAAAATTGTTCAGCCCAGATAATTTAACAAGAGAACTACAGTCCAACTAAAACTTAAGCTTTTCATGGGCCTCACTGAATCCAATTTTCTAAAATTAATAATTGGACTGCTTAAAATAAGGACGCCTCACTCAACCCATTTGCTGATGCAGCATGGGCCTCTTTTGCTCGTCCCTTGAGTCTTGACCGAACTCCGAAGAAACCATTCCACGACCGTTTCTTCCATGCGACGTAGTATCCCCATTTGATGATATAGCGATAAATTAGCAAGTATATCTCTAGAGAGCACAAAAAATTAAGACGTTTTGGCAATCAAGACATTCATCACAATCATTTGTTAAATAGATCCTAGAGTTATGGTTCACTCACAAATAATTATAATAAGCATCTTAAACATCAAGACGTTCTGATTTTCATATTTTTTATATCTATATATGCAATTATAGAGATTAATTTATTATAATTTATTGATTAATTTATTACAAGTGGTGGTCACATTTACTATTTTGTCACTATATTAGTAGATGGGGATACAATTGATGTGTTATCCCAATTGTATGGAAGAAATTCTCTTATCGAAGGTCTTCACCGAAAAAAAAAAGGGATTTATTTATGACTTTATTTGATAATGTTTTGCACAAAGCTTTTTTACAGAATATCTTATTTGAAATATAAATTCACATTGTAATTTTTATTTAATTTTTATTAATTTTTTATATATTTTTTACTAATTTTAATTAATAATTTTATATATTTTTGATATAATAGAAGGTGAAAAAAAATCTATAATTACAACTACAAAACAGCACAATGACACTAACAAATGAAGCCATAATTATCAAGAATAACTTTATTAGTGAATCTTCTTTTTCGTAATGTCAAGCCATAATCTTCTACAATTAATCATCCATCACGGTCACACACTATTAAGTTCTTTACATGTGCAAGTACCTTTCAATGGTGCTAAAAAGTCCCCTTAAACCACTCAACAACCGCCTTTTCCTTCAATTTGCCAATTATCAAACCAAGACGAGAGAGGCAGTCTCCCCCATTTTGAATAGTAAACTTATATTATCATAAAATTATGAGGGTTAAAATTAGGGGTTGAAACTTCTATGAAATTAATGAAAAAACCAAAAAAAAAAAAAAGAAACCCAATTCCTCCAACTCAAATTACTCCCTAATTTTTATTCTATTTTTGCCCCTCTAACTTTTGCTTTGAATAAATAAGTAATCAACAAATATCACAAATTTCTAATTTTTGGTTAACATCATTTTCCTTTCTCAAAATGTGGACAATAATTATTTGATTATTTACTAAAAACCAAATATTTTATATGTCCACTTTCTCACGCACACAAATATAGATTAATGAAATAGACCATATTTGTATTGAATGGTTAAACCTCAATTTTGGGTCCCTCAATTTATGTACGAACCACTAATTTGGTTCATAAACTAAATAAATTCATATTTTTGGTTCTTAATGTTTTAAATTTTAGCTTTTTCAGTCTTTTACTTAAATTTTGGCTTATATGACATGTAATTGATATTAAAACCTATTTTTCTTTTAAATTAATGACATAAAAATTCTATATAGCAAAATTTGATGATGAGGACAAAATTCATTTTTCATATTAGCCCTAAAAACTTATTTAATCACAAAAAAACTCTAATTTTGATCTCTGAACTTTTGTATGGACTTTTGATATGATCCCTAAATTAAATAAATTTTTATTTTAGGACAAAAAAAAAAGTTAGAATTTAAAACTTAAAGATCAAAATATGAATTTGTTTAGTTTATGGACTAAATTGAAGGTCTATACCAAAAGTAAGGTATCAAAATTGAGGTGTAACTTTGTTGAATATAACATTGATTTTTTTTTTTTAAACAGTGTAAAATCCTTTTTTTTTCTTGGGGGAAGGGAAAATGGGGGGACTTGGGATTGATCCCAAGTCCTTGTAGTTCTACGCACATCCCTTACAAGGGGTGGTCATTTGGCCACCGAGTGCGGGACGAATATAACATTGATTTTTGTTCTACAATCATACAAAAAATTGGATTTGGACATGTATTGACCAGGAAGGATGAAAGTGAAGAATACAAGAATCGTTTCTCCTTTCTACTTTTTTGTGTGGATAAGAGCTTTGAAAACACGTATTTAATGTAAGGCTATGCTTTCTTTGACAAGAAATTCGAAAGGAACACTAGCTTGCTAGGAGAAGCAATTTCCAAGAAACCCATCGATGCGTTTCCCCAGGAAGAAATAAACAACAATTGGCTCTCTCCTTTCGAGTCCACCTCAACCTATTTTCATGGCCGTCTTTAGATCACATCCTTCTAGGCTCTTCTTTTTTTCTTTTTTTTTTTTAACATGCCTTCTTTTTTTCATTTTTCTTTTTGTGATAGGGCGATTTTATATTGAAACGACATGTGTCCTGCAATAAGATATTGTCATTTTAATCCATAAATCTTTTAGTTTTTATCTTGAAAGAGCTCTAATAAAAGGATGGGTAAGGTTAGATGTCAATTTTGATATTTTAACTTTAAAAAGTTATATAATTTTTATTTTTTAATTATTTGATGTAATTTTTATTTTTTAACTTCAAAAATTATATAATTTTAATTTTTCTGTCAATTAAGTCACACTTGATAATTAAAATATTTTATAATAACATTTTTTTTTATGACGTATAACAACACCGTATATATAATTAACTTATGTGAAAAAAAAAGCCAAGTTAGATATCACAACATTCATTGAACAATTTACAAATTAGAAGACAAAAATATAATTCTACATTTCTACTCCCACTTTCATCCTCTTCGTGGGTTTCCTTCTCTCTTTAATTATCTTCCCTTCTCCTCCACCATTTTCTATCCCCCCCCTCCCTGTTCTTTCTCTAGTCACTCACTTCCTCCCTTTTCCTTTCCTAGTTGTTTGAGCCCTCCCTCTCTTTTTCTGTTTGAAAATCCAAAATCACTAGATTTGAAAAAAAAAAGAAAAAAAGAAGAAGAAGAAAGAAAGCAAAACTCATGTCTAGGTTCAACGAACAAGATTTGGGTTCAAAAAACCCATATTTGAGTGTCACAAACCTAGATTCTTCTAAGAATTTTGTTATTATTTTTTATAGATTTTAATTGTCGTTTCGTCTTCAATGATTATGTGTGTTTTTCATGGTGTTTGTGCAGTTAATTGGAAAGGTGTGTTCTGTACCTTCAAGTTATCATATAGAGGAAAAGGGAAGAAGGAGGAGAAGAAGGAGAGAGTGTTGGAGCGCTTAACAAAAGAGAATGAGAAGGCAAACCCAAATCATCTGGGTTTGCAAGAACCCTCATTGGGTTCCTCATAAACCCCAATCTAGGTACGGAAGGAACCCAGATAAGGTTTCGGTTTGCAACAAACTCATTGCTGGGTTCCATATGAACTCAATCATAGCCAAGGAAAGGGGAAAAGGGGGAGGGGAAAAGAGAAACAATGACAAAAAGAGAGGAATGAGGGGTGGAAATGGTAGCAGTGGTGAGGAGAAGAGAGAGAGAAAAAGTATAGGATAATAAT
>BPVZ01000127.1:620438-635353 GCA_020521535.1 Rubroshorea leprosula | reverse complement strand
ACAAATTACAAAATAATTAACTATTAATAAAAAAAGAGTAAACCTCTAGAATAAAAAAAATTTAACTTAGTTTGAATAACAATAATATTCTCATAATCTAATGATTATCTTTTTTTTTTTTTGTTTTTTCTTATTAAGGTAAGTGGTTCGGGGGGAGGGGGGTTGAGAGTGGATCAAACCCTTATTATAATGAAAAAAACTTACATTAAATTGTTAGTCCATTAGATCAATAAGCCTTCTTCAATGGTTATCTCTCTTTCATAAAATATTTTTCATATAAAATTTGACAAATATAAAATTTAAATCTCCCACCTAACATCTTGAAAAAAAAAAAAAGTACCAGGAGTTGCAGTACACATGTCCATTGTATAAAAACTCAATCATCCAAAATGTTCCAAAAAGAAAAACACTCGTACCAACAGGGAGAAGATATATCATCTTGTCGTTTACTACCACCAGAACCAATTGGTTTGCTATTTGAACGGTCTATAATTTCCAGCTGTAAAATTAAGGCACAGCTTCAATTATTGTGCTGTGCGAGGACAAGAATATCTGCAGCCATATGCCACACAATCCAGTTCATCAATGAATTCAGTGTTGCCTTATGGAAAATGGAAAAAATTTTTAATGCAATTTCCTACTTCATTGAAATATTGGATATTTGGTTGGCTGTCCTCAGCGTGATGTGACACTGACCCATCAACGGAATTCACAGAAAAATGTGTGTATTTTCATAATTATTCTTGTTTATATATAAAGTTTTTCTACGAATCAAACTTTAAGGTTGAGGAATTGGTCGTCGAACTTTAAATGTTTAGATTTAATTAATTAAAAATTTAATTCTTATCAAGACTTAATAAAAATATCTTTCATTTCTCAATGTTTAAAATAAATAAATAAATAAATAAAAGGTTTCTCTATTTTATCCAATTGTCATTATGTTGATTATTTGTTAAAATTATATGTTTTATTAGTAATTTTATTAGTTTGTATATATTTTTATTTTTAATAATTTAATTTGAGTTTTTAATTTTTTAAATATAAAATTTAAATAAAAATTTAATAATTTATATAGATAGCAATTGAAAAGGTTTTTTATATAAATTTTTTGTGAAGTGATTCTATTAGATTAAAAAAATTAGATTATTATTTATATAATATATTAAAATTTTAAAAAAAATTTAAAACTAAAAATTTAAAAACTAAAATTAAAAGTATTAAAAATGAATAAAAATAATATTTTTTAGAAAAATTAGTTATCATCATTTGTTTTTAATAATTTAAAATTTGATAGTTTGTTTAGCCCTAATAAATTTAAAGATAGTCATAACCATAACCTATATCTTAGGACATTAGTGTAATAAATTTGTTATTTCATAATTAATTTACATAATAAAGTATAAAAATTGACTTTTATTTTTAACATGATTGCTATGTGAATGGATTTAATTGATTAATTAATTAAATTAAAGTCAATATTTATATTTTTTTATACAAATTAATTATATAAATTGCATTCTTAATTTAACTCTAAAGAGTGCAGGTTAAAAAACCATCAAATAAAACTCATTTGTTTAATTCATAAAGAAATTCGGCATAGTTTTACTACTACCATGTAAATTTCTAAACAGAAGTTATGTCACACCTACTATGTACCCTTAATTTAATGACATAATTAAATTGTTGAGTATGATAAGACAAAAGTATTAATAGTTTGTACCGAAAATAAATAGAAAAGGCATTAATAATTTGGACAGAGTTAGTTTTAACATGAAATTTCAAGTGCACCAAAGTGGTAAAGATTGTACATGGTGGATGGACAACAGATGGAAAGGTAGCTAAAATTTAAGACACAATTCATTCTAATCACAAAAATGGAAAAAGGGAAAACTCATCACAGAACTGTAAACGAAGGAAAAGGCACCAAAGTCTGAAGAATAGTATGAAAAAGCGTGGCCACGCCCGAGCCTGAAATCTGCCTACCTTGTTCAATCCATCGCCTTTGGTCCCAACTTACCAAATTCTGCATTGAATGCTAGGTTTTTTTTTTGGTTTTCCACCCGGTATCCGGGGTTTCGTCCCAATTAATTCAGACTCGATCTACGTCGCACATCTGAAAATGGTAGGTGAATCTCCCAACGAGGGCTACTGCATATACAAGATCTCAAACTCGAGACATTGCTTAAATTGAAACAAGCCATTTACTAGTTGATCCAACCCCTCATTGGTCATTGAATGCTAGTAGAGTAATGAAATATCAGATGGGAAAATGAGAAAGTTGAAAACGTTGGGGGTAAGATTGCATATTATCACGAAAATTAAGCACCTTTAGGCTTCAATAGGTGATGGTAATAGTATTTACCTGCTTCTAGACTACAATTAATCTCTCCCAATGAAATGCTGACACCATTTCTAAATCTTGCCCAACAGGTATGGTACTACCCATTTAGAGTTTTAAAGGGTTTTCCCTTTATCAAATTTCGAATCTTTGATTGAAATGGGTGTCGAGCATTTCTCCAACAATCTATTCTCAACCCACAAATTTGATTTTCTTGTTGTGAATGATTTCATCTTCTCCGTCTCAATTTTATGTAAAATCAAGCAGCCTTGAGGAATGCATAAAGAGGTCTGCTTTCTCACCAACTCCCTTTACATCTCATGTATTAAAACTCCAAGCTGTGAGATTTCAAAAGCAAAAAAGTAGTAGTATTCTAGATCTTTCCTGGGTTTCTTTACCCTTTATCTTAGACATTTGAACATTGCTTTTTCTTGTTCTCCAACGTTGAATTCCAATCAAAGTTGACATTTTTAGTGCTAGTTTAGGTCTAATTTGTTTTATGATTAGTGAGCTCACGTGATTATTTTGAATAAAATTAGGGTTCCAATTATTTAATGCTGTGTTCTTTGGAGCAGAAAGGTTCTGTGATTGACTTTGATAACACCCAGAAGGATATATTTTTTTTTCCCATCAACACATTAACATTATTTTATATTAAACAGTAACACTTAGTCTGGTTACAACCTCCATTAAAAACAAAATAACTTTATTTTACATTAATCAAGGTACCTTCCATTATTATTTTACTACTTCTCCCCACTAATTTTCATCCAGCGGCCCACGAGATTCATATTTAATTTTTTTTTAAACCTGTTCCATGAACATAGCTTTGAGGTCATGGCTGTGCCACGTAAGCCAAGAGGAATAAAGCGGGAAGATAACGAGGGTAGGCTTGAAAGAGTGGTGGACATTTGTAAAAGAAACAATAAATAAAGTGGTAGTATGATATAGAAAGGTAGGGCCTATAGAGCGGAGCACTGTTTTTTTCTGCGTTCACATAAACGGTTTGTGTTTTTTTCATGGGAGATTTGTTTGTTTCATTTTTATTGTGATTGCGGAGGGGTTTTATGAGGCTGAGAAGCTTTCTGGGTGTTAACTAAAAGTCCTGTTGTTGCTGTGTGGTTCTCTTTTCAGGTTGGTCTAGCCGGAATAGAACAACGTCCTTCCACTGTGATACTGGTATCTATCCCTCTTTCTGAGACACACGCTGTACTCTGGACATTTATGGATATATCTTGATGGGTTTTTTCTGGTGGTGATGTTCTTGTTATTTTGGGGCTCAAAATTGGTTCTTTATGAGTGATCTTTTTGTTGTGTGGTGGGTTTTGTATTTCTTGTTTGTTTGTTTTATTAAATTTCTTCTGATTCGTGGTGGTATTGCTTGTGATAGCGTGCCCGCTGAAATTTTTGCATGCTTAGAGATTGTTTATTTACTGCTGTGTGTGTCTACAGGGAATTGTGTTTCTATTTCTTGATGGGAAGTCGGTCTCTTTATTTGTGACAAAATGGTAATGGTAGAGGTGAGAGACTCTGTAAGAAGCCCTAGAATTCCTCGATTTCTTGGATGCGTTTTTTGTGGGCTTCATGCAACCCTTGTGGATAACAATGGAGGGTTCATCTGAGTCTGCTTGGCAGCAATCTGATAGTTCTAGGGGATTCAATACGTCTGGTGTCTCAGACAGGGATCCAAGGCAGCCTCATGTTGAAAGAATTGACATTTCAGGCGATGCATCGTTTGATTTTGGGTCTGGAAAGGAGGATGAAGGGGATTTGCTGGCTCAGAATGATCAACTTAGAAGTCAGGTTGGTATCTCTGGGGTTTGTGAGGATGAGGCAGCAGTAAACCCTTTTGTCCGCTCTATAGAATGGGGTGATGTTAGCTTGAGGCAGTGGTTGGATAGACCAGAAAGACCTATTGATGTGTTTGAGTGTTTGCATATATTCCGGCAAATAGTGGAAATTGTAAATGTAGCTCATGCACAAGGAATTGTAGTTAATAATGTCCGGCCATCATGTTTTATTATGTCCTCATTTAACCACGTTTCCTTCATTGAGTCTGCATCTTGTTCAGATTCTGGATCTGATTCTGTTGAGGATAGTTTAAACGGTCGAACCATGGGGGTTAATGATTTATCCTCTTGTTTTCCCCATGACATGTCTCAAAGAAGTAGGTTAATGGATGAAGATCTCCAAACTCCAACAAATGCTTTATCAGAAGCCAGTTGCATGCAGTCAAGTTCAGTTTGTGCGAGAAATGCACTGTTAGAAGAGAGTAAAGAAAATAAAATTTTAGATAGGAGGAATTTTGAACAAGTAGAAGAGAAGATGCAACCATTTCCAATGAAGCAGATATTGCTCATGGAGACCAGTTGGTACACCAGTCCTGAAGAGGTTGCTGGTTCTCTACGCACATGTGCTTCTGACATTTATAGGTTGGGGGTTCTCTTATTTGAGGTATGTAATAAAAAAAAAAAAAGTGTTTCTTGCTCTTACCATGATTTTAAACATTTTTTTTTAAACAGATTCTACTTAGTTATTATCATAGTTCTTGTTTGTGCCTATTTTGAACTTTTGAGACTTCCTTTCTTTGCAACTTATCCAATAGTTCTACGTTTCTGCAGTTATTCTGCCCATTTATCTCCAGAGAAGAAAAGACCAGAACAATGTCTAGTCTGAGACATCGAGTTCTTCCTCCTCAGTTGCTTCTGAAGTGGCCAAAGGAAGCTTCATTTTGTTTATGGTTATTGCATCCTGAGCCAAGTAGTCGACCATGCATGGGGTGATTCTCCTTACAAAGTCCTCTTACATATCTATATGCTATTTGCTTGCATGCAGACTTTCGTATCTTATCTCTCTTTGAATTTGTTTAATTGCATTAGTATTTATTTTGGGCAGTCCTATGCCTCTAAGGAGCTGATAGTGATATCATATCTTTTCCTTCTTTAAGTTTTTAAATCAATATTTGAAAAGATAAATGTATCTTTACTACTAATGTCACGTTTATTTCTTTTGATATTAATTGCCTCTGCTGAATATTTAAGTATTAGGATATAATTATTTTTCTTTGGAAAAAGAAGAAAAAAAAAGGTAGAATTAGTTGTCAATTTTTTTCTTTTGCAAAGACGGATGCTTTTGCTTTGTCTTCTCTTCTGTAAATTAATAATTAATAAAAAAATCCTGTTCATATCATCTTCATACATTCAAACTAAGATGGATCTCTTTTTATTTGCTTTCTTTTGAGCTTCTGTTAAAATATCCTGCTCTCATTCTAAATATATATGTCATTTAATTTGCTTAAGCATGCTGCTTGCACATGGAAGCAACTATTGAATTAGATTGATGTGAATCTTGTAACCTTCTCCCATGTAACCTTCTCCTTTGTGTAACAGTGAGTTGTTACAAAGTGAGTTTCTTAATGAACCCAGAGATAATCTGGAAGAACGTCAGGCAGCAATTGAACTTAGGGAGAGAATTGAGGAGCAGGAATTGTTGCTTGAATTCCTTGTGCTGATACAACAAAAAAAACTGGAAGCTGCCAATAGATTGCAAGATACCATTTCTTTTCTATGTTCTGATATTGAAGAAATTAAGAAGCAACAAGCAATTTTAAAGAAAAAGGGAAGCTCGCAATCAGAAGTTGGGAAGGATGACTACTCTTCATCAAATCTTCCCTCAATAAACATTGTTGATAATGATGATCCTTCTAGGTTGGTGTCTAGAAAAAGATTCAGACCAGGACTTAATATTCACAACGTAGAAGAAAGTGGTGATAATCTAGACAGTGATAAAAAATCAGAAGCACTCGCCGGAAATCAAGAAAATATTCTCCTGAGAAGTTCTCGGTTGATGAAGAACTTTAAGAAACTAGAGTCAGCTTACTTTTTGACAAGATGTAGGCCGGTCAAACCGTTAGGGAAACCATTGGTTAGACATTCACCAATAAATAGTGATGGCCGAGGATCTATTGTTCTGACTGAAAGAAGTTCTGTCAATAATTTACCCTCAAAAGAGCAGCATATTGAGGGCACAGACAGTGGATGGATAAATCCCTTCCTTGAGGGTTTGTGCAAATATCTATCTTTCAGTAAGTTAAAAGTTAAGGCAGATTTGAACCAAGGAGATTTGTTAAATTCTTCCAACCTTGTCTGTTCCCTTGGTTTTGATCGTGATGGAGAATTTTTTGCCACAGCCGGTGTAAATAAGAAGATCAAAGTATTTGAATGTGATGCAATCATAAATGATAATCGTGATATTCACTATCCTGTGGTTGAAATGTCAAGTCGATCAAAGTTGAGCAGCATATGTTGGAATAGTTATATTAAAAGCCAAATTGCTTCAAGTAACTTTGAAGGTGTGGTGCAGGTATGTAAACCCTTCACATGTTGATGTGGTCAACTATTTCTTACATTTTTTTAAAATCAAATTACTCGACAACTTTAGGTGTGGGATGTTACAAGATGTCAAGTACTCACAGAAATGAAAGAGCATGAGCAGCGTGTATGGTCCATTGACTTCTCCTCAGCAGATCCAACAATGTTGGCTAGTGGGAGCGATGATTTCTCTGTCAAGCTATGGAGTATCAATCAGGCAATTCTATTTTTGCCCTTGGTGGATGTCAGCTTTGAAACTAAACGTACTGCAGTAATATAATTTCTTATTTTGTATGCTTATACTGGGTGTGTGATAAGTTTCTTTTTTCTCTTACTTGGGTTGGTACTGCAGGGAGTAAGTATTGGTACCATCAAAACAAGGGCCAATGTTTGTTGCGTCCAGTTTCCATTGGATTCTGGTCGTTCGCTTGCATTTGGTTCGGCAGATCATAAAATTTATTACTATGATCTTCGAAACTTTAGAACTCCTCTGTGCACATTAGTTGGACACAGTAAAACTGTTAGTTATGTCAAGTTTGTTGATGCAACAACGATTGTTTCTGCATCAACTGATAATACACTGAAGCTCTGGGATCTGTCAATGGGCACATCTCGGGTGATTGATGCTCCCCTTCATTCATTTACAGGCCACATGAATGTAAAGGTACATTTATTCATATTGAGTCTTTATGCATGCATTTTCATTGTGTATCATATTTTTTTCTTGTATTGGTAAGATGCCATATATATATATATATATATTTTTTTTTTTTCATATAGTACATATAAGATCTTTAAATTGTATGATCAATATCGTTCTTTAACATATTTGTACTGAGAAGAGAACAAAAAGGAAATTAAGAATCTGTATCCTCTAGTTGTCACCATATGAAAGTGAAGTTCTTAATGTTCCATGTGCACAAGTGTGAGACAATATTACTCTGGTATGCTAATTTACATAAACTTCCAGTAACTTTGTTCTTGTCAAGTATACATGAATGATGAATCTTGAGAATACTTCTCTCTGGTGGTATTTCAAATTTACTGAGTATTTATATTCGAAGTACATAAGAGAAACGTGTTTACTGTTATCCAATCTAAGACATCTCATAAAGTACTAGAAATGGAAGTGGATGGCCAGACAAATAAGAGAGAATGAGTGAGAACAAAGTAAAATTGATGGTTCTCTACCTGGAACAAAGTTTGACTGGCCAAAGTCAATGTTGTTACAGTGCTTCTAGATCATCAACTTCTATAGCATTTTTGGCTTAATTGCAACATTGAAATGGGGTTAGTGTCACTGGCCAGAAGAAGACAAAAAGGGTTGGTGTTGATATCTATTTCATGAATTTACTGGGAATATTTTTTTCTTATTACTTGTTAGCAAATAAGCTACAAAATATTAGATATCTGGCTTGCAATGATTTTCTTCCTGTTTGGGCGTATTCATGACAATGAATTAACAAAGCTGCCATCATATCTACAATCTTCAATCTGATAATTGCTTGTGATAAATATTCCCTGTGCATCACATTATTCTTATTCTGGATGCGTGTTCTCCTTGGTACAGAACTTTGTAGGCTTGTCGGTGTCTGATGGTTACATTGCCACTGGATCAGAAACTAATGAGGTAATTCATAAATCATCCTCATAAGTTCATAGAGAAATAACTGTCGATAGCAATGCCAAAATCTGTTGGCTAAGATTAATGAAGTAATTCCTTTTTCATTTTCTGTTTTAAACTTCAGACTAGTTTACTTAAACTCATAAAATGTGAAGTTGGCCTTGAGAGGAAACTCTGTCCAATTTCAAAGACTGCTGTTTGTGGATGAATGCATTTTGCACCACTGCTACCATCTGAGAATGAAAGGGACATGTTCATCCCTGTGGTTGAGGCTTATTCATTTATTCAACTTGGCATTTAGGAAAATGGTCAATCTGCATGGAGATAATTAAACTACTTTTCTCTTTTTATTATAAGAACATCAGTGTTGACATTACTAGTATAACACAATTGTCGGAAGGGCTTTGGTGTAGGATAATCACAATTATAGAATGATTGATTTAAGAGATATCATGGAATTAAGACTTGACAATCATAAATTGATTGTGATATTATTATATAGAGAGACTGGTAGGATTGGTTGCGGCTCTTTTTAATAAGTTGATTATCTAATATCCTCTAACGCATCTCTTCTCATACTCCAAGAGTAAAGAAATGTAGCCCATAGGGCTTTTTGTGACATTGATCTATGGGGTCATTGATTAGGACCATGTAATCTTTATCTTCTTCATTATCCATCTAATTTCTCTCCTACTATGGTTTTCTACCTTTGGTGGTGTTCTGGATAAAAAGTGCATCCTCCGTGTTGCATGCTTATACTTTTCCAATAGTTGAACAAGCAAATAATTTATCATGTTGATTCTTTTCTTGTATTGGATTGATTCCTGAAAATTGAGATATCGATACTCTGCAATTTTCTTAGACATCTCTGCACAGCTACACATGGATGAGGATGGATGGGGATGGATAGAGATGGATGTGGAATTTATATGCAATTTTTGTGTTTTAATATAGAGACTCTTGGATGCAGGTTTTCATCTACCATAAAGCTTTCCCAATGCCAGCATTGTCATTCAAGTTCAACAGCACAGACATGTTTTCTAGTCACGAAATAGATGATTCTTTGCAGTTCATCTCTTCTGTTTGTTGGCGTGGCCAGTCTTCTTCTACCTTAGTCGCTGCAAATTCTACTGGAAATATCAAAATTTTGGAGATGGTTTAATTTGGAGTCCTCTGCTCTCGAAACCCTTCAAGAGGATGCAGAAGAATTGTACAACAACAAGAATCATATTGAAAGAGCTCAAGGGTATAGCACCCCAAAAACAATTTTTGGCAGTAGATGATAATTGATAGCGGATGCATTTAAAATATTAGAGACTTAATCAAATCTCTGTAGATAAAATTCAAGGAGGAAAACAAAAGGATAAGAAAATCACCTTCTCCTGTATATTTTGTAATGCCATATAGTTTCATAGCCATTTTTTGAGTGATTACAATTATTTTCAGATGCCTCATCTCTGTTGTTGCTCAATACTCTGCTGGACCATGTTGGAGCTCCTCTTCACACAAAAAACCAATTTCAGAACAGTAGTTCTTACAATAATAAGAGCACGAATCTCTATACTTCTGTTGGTTGGATGGGTTTTTCATGGTCAAAAGAATGGATAGAGCACCATTTGTTCTGTTAATACCTCTTACATTTGTCATTGTGATTATTAGGTAAAATCTGGAATGCTCATATGGCATCCAAACTTAATGCAGTGATCTCTCCTGATGAAGGGTGTTAACATGTCGGCTGTGAACTCTTGTTTCACCTGATCTTGATAGCTGGACGGTCTGTATCTCTTCTTAAAAGGTGAAATGAATGGCAGACGCAAGAGGACGTTGCTGGTAAACCCAGGTTGCTAAGCAAGAACACAATCCTCCAGAAGGATTGGATTAAGAACTTAAAATGGTAAGGTATAAAGAAAACGAGAAACATCAAGAGAGCCCTTCAATGCTATGGAAGTATGGAACAATACATCTGATCCAATTATCAGAAGAGGGGCCAACGCATCCTCAAAGTACTGTTTTCTCTGCCATGCAATATATTTGAATTATTACCTTGTAGAAAGGTATAACCGTATGGAAGTGGAATGGACCGACCAGAAAAATGGTATTGTGAGTACCATCCTGATCCCCAAAAATGGCTAAAGTTCTGAATCCCTATGCTTTTAGGGATGACACCTTCAATTATCCTGTGTTCATGACAGGAACAACTCCCTGAAAAAATTCTTCCACAAGAATGACTTTCCCATCTGTAAATCTATTTACATCGATCTCTACCAAGATTTGCAGTCCTGTTTAACCTAGCTAAAAGATTGCTAAGCCTTTGAGCTCCCGGACCTGGCTTGATCCTGCTTTGGTCTCCAACCTTGGAACAGTTGGGCCTGCCAGAGCACCAACCACCTGGGGTGAAGCTACTTTTATTTCGACCAAGTAGTTCCTTATCAATCTTATCCAACACAGGGTCATCTTGCTTGAACTTCCGAGCAAAGGCAGCATTACTTGCAATCATCTTCTTTGTGTCATTAACGGAAAGGGTGTGTGGGTGCTGTTTAGGGGGCACATCCCAAGAAATATAATGCAAATCATGATTGACAACCGTCTGAGAGAACTCTGGAGCATTGCATATGACTGTCTGAAAATATCCTTCCGGGGAGGACACAAAATTTGTGTAGTACATGAGGAGGGTTCTCGGTAGATTATCCCAACCCCACACACAGTACTCCACAAATGACCGCGATAGAACCATCCATGCCGAACCTACAAGCAAACAGGAGACGTCATGAATCACACTACACTGCCAATTCTGCAGAAGAAAACAGATTCACAGCTAAGGGAGAAGGTTCATACAATGTGCATGTAGACAATTTGTTATTTCCAACTTGAAATGCTGACTTTATCCAAGGTATTTTCACAAGTAATAGAATGTTTACAAGGGAAAACTCAAAGAGTAAAGGAATCAAAAGCATAGACAACAGAGTTACTAACCAAGTGATCTTTAGAACTGCTTCAAATCAATCAAAGTGAGATCTTTAGAAAAGTCACCATAATACCAAAATTTACTAGCAAGATTGTAAAATTGATAAAGGTTGACTTGTGTAGGTGCCCAAACACCAGGATCTCAACATTTTCCAAAAGACATGTTGGTTAGTGAAACCGCCATGAGTACAAAGAATTTATTTGAACATAAAAATTCTTGTAATATCTATTTGAAAAGAATCAGACAATACTTAATGATCAAAAAGAAAATTAAATGATCAAGGGAAAACAAACCAGTGAATAATTTAAATGCTGTCGGTAATGTTCTCCTTGGTGTAACCCCAAACACATCTGACTTAGTCAACTTGTATAGACCAGGATCTATAATCAACGGCATAGCTCTTTTGTCCCTGCAGAATACAATCAAAATTATCAGTATCCAACATAGAATTCCAAGAAAGAGAGAGAAGGAGATAGAGAGCATACGCTTTCCAACCCAGCTGGCTTGTCTGCTCGACAAAGTTAATGCTCCGGTTTAAAGATGAAAATGTGTAAAGAAGATCTGCAAATTAAAAACTAATTGAGCAATGATTATCTATGCAAACATTGAATAACCC
This sequence comes from Rubroshorea leprosula, assembly GCA_020521535.1. Lineage (NCBI taxonomy): Eukaryota > Viridiplantae > Streptophyta > Magnoliopsida > Malvales > Dipterocarpaceae > Rubroshorea > Rubroshorea leprosula. The sequence continues at coordinate 623,440 of BPVZ01000127.1, read as the reverse complement.
AGCCCCCCCATGACTGCTCAGTCCCAATCTCAAAAGAAAAGGGAGAAGAAATTCATATGAGACTAACCATCCTGCGTGACAAGAGGATAATCTGAGGCACTGAGATTGATAAACCAATCCCATTCTGCACTTCTCTTGAGAAGAATGGCACAAGCATGAAGAGTGTTAGCAATCATCGTTGGTCCCCTGTAAGTAATCAAATTAGCCTTGGTGATCATGTAAACATTCCCAACTTTGGAGAATATTGTGTTGTTTCTAATCCGGGAAAGTAGTTCCATTCTTTCCTTGGCTGGTGACTCAAGGTCCAAATGCACAACATATTGGTTCCGTGGATGATACAATGCATGAAGAGTTCTCCAAAGCTTTTCCAGATCACCTTTTGACCCAGAAACTAAGTAAGCAAAACGAGGTAATGCAGGACCAGAAGGAGGGGGTGGAGATTGTATGACTTTTGATTCAGCATAACCTAGGTTTCTTTGGTTTATTGAAATATGGGAAGGGAAAAGCGAGAAGATTGCATTGATACTGTGAAGTTTAGTGATGAGACCCATATTGAAGGAGGTTGCAAGAAGAAATACACACATGAGTGAGCTGATCACCAGAGGGAATACCCATTTCTTCCCCATGTTCATCGACATCATTGCAAAACTTTATCATGGGATCCGGTAAATCTTTCAGAATTCAATTTTTCTTATCCTCAGATTCTCTTCACCGAAAAATACAAACAAGAATTCTTGATCATCAAATCAGGACCTTTTCTCCTTATACATTCCAAAAGTAAGGACTTGGTATAGCTGTTAAATGAAAACTACATCAATACTAGTTTAACATCCCAAAACAAATTATATTCTAAAATCAAATCCTGTTATATTCATTCTCATTAAGCAATGAAATCGAAACTCGAGAAGACAAACTGCTCTGGTCACAGAATCCAAAATCAACAAGAATTAAAATAAAAAGATTGACGGGGAAGGCATGAAAGATACCATTAGTAAAAGATGGTTAAACAAGGGAATGAAGAATAGACTAAAAAGAAGCAAACAAAAAGTAAACAATTACGTAAAGCATCATCAATTAAAAATAGAAACATTACTTAAATATGCAATGTCAATCAGCTTCTAAGAATCCCCTTTAAAAACGACACAATTCCTAAAGTTTCACAATGCCTAGCACAAATCTAATGATCAAAAACAAAAACCCTAACCAGCAGTTTCCCACGTAGAACAACAGATTGAGAAGGGGAAAAACAATAGCAGAACAAGAATAAAACAAAAAACCACCCACATCACGTAAGAAGAAACACTGCTCAAATCTAAACATCTCAGCTCTAAATCATTCAACTACACGTGTGAAATGGGTGGGGGAAGAAAAGGCATAGAATTTACGGTAAAAACAACACAAACAAGGAAACCACTGGATTCAAAACTCCATAAAGTAAAGTAAAACATTAAAGAGGAAACATTCATCATGAACATGACATGGGAAAAAAAAAAAAAGAAAAACCGACAAAAGGTTGAAAAAGAGAAGCGGGCAAACCTGGCTTGGACGCAGAGACAAGACTTTGATCCCTGTCCCCTGCACGTTCAGGAGAAAGAAAAGGGTTGAAAAGGGGAAAAGGTAAGGGCTGTTAAAGAAAAGGGTACTGTGGATTTTGATCAAAAACTTAAACCCAAATGAGAATATCTCGAGGGATAACAGAGGCTTTGGAGTTTCTGTTATCGTTGTTGTTGAATTTACCGAAAGCCGGCGGAAGCCTTACATTAACATCTCATTAAGACGGCATTATTATAGATTTCCAATTACATATGTTTCCATAATGGATCGTTTCTTTACCATCAATGAAGGAAATGAATCACTTCTCTAGTCTTAACCCACAACAATTAATGAATAATGAGTCCAAGAAACAAAATTTATGTTCAAAGCTTGGACATTTGAATGTGGAAACCAAAATTTACTGCTAAAATTGTAGAGATCAGTTAAACAGTTGCCTAATTGATGAGCAAAGACTGAACTTTCGGTTCTTCCCTGTTCGGGCACGCTGATGTTATGCCAATGAGGCGGTATTGATAATAAAAGTAAGACTTAAGTTTTGTGTGCTACGTATAGATTAATTATTACTTTATGTTTATTTTATTTGTTATATATTTTAAAAGAGAGTGGTGCAGTGTATCTTGACTTCAGGTGTAGTGTATTTGGACTTTAGGTTTAGTGACGTTAAGTCATGTTTAAGTGTTTTTTTTTTTTTAGGCAATAGTTTAAATTTAACTCTTATAAAATTGTTAAAAAAGAAGAGAGGTGTAGTTTATTTGTTAATTTTTTTCTTAAAGATATGTTTCATTTGACGAAAATAAATAAAAGAGATGAATAAATTTTTTTGGATATGATTGGAAGCTTAAATTTGATGTATTTTAAATATATGTATTTAAAAAATATATAATTTTAAATATATATAATTTTAAATTTATTATTTGAAAAATATAACAATAATAAATTTAATATTTAATTTGTTGATTGATGAAAAAAAGGTTGAAAACTTGAAATACATAAATTTAAATTAAAAATACATGAAATTGAAAAGATATTTTAAATATACAAATTTAAACTAATGAGATGCATGAATTCAATTACATATATGAAATGCATTAATTCAATTACATATATTTAAGATAAATTTAATTATATATTTATTTTATAAAAATAAATTATAATATTAAATTTAAAAAATTCAAATTCAAATACACTCTATAAAACACAATCCCAAACATACTATTAAAAAATTCATTCTCTCCAAAAACGAACATTCCCTTAAAACATTAAAATCATAAATAGAAACCATTATATATCTTACGTGATAAAACCGGTCATGAATTAGCAGTAATTTGTACATCAGTTTTTTTTAATGTTGTTCGTGCTACAGTATCTAATACATTTATCCGGTTTTTTTTTTTTTGAAAATGGGAGAATTTGGGAAAAAATTTGATTTTATAAAAATTAAATTTTTT
>BPVZ01000127.1:591357-603043 GCA_020521535.1 Rubroshorea leprosula | reverse complement strand
CAAATATGTTATTTTATCATTAAAGAAATTGCAAACGGAGGCCAGAAACTTGACGTGAGTGTAGTGTCGACACATAATCTGGCAGTTGACACCATGCGTTAATCGTCTAGAATTAGACTTTCTATTTCTTGTTTTATGTCGATACGTAATTTGGGATGTTAACACCATGCGTTCAGCATCCAAATTTCAACTTTTCTATTCTGCTTCAAATCCTACTTTTATTCTAACTAAGGTTTCTAAAATCTTATACATACCCATCCAAATTTAGAATTAGAAGAGTTTTGGGAGGCTAGTGACAGCCCTCTTTTGGGCATTCTTGAAGATTAAGATAAAAGATCTATCAATAATAGAAGGTCTATCAACAATAGAAAATCAAGAATTTTAATTACTTTAAATTAGGTTTTGTTTTTCCTTAGATATTCTTATGTTCATGACTATAAATCAAATTTTATTATTTTTATTATGAACTAATTTATTTTATTAGGATTACGATGTAACCTAATTAATTTAATATAGATTTTGTAATTTTTATATTTTCAATTAAAGTTATTTGCATGAGGAGTTTGTATTATTGAACTTAATGCATTGGAAGTCTAATCATCTTTCAATTGATTTAATAATTTATGCATGAACTTGAGAAAAAATTGCGTAAATTAGTCCAATAATAATATAAACTGTGTGTTAGACTATGAGATCAAGAGGTAATTAGCTCACATGTTGTAGTGGAGGAAGAGAAGAGAGTTAGGAGCTCTCCCTTCTTAAGCTAGAGGTTTCCATAGAATTTAATATTCATTAGTTTGTTTAAAATTACATAGAGATATGATTAATTTAATAAACAAGTGAATGATTAACTTGATTTGAGAAAGTTAGTTAATTAATTTAGGGAAATCCACTATCATATATAACGACACTCAATAATTTGATAATCCAAAATTTATATTAATTGATTATGGTTAAGTCAATGTCTTAGTATCTTATATCTTGATTAGTTTAATTTTAATTGTTATTTTCTTTTTATTATTTTTTAATTGAGCTTTCTTCCTTTTCGATTGTTTAAATAAATTTAGATTAATTATTTTGGTACTTAGTTAAACATAATTTTCGTTGGTTCGACACTTTTCTCATCATTATATTACTTGGAGCGACTAGTATACTTGTTAGGGTGATTTTAGTGCATCAAGTTTTTGGCGCTGGTGCCTGGAATTGTTGATTTAATTAATATCGAAATTGGTTAATTTTAGATTTAATTTGAACATTTTCTTTTCTTTTATTTCTGTACTTTGATTTTTTTTTTTTTGTTTCCTTGTTTTTGTTTTTGTAGGTTTAACTATGGATCTAGTTGGCCTAAACACTGATCTAAATTATCAATGACTTGCTCCAGAGATAAGAGCACAAGTTGAAGCAATGACTATCAATTGGGATGCAGAACTTGACAATGATGAACTTAAATGATTTCAAGCAGTCATTAAAAGGCTTGAATTAAAGAAGGCTCTAATAGAACGATTAAATATCACTTGTTAATGGTGTGGATTAAACCATTTTAGTTTTGATTGCTTATATAAGCGATATATCATGTGTGTTGATTTTTCTTGTAGCTAGTAGTATAATTCTTATCCCAATACATGCAACTTTAATTGGATAAATTATTCAAACTCCTCATGGGATAATGAAGATATATTGGAGCCACAGTCAAGGTTTCAAGCTTAAGAAAAGGAGACATGTTTGGATAAAAATCTGGAGGTCCAATCAAGTCAATTGCTCAACTTAGTTGCTGAAGAGATACAAGGTGAGTTACCTAGTGCAACAATGAAAAATCAAGAAGAAGAGGTAAACACCTTACCCTTGGAGATTGGAGGACAACTTGGAGAAATAGAAATTATGCTTGTAGAAACTAAACAAAAGGATGTCCCTAAGGAGGAAGAGGAAAAAGCTCAAATGGCATTTGAAGTGTCCAATAAGGAGTCTTCTTTAACCAAATCTGATTTTAATGATTATTTTATTATTGATATAGTTGATGAGATTTTGCAGAAAAACACTTATGAGGATCCATTTGAAATTTATCTTATTCAAGCAAAGGATCAAATCAAAGAATACATAAATCGCTTGAACACATCATCTTCCTTGGAATCAAAGGGGACACTCCTAGAAGAATTGGGAAGGCACATCTCTTGGCCTATACCCAAACCACCTCAGAATAGTCATTGGAGAAAATATTATGGTGGATTCAACTTAAGGGCAAGAAAGCCAAGATTTAAAAAACAAGAGGACATGCCCTACGACCCGATCCAAAACCACCTTGGAGTGGTAGAAAGTCTAACTAATGACTATAAATTAAGCGCTACTTGGGAAGCAACCCAAGCATAAATTTTTCTTTTCTTTTATTTCTTTGTCTTTTATTTTAATAGTTTAGATTTTTTTATTATTATTTTTTCTCTTTATGGCCTAGGTTAATGCATAAATTGTTGTTCTTTGATTTTGGCCAGGTCATTCAACAAGTTTGGGGGATAGGACGATGGAAATTCCCATGCTAGAAGTCTCCTCTAAATGAAGACAACTTAACTTCAAAACTTCAATTTTAAGTTTTCAAATGCAAAACCTGGTAAGTTTTTCTTTTCTCTTACTTTTATTTTACATTGAGGACAATGTTTGATTTAAGTTTGGGGAAGAGAATAACTTTTAGGCATCCATTATTATGTTAGTTTGCATTCATATTTGCATAACATACATTTTCTTTTTTAGAAATTAGGGTTTTTTTTTTTAGGAGTTGGTCCAATTAGTGTCAAGGAATTAAATATTCTTGAGTTAGTGATTCAAAAACTTCTAAATCTTTAAATCTTAGAGGAGATACAAAATTTGAAAAATAGTACCATTGTGATGAAGTTTAAGTTCATGAGTATTCTATTCTACTTGAGCACAAGTTTGTAGTGAGAAGTTTAGAGAGAAGACTTATTAGCACCAAAATAGCACATAAAAGAAAAGAAGAAGAAGAAGAAAAAGAAGCCAATACAAAATAGTTTATTAATTTCTACCCCAATGTTTTTAGTTGCTTAGTAACTGGGGGTTAGGCATGAGACCCATGTCAACTTTCACGTCAAATGGTGACTTGAAATATGAGTATACAAAGCACTTTGAGTTTATGACTTGTTGAGTAACCAATTGCTTTCATCACAAACATTAATATTCGTGTCAAAAGACAAGTGATAGCTTAGGGAAGAATGTGTTGTATGGTTGGAAAAAAAAAAGAAAAAAAGAAGGAAAAAAAAAAGAAAAAGAAGTCAAATGTTTCGTGGCCTTTGTTACTTGAGTAAATATGTTCTTAGGGGTGTCTCTTCACCTAATGCCCTAAAGCCAGCTAGGTTGGGAGTCATTGAAAAAAAGCTCATTACATAGGTAACTTAGAAAGCTTAAAGGAACTCGACATATGAAAAAAAAAAGAAAAAAAGAGGGAGAAATAGAAAAAAATATATAGTAATGAGTGTTAAGGTGTGAAGGTTTAAACTTGAGACTTCTTACTAAAAATTTCCATACACACTAAGTGCTCATGGGCTAAATCTTTTAACAAGTGATGTGAGGAATAGGATGAGTATTTGACTTTAAATGAGTATATGAAAACTCTTGAATATTTGAGACTTTGTATCTAATTAAACTTTAATTCCTAAATTTTCTTTGCATGCATATCATACAGTTGTATTCTTGCATTGGGATTTTGTGGGTAGATCCACTGAAAACCTTCACGAGACAGAACTCGTCCACTCGGGTGACCTAGGGGTTTAAAGGCTTGTTGCACATGCTCAATGCAATCGTGATTCCTACAAAAGTGAGTTAGATTTTATTTTCTTTTTATTTATTTGTTTTTTTATTTTAGTCGAGGATGAGTAAAACTTAAGTTTGGGGGAATTTGATAAGTTGAATTTGTGTACATATTAATGTGGAATTGTTGCCTTGATGTTTTTGATATTTGGATGAGTTTTATGAGATTTTATTGAGTTTTACATGGTTTTCATGCTTTGTGCAGAAAAGGACTTGAATGCATAAAAATAAAAGTTTTTAGGATTAATTGAATATCTTTTGAAAGTTAAGGGACTGAATTGCAAGAAGAAGGGCACCTCTTTGGGACCTTAATCAATGAATCTTGAGTTTTGGGATTTAAGTGCTCATTGTACAAAAGATGAAGGACAAATTTGTTATTTTATCATTAAAGAAATTGCAAAAGGAGGTAAGGGACTCGATGCGAGTATAGTGTCGGCACATAATTTGGGAGTCAACATCATGTGTTAATCGTCCAGAATCAAACTTTCTGTTTTTTGTTTTGTGTTGATACGTAATTTGGGATGTCGACACCATGTGTTCAGTATCTAAATTTCAACTTTCCTATTCTACTTCAAGTCCTACTTCTATTCCAATTAGAGTTTTTAAAATCCTATAAATACCCATCCAAATTTAGAATTAGGAGAGTTTTGGGAGGTTGGTCACAGCTCTCTTTTGGGCATTTTTGGAGATCAAGATAGATGATCTATCAACAATAGAAGATCAAAGATTTCAATTACCTCAAATTAGGTTTTGTTTTTCCTTAAATATTCTTATGTTCATGACTATAAATCAGATTTTATTATTTTTATTATAAACTAATTTATTCTATTAAGGTTATGATATAGCCTAATTAATTTAATATAGATTTTGTGATTTTTATATTTTCAATTAAAGTTATTCGCATGAGGAGTTTCTATTATTGAACTTAATGTATTGGAAGTCTGATCATCTTTCAATTGATTTAGTTATTTATGCATGAATTTGAGAAAGAATTGTGTAAATTAGACCAATAATAATATAAACCGTGTGTTAGACTATGAGATCGAGAGGTAATTAGCTCACACGTGGTAGTGGAGAAAGAGGTAATTAGCTCACATATGGTAGTAGAGGAAGAGAGTTAGGAGCTCCCCTAGGTTTTCATAGAATTTAATACTCATTAGTTTGTTTAAAATTATATAGAGATATGATTAATTTAACAAATAAGTGAAGGATTAACTTGACTTGAGAAAGCTAGTTAATTAATTTAGGGAAATCTGTCATCACATGCAATAACACTCAATAATTTGATAATCCAAAATTTATATTAATTGATTATGGTAAAGTTAATGCTTTAGTACCTCATATCTTGATTAGTTTAATTTTAATTGTTATTATTTTTATTATTTTTTAATTGAACTTTCTTTTTTTCGATTATTCAAACAAATTTAGATTAATTATTTTGGTACTTAATTAAACACAATCCATATGTGTTCGATACTTTTTTCATTATTATATTACTCGGAGCTACTAGTAGACTTATTAAGGTGATTTTAGTGCATCAGTTTCCGGCTAGAATTTGGCCTGGAAAAATGGTATCTTTTCCAGTGGTGAGATGGACCTTAAAAGACAGGACATAACAAAGGAACAGAAGATACAAATGAAGAGGAAGCAAAAGCTGTAGCTTATTGCCCATTTGTGCTCAATTTTTGCTCTGAAATGGTTGTAATATATATCATAAACTCATTCCTGTTTTTCCTTTTTCAAAATATTTGTTTATAATTTGTTTTTTAAGTATTAGAGAAGTAGGTAGTGGAGATTAAAGCGGCTTTGACTGCAGAAGATTTTCCTGGAAAATTAGAGGGTTTTGTCAAAGAGTTCAATAGCTATGGAGACATGTGTATCTTTTACAGCAAAAGAAGATATGGGTTTATTTCAGAGAGTCTACAAGGTTTCTTTGAAATTTCATCGTAACTGCAGAAGACCGCAATCTAATCCACCAACTTGTCCGAAAGTACAAGAGCAGAAGACCGCAACCAAATCCACCATGTTGTTTGAAAGTACAAGAGCATAGTGGTCCATCCATGGAACTACTTTAGTTATAAAATATAATGACATAATTTTCGATCTCTGAAAATCTTCACATACTCATTTTAGAGTCAGATTTGTAGACAGTATTTTCCAAGATTTCGGCTTGTTTGTTTTACTAGAATGATATTTGACCTAGTACAACAGAAAAGGCTAAAACACATAAATGTACAACATTTCAAGAGTTATAGAACGAGTCAGAAGAAGAGATTATTGTATCCCTACAGCAGGCTTCTTCTTTTTATTACCTATCATATCATACTTGTTGTTTATGACAATCTATGTATAGTGTATACCCAAATCCCTTCTGAAACTCTAGAATGAATAAGTTTAGTTTAAGCATACCCACAAGATCCACACTCACACCTAACGCCTGGTAAACACTTCTTGTTGCACTTGCCACAGTGATTAACATTGAAAGCAACATCAGTGCAAGTCCCATGGCAGCAACGTTCTCCAAACTTGCATTTCTTCCCGCAGCATCCGCAATTGTTCACATCCCTAAGAATGTTGCGGCAATGCTTCTTGCAGCAGTACAGTAGGCTGGTTCCATTATTTGCCGGTACCCCATTGCAGATGTTATTAATGAGATTGCAGTGCATGCCTTTCCTTATGATTCTGGCCAAGAAACGGCTTCTTGATCTTGAATGATGAACTGGGGTGTCAAGTATGTAATCTTCCTCAACGTCTTCGACGTTGGTTGAGAAAGCAGATATTCGAGGATTATGCAGGGCTAAGAAGAGAGAAATGGTCAGGGAGATAACAGCTGTGAGCTTGATGAGAGCAGCAGCCATTCTCTCAAATGACTGGTGAGTGTAGACTGAAAGCTAATGCTGAGTGCTGGGGGGAATGTAAAAGGTACCTTTTAAGGCAGCACGGTTTTGGTAGATTATTCCATACTCTATAGCCGGAGAGGTGTTTGTGCCACAAGTTAATGAAAACAGGCCAGTTTCTTGGATAGTGCTTCCTTATTTTAGTGTGATGTCGTATACTAAATTGGTAATCAGATTCTCTGTAGGGTCTACTACTGGAAGTTTAGCCTAAAATTATGAGTTGATTAATTGATTATATGATCAGTGAAATATTTTATGAGATTTTACTTTTCTCTCAATATTTTTTAATTTAGCGATATTATAATTATAATATTATATATAATTGTAAAGTTATATTATGATATAATATTAAATAAATAGATGCATATAATATCATAAGTAAATTTTTAAATAAAAAAAACTAAATATATAATTATATATTATATTGTAAGATTATAATGTCATATTATATTATAACTATAATATTATTTCCATTTCAAATTTTTGTAAATGAAGGAATGAGAGATTATACCATTTTGGAGCATGGTAGGGTTATATTCTAATAAAAAATCAAACCCCCAAATTTAGGAAGTTATGTATTGATTTTAATATTGGGGTTTGAGTGAAAATTTAAAGCTTGCAGGTTGGCACGGCAGCAAGAATTTATGTGGAAGAAATCCCCTTTCCCGGCATGAAATGTGTGACGGTTAACTTGTAGCATCACAGATGATGGCCCCTTCAGATAATAATGAAAGCAAACACGTCTCAGTCTCTCCCATCTCTTCTCCATTCCTTCAAGAAAACATCTTGCATGCCTTGTTTCTTATCTTCTTATAGCTTATCTGGTAACTGGACCATATGACAGAAAGAAGCCCATAAGTATTTCAACCCAATAAAACCCAAACAAAGTCTACCCAGACCCAGTCAAAGTCAAACCGAGCTTACCTAGATTCTAGCCCAACTCAAGTCCACTTTTGTATTGCCCAGCCCAAAGTCTCTCCTAACTCCTCTTTCTGCAAATTTTTTGTGCTCTCTGGTCTCTTCAGTTGAAAGAAAAAGACTAACAGTTGCCTCTAATCTAAACTTAACTTCTTTTTATTGTGTAATGTGCCTTTACGTACCACAATACTTTTAGCATTTTCTCCACATATTTGGTAACCTGAACTGATTTGGGATTTTGAATGGAACTTAAATTGTGTAATTCAAATTCAACTAAACATGGTTTTGTCCTGGTGTTCATCTGTGTCCTTTTTCTTTTTTGCTTTTGGGTAATTTATCCTGTCCTGTTCCTTTCTGTTTCCCTTTCTGAAGGGTAATTGATAATCATTATTATAGTCATTATTGTGGTCATTATTAACAGGGGAATTCAAGAAACAGAAAGTGCATGTAGGGCCATCCATCTTTGACTTAGCCCACCCCCTCGGCTCCCACCCCACATAAGTCACGGAGATTGTCTCTCTCTCCCCTTTCCTCTTTTCTTCCTGGAGTCATTTAGCACGGCATCAACTTCCTTGTACTTGCCTGTAAATTTTACATAAATTAATAGGCATTTTTGAATCCGAAAATTTTATGTGCAAGTTGATGTTAACTCCATTCTGTTTTTAAAATTTTTATATGAATTTAATGTTTTATATTTTAAATTATATTATAAAAATTTTTAGATGGAAGAAGATCTTTAATATCAAGAGAATCCATCATTAATTCAAAGATTTATATTTTATAAGTTAAAACATGACTCAGATTATAAAATATCCTTTTATTTTTATATAAGAGTATAGGGTTATTGTTTAACTACAAATTTATTTTGTGCCCCAATTTAGTTAAAAATAATAATTTATGCTACAATTAGAGAATTTATTAAAGATTATTTTTTTTTATAAAAAATTAACCTTGAACAATAAAATAGATAATAAATCTTTTTATTAATTAAACCATAACTCCTTAGATTATTAGGAATTTCTTCATAGAACATTAGAACTTTTTTATTAGCATCATATTGTGAAATTTTATACAATAATCAACTTAGTTTTTGAAGTAATAGATTTCATTAAACACAAGGTTTTTTTAGTATAGTAATAATTAAACTTTTAAACTTTACTATAACCAAACAAAATAATTGTAATAATTAGACACGGTATGGTGGATACAGAAGTCAAAGGTCCCCCCTCACTTCTCTGTCAAGACCTGCTAAGATCCAACCAAAAAACACTCACCCACCAAGAAACTTTCTCTTTTGTTCTTCTCTTTTTCTACCCAAAACTCCAATCTGTCTTCTGCTCACCTTTATCATCATTTTCACAAATCCATACCTAATATTTTGTTCTCTTTTTACCTCATTACACTACCCTTCTTTCGATTTTAATTTGAACCCCAAATTAATTCTTCAAACTCATCATGTTGAGAAGTCCCTATCAAATTCAATATTATACATCATTCTTAGACCCTGATTAAGACCCGGGTTATAATTGCAGCCACATTTCTATTTCGATGAGAAGATTCTTTCTCAAGATATATTTGTTTTCTAACATCAAAATATCAAAGAAAAAATACCTGTTGAATGGAAACATAACGATTCACTGAAGTATCTGTTTTATCACTTATAGAATATTGCAAGAAATTAACCTATGTCTAAATCATAAAAAGGTATAAATTCACCTTATGTTAGCTTGAAAGGTTATTTCACGTGTTAGGTTAATTTTGTTTGTATCGTATAGATGACTTGTCTTTTATTAGATAAAAAAAGGGACTCGATTGATGTAGAAAAATCAGTCATCTTCTTCAAATTCTCGGAAGGGGAGAATGTAGTTTAGGAATGGAGTGGCCAGTTTCTAGGAAGGATGAAGATGAGCTCAGGAATAGCTTTGACAAAGCGTGACGGTGAGACAACAAGACAGGGTTTGGCGGTCCCAACAAAGGCAGCAAAATTAAACTAGGATTCTCATCACCATTCCAAGATTACAAGACACCCAAACTGCCACCTAATTCTAGCTTTGCCTTAGTTTAAGGATTTAGTCAAGCCGGCCAAACCCAACATGAATTAATTATTGCTTTAACTATGTTTATATCTTACTTCTTGTGCTTCACCCCGTGATTAACGTTAATTAATAACAACTCATTATCCCAAAACATAACATATGAGGTATGCATGTGTACGTTAGAGTACATCTTTTTTTTTTTTTTTTTGCACTAACCCTTGATGTTCGAAAATTACATTGAACCCTAATTAATATAAAGTTGAAGTTGTGTTAAACTCCATAAAAGAGGAAAAGCTCCCACAGTGCCTGTTTTTTCATTTATCAAATTCAAACTCAAAACCTTCATTAAAAGAAAATGAGCTCTTTCCACTTGGACGAATAGGCCATCTGTTCATTTTTCTTGTATGTATACAAGTAGGGAAATCATTTTTGTACAATTTTCTTATCCCACTTTTTGTATAACCTAATGTATCATTAAAATGATTGGTTATTTTAATTCATGTGGAACCCGTGATATTGAATGCATTTATTCATTTAATGATACGTGGAAGTTATATAAAAAGATGGGACAAAAAGGTTATCCCTATAGCACCACCAATACAAGTAAGGATCAACTTACATTTATGTAAATTTAAAAAATTGTTATACAAACTTATAACAACACATTTTAAAATTTAAAAGGTCATTTTGAAAATTCAAGTGTTGCATTGATTGTTGAAATTTTGAAAATCAATTTCTAAAAGTTAATGTAACACTTACATCAATTAAGAGTAAAGATCCGCTAACACATAAATTTTACATATTACAGTTATACAAAATTTTAACTATTTATCTTTTCATTTTTAATGATAATGATTTTTCTCTATTTATTAAAGATAGTTATCTTTTTCATATAAAAAATTGGTGATAAATCACAACCATTGAAAGTAGAGAGATAAATGGTTAAAATTTTGTGTAAGTGTAATGTGTAATGTGTAATGTGTAAGATCCCCTTTTTTTTATTTGGTACTAACTCCTCAATATACGAAAGCCTCATTAGACTTTGACTAATCTGGAGTTGAGCCGTATCAAACTCTATATGGAGAAACTCTCTTAGCGCCTGTCTTTTCGTTTATAAAACTTGAACTTGAAACTTTATTAAAAGGAACTGAACTCTTTCCACTTGAACTAATAACTCATTAGTGTAATGTATAAGATGTGAGCATAAATGGATCCCTCATAGTAGGTTAATCATGAGTCTTATGTATATTTATGCATTATGCAAGGGCTTATATGAACCAATTGAGAGATCCAGGGCCTCTAATTATTGTTGTGTTAGAATACTCAGAATTAGGTTTAAAACAAGAAATTCATTGCTTCCACAAAATGAAAAGCTTCCTTGTCCTCCCATCAACTTCATTAATAAGCATTTGATACTCAAGATTGAAATATTAAATGGGTCCAGGAATATGGACCAATAATAACTTCAATGCATCTACCTACTAATTCAAATTCAAACTTCAAATATAGAACAAAGTAGGACCTCTTTTTCTTAAATTTCTTGTTTGATGACTGATCTAGTAATTAAGACCTCTAACTTCTTTATATCTCCTCCAACTTCTTGTTTGACTTAATCTAGTGTACTTCTTATAAATCTAACCTCCCACCAAAACTTTTAATCACAATCTTGGCACTTAATTAGATAAGGATTTACTATTGACTTCTTGTAATTAAGAGCGAGCTCCGTCGTCAGCATTATGCCCTAATGATAGACTCAACGAAGGCATACAGACAGCTTTTGTGGGATTAATTTCTTGATTGTGCTTTAATCAGGAATTATAAATTGTACGGTCCAGGCTAATTAATCGGATGCTTTTGCATAATGGGAGTCTGTTTGACACTCCACACTCCGCAGTTGTCCACACAACAATGATTTTGAGGGAGAAAGAATGAGATCGCTTTTGAAGAAGCGTTGCTTATGTTTAATGGTAATGGGCATTTGGTCCCCGCACCGGGCCTCCCTTTTCGTACTTATTTTTCTTCTTG
>BPVZ01000127.1:580742-591257 GCA_020521535.1 Rubroshorea leprosula | reverse complement strand
TTCATGGAAAATGTGAAGCAATGGAATGGAGAAGGAAAAGAAAAGTTAAAAATAATAATTATTAAAAACTCTAACACATATCTTTAATTTTAGAAGTATAGTGACATATTATACTATTAAAAAATTAGTCTTTTGAGTTTGCACTAACAACAAAAATCAATTAAGATACCCTTTTATGTTTAAATTAGCATTTTTTTTTTGCTAATCTTTTGTATATATTATAAGAAATAATATTTATGCTTTTAAATGGAACTATTAAAAAATATGACAAATTATATAAAAAAAATTACTTATATGACAAGAAAACATTACAATTCCTGATTTATTTTTCATTTTTTGTTTTAGATTTTTTTTCCTTTAATATTTTTTATGAACCAAACAAGGCATCAAATAAGGTAGATGGCAAAATTATTTTTCATTTTTTGTTTTTATATTTTGTCTTTAATATTTTTCATGAACCAAACAAGGCATCAATTAAGGTGGATGGCAACAAAAAAGAAAACCATTTTGAAAATTGGATTCTATGATGGGAAAATGAGAATCTGAATATTTCTTTCCATGGTTATGCACTTGGTTTTGGAACCGGAACAGATTCACATATATAAAAAAGTGCCAACTTACATTTGAGGGATTAAGAAAACAAACCCTAATTAATTATCTTTTGTCCACTGAGAATTTGACATAACAAATTGTTCCTCTTTACCCCAAAAAGCAAGTGATTTAAGTCATAAACTGATGGCACTAAATTCGTTAATTTTCACCCTTTTTGTCCCATAGTGTTACTTAGTGGCATCTTCTTCTTCTCTTTTTCTCCCACTCAATCACTTGTTAATTATAAGAATATATGATTACATAATTTACCCACTCACTTTACCCTTGCTTGAATTCTTTTTTGAAAGGTACCCTTGCTTGAATTCAAACCCTAGATTTGAGATATTCCTAACATGAGGAATATATGAAACGATTGCTGTCTTCCCTATTCAATGGCATTGCCCAAACCTCCTACAATCTGGTCTCTTATTCTTTCATTACTTAAAGACTTCTCATGTCTTAAGTAGTTACTTGACATAAATGACAGAAAGTAATTAACCCTTTTCAAACTATCTGCTTTTACCCATCCTTGGCATAATTAATGTCCTAACTTCAAACATGATATCTAACTTTCAAAGGAATATAATTATTTGCAACTGCTAGTTTTTCTTATTATAGTTTTGATATAGAAGTAGTAGTCTTTTTTTAGTCATTTTCATCTTTCTCAAAACTTCAACTTAAAATTTTCAAAATCTAATTATCATTTTATTCTCTCAAACCCTAAAAAAAAAAAAAATTAAGTTGACCATCTTAGATTCATTTTATGCATCAAACTTTCTAAAAAAATAGTGATCCAATAGTTTTAAAGCATTTTTTTAATTTTACCCCTACTAATAATTATTTCATTTTTATAAAAAGACATCCCTACTTCTTAATTTCTCTTATAAATAAAGAGAAACATGAAATTTCAATAAATAATAATGGTGTTTTTATAAAATTTAATAATTTTCTTTGTTAATGTATTATACATAAATATATCAAGTAAAATGAACATAAATTAATATTATTATAGAACAACTTTTCTATTTATTAAAACTATATAAAATTAAAGATAACTCACTCTTATTTAATAATTAATTAAATTAATTTTGTATTATCTGAGATTACACAAAATAATTTGATATAAAAATTGGATCAAGCAACAATTATTGTTAGTTTACAAATGAAAAAATCCGATTGGAGAGTGAAAAGCACGCACCTCATAGTACGAGTTGAGGTGACTTGGTGTGTGGTGTGATGTTTGTTGGATCGAAATATAGGCATCAACATCATCGCCCATCTGCAATCCCATCGCACACACAAACACAAGAGTCTTATGCAGAGTCAGGGCTCTGAAGTCAATGCCAATTTCCACTTCCTATGTTAATGGCTTGATGCCCCAACAAAATTCTATATTCAACCAATACCCTTTCTTCTTTTGTAATCCCCCAAATACCCCATTTTCTCACCTTTTCTACCCTACAAAGCCATCAATTCTCCAATTCAAACCCAAGTTTTTTTCCTTTAAAAAAAAATGAAACCACAAATGCCAAACCCTTGTTTCTTCTCCAATTAAAACAAACCAAAACCAAAACCAAAACCAAAACTAATTCCTCCTCTTCAAAATCAAACCTTGTTTTTCACTCTTCCCTTCTCCCTTCTCTTCTTCCCTAATCTTAAGGTTGGTGGTGGTTGTTAAGTTAGAACTCCGTTAATGGAAAACTCAAGGGGAGCACAGGAGAGGAAGAACCCATCTCCCTTAAACTCCCCCAACAGCAACGGGAGCAGCAGCAATGGCAATGCCCTCCAAATTCATACCCCACCAATTTCTCCTATACCCATCTCCAGATCTGACACTAACCCTTACCCTACAACCTTTGTTCAAGCAGACACCACTACCTTCAAGCAGGTGGTCCAGATGCTGACCGGCTCGACGGAAACTGCAAAGCAGGCATCCAAGCCACCGAGTCAACAGCACCCGTCGCTACAGCAGCAGCAGCAACAGCAACAACAGCAGCATCAAGATCCGTTACCTTCCAAGTCCTTTGCCATTCCCCCCATCAAGAACAACATTCCCAGGAAACAGAGCTTCAAGCTTTACGAGAGAAGAAACAACAACATCAAAAACAGCCTCATGATCAACACTTTCTTCCCCGCCGGTGTTGCGGGTAGCCCCAGTTTCTCCCCTCGGAAGCCACCGGAGATCTTGTCACCGAGCATCCTCGACTTTCCTAAGCTTGTCCTCAGCCCTGTTACCCCCTTAAATGATGAAGATCCCTTCAACAAGTCTTCTCCTTCGCTAGGAAACTCATCTGAGGAAGAGAAAGCAATTGCAGAAAAAGGATTTTACTTGCACCCATCGCCGATGTCGACTCCTAGAGATTCTGAGCCTCAGCTTTTGCCACTTTTTCCGGTGACCTCACCAAAAGTTTCAGGGTCCTCTTCTTGAAGAAAAGCCATGTAATTTGAGAGTGATTGAGAAAAGGGTTTAATGGTTTTTGGATGATTTTGAGGAGCTCTGCTTCAATTGTACAATTTGATCTCTCTTTTATATGGTAAATTTTACTTCTTTGTTTCTCCGTTCATCTTTCTCCTATTATTTTTAGGTTTTGGTTTGGAAATTGGCACTAAAATTTCAAAACCATAATCCTGAGATATTGATTTCTTTATGTTAAATTCCCCTTTCTTCTTCTTCTAAAACTCTTACATAATTGGTTTTTCATGGATTCCATCAGAGAGTTACTGATCTTGTAAGTCCGAACGCATTCTTTGACTACCCATCCATGGAGAATGGGGCGAAGTTACTGATCTTGTTCTTCATGGATTCCTTCATTTTACCCCTAAAAACCATGAATATGACAAAATTTTACCCACTTGCATTCGTTGGGGTAGCAATAGTTACAGCTTTTGTTAGAAGAGAATGTTTGTTCCTTAGACAATGAGTTTGATTTTACTACATTTATTAAGTCTTATTTCCCTGCAAATTTTGGTGGATTGAAAAGGGCATTGACTCATTAGTTGGACAAGACTAAAAACTTAAATGTTCCCTCAAGTCCCTATACAAGGCCTGTGTTATCCTATTGCCATGTAACACCTCTGTTTGATGAACATGAGATCAAATGTTTGATATTTCCCCGTCTTTTCTACTTTTTTGGAGAATAGTAGAGCTATCTCTGGAGAGATATTTGTATTCGCTAGAGTAAGGAGTGAAGAGTTCATAAATCACATGATTTTCTGCTAGAGTGCTATTAGATTATGACAAGCAAATCTTTTTGCATCTTAAAAAGGTCCACATTAGGATACTAACACCATGGACAAGAAGAGAAAATCAACAGGATGTGACTCCATTGGATCTCCTAATCTTTTCACAGCAATTTTACTTAGGCTGGTTTTGAAAGATAATAAAAGTAAAAGGCAAGTAAAGTTAATGCCTTCAAATGAACCATATGGTCATTTATATCTCTAACTAACACTCTTTTTTAATTGCTTTTTCCTGAGGAATTTCCAGTTGCTTTTTCTTAACTAACTCCATCTGGTTAGACACAAGAAGTATTCCTAAGCAGTTGTGGACTGGAATACTTGGGAATTTTTTTGTGATGTCCAAGACTGGCAAGGTTGGTTAGAAACTGTGAGGATTAGAGTTTCTCTTTTCTTTTTTTTTAACTTAACATCCCCTCTACTTTTGCATCTAAAATGGAAGAGAAAGTACATCAATGTCTTCTGTCTATTTTTCTTAGTTTTCCATATCACATGTATTTGAACGTAGTAATTGCAAGTCAATAAGATTTTAAAAAATATCTCCCATGCTTATTGAGCAATTCAACTTGTTATTGATTCGGTATACAAATATTTATAACGTGAAGACTTGTGATTAGTGATATTGACATTTTCTTGTTCTCCATTGCCTCTTTTTCAAAAGAAAAGGTTGACATGGTTCTGATAAAATGGGAACAGAAGAAAGGTTAAAGTGGGAAAAGTAGGCGGAGTTATGATGATGATTGAAAATGAAGGGAAAATGGTCATGATGATATACATAACCAAGGGAGGGACAAAAAATGTGCAGACTTCCTTTCTTCATTTCCCTATCTAAGATTAAATGTGTTTAGTGTGAAAATCCCAACAGGCAGTTCAGCGAACAACAAACAAACTGCCGAGTTATTTTCTTCACTCACAGTTGGAAAGCTCTTTCATTCCATGAAAAGGGTAGCTTCTATATATAAAATATCAGACAGCATGCTTCAGAGCAGTTTTCTCCGAAGAATATAAAAGGGATTCTGAATTAAGAAGTTTGATGAAACAACAAAGGATCTAAACAGTTATTATCGGTTGAATTAAACAAGAACCTGTGTGGGAATGAAAAGAAGAAAAGAAGTAGCAGTAATGTAGAATGAGAAGGAGGTAGTGACGAAACTGGGATCTATTGTCTCTGAAAGTTACTTATTTTTCACATAAAGCATGTCACGTTTGATATTATTAGTTATTACACAGGCAAGAAGTTTTTCTCTAGATCTCCGAGAATGAATTGATTGTCTTGAATCCATGATTCTCTGGAAGAGGACCATTTCCTGGCCTGATAGAGATTACCACCTTCAAACCTAAAACATTGATTCAAAACAAATATATGAAAATGAGCAAAGTGATACTCAAGTAACAATGAAAGATATAAGGTTTAATGCGTTTACTAAATGAAAGATAATAACAGCAAAATATAGATAGAATTATGGCAGGAAGTGAGGAGAATGATTACTGCCTTGGTTATGATAATTGGTAGGATCGGGAAATGGTGAGAGTGATTTTGATTTCTTTATATACAATATGTCAAAAGAGATTTATTCATTAAGATAAAAGTGAAACGGAGGAAGAAATCATTTGAAGCTACGGTTCTTTAAAACGACTATTTTGAAATGGGAAAACATGACATTCCATCAAGTTAAACAGCTCTCTGGATCTGGCAAAGTTCAAAATTTCTCATCAATTACTATTTTGATCTTTTCAGAGCTTAAATCAATTGGTTGATCATGGTGATAGGAGTACCAAAAATCCAAAGGATGCTTAGACAACCAGTAAAAGTATGACAGACATTCACTCTTATACCGTAAGTTTGTAATAGCAATGTAAGATGGATTTTTAAGAGTTTAGAAGATAGACAATTGAGAAAAAAATGTACCAGTTGGTTTTGCCAGCCAGCACTAATGCAAAAAGTTTAAAATATGAGAGCTAATTACCTGCAGCCCTGGCAGCAATGGCTTCTTGATAGACATCTGTCACAAATAATACATCAGAGGGACTATCAACTCCCAGAGACTCCACGATTTCGATATAACTGCGTGTTTCTCTTTTGTTTCTGCAAGCAAAGAGGAGCCAAGTGTTAGCTTGAGTTGAAACTGAGGGCAACTGAAAGATATTCAAATACAGAAGCATCAATGGAAGTCACAATTCAAACTTACCCCACTGTAGTGTCAAAAAATCCAGATAAATACTTTCTCAAATCACCATGGCTTGAATTCCCAAATAGAAGCCTCTGGGCCAACCTGCTACCACTAGAATATATGTACACCTGTTCCAAGTTGCAGAAAGTCATTAACACTGAAACTGCAACTTTCTATATATAGTCAAGAAGTTAAGTTTGAGGATAAGCAGAGAAACCTAGTGCTTTCCAAGTAACTTAAAATATATATATATATATATATATATATGATGTGTAATTGAAGTCACAATTAACTGTCTATAAGTATGCTGAGTATCCTTCTGAGTCAAGTTTGAACATGAAGTACGGAATATGACTGAACTTTAGTGAGTTTTAAGCAACAAATTTTTTTGAATCCAGTCGAATTTGGTCAGTTCACTTGGTAAACTTGACTCGGGAATGATTGCCCCCTATATGTGCACCCACCAGTATAATCTTGTATGTATGATAAATTAGGGCAGTTTACTCCTTCCAATAAAATGATTTTAAACTGCTGAATGAAGAAATCATGGTTTGACAGAATGCTTGTGCCATATCAGTGTCAGCATTCTAACACAAAGCTATGCCAGTACAAAAACCACTTGCAAATCTACATCATTCTGGAGCAATTGTCTTAACAAACTCAAAAGATAGGCATATAGACATCAGAACTTTGTTCACAAAAAAATAAAAAATAACGGGGAAAAGGCAGAATAACCTTTTTGCCCAAGGCATGCCACTTCTCAAGAGCCTCAGGTACATCATCAAAAACTACTCCCTCCAGTTCATTTTTCTCAAATCCAGTTTGCCATATGTGACCCTATGAGATTCATATTAGCTATATCTCAAATGCAAGCTGCAACCAAAAAATAATAATAATAATAATAATAATAATAAATAGAAGTTAATCTGAGAATTGCTTACTTGCAATTGTTTTAAGGCAGTTATCTTTCGATCAGCCTTTATCATGGCTTCCACATTGGCAACCAAAGCTGCGATCACCTCCTCTTTCCTCATGTCATCTGAGGGAATGGACAGAGCACCAGCAACACCATGTTTCAAGTCATCTTCAACCTGAACAAAGCAAGTCCACAATGAAAGAGGAGGCAGTTTTAATAAGTGATACTCTTAAGCAGTTATGAACAATAGTTGGCAAATTTCTACACATGACTAAAATGAAAGAGGCATGCATGCTATTGATAGCAAGACGTCACCACCAAAGATTTGGTTATGGTTGTATATTATATGTTTGCAATTACTAAGTCTAGTCCAAAAAATTCAAGGATTTCCATTAAGACTTCATCAAAGTCAATAAGCCATGTTACGAAGAAAGTAAGCTTTTCTCATATATTGCAATTCCACTTTTTCTCTAAATCATTAAATTAATTCTTTTATGTGAAACATAAAAAATATTTTTGCAAAGGCAACAAAAGTGGCATTAAATATTATACTTGCCACAATCAAATATTCAAAATAATGCCTCAAGTTCCTATAGTCCATAAATACCAAAACTATCAAACTTCACAGGAAAAACCTTACCTGAGAGCGTAACAACCCAATATCCTCTCGTGTTTCAGCTGTTTCATATGTTGCAGACAAATGCTTGCCAACATTGCCACGGGCATATGGAAAGAGGACATTGGTAACAAATGAAATTGGAGTAGTAGTCCCTTCAATGTCAAGCAAAATGCAACGCTGCAGCAAAATAATCTTAAAGAATGAGAATGATTGTCAAAACAGAATGAATCTATCTTCCCATTCACCCATTTAAAGGATCCAAATTCCAAAGAAGTAAATTTCTTACTGGCAATTGCTCAACTTCATAATATGAGCTTGTAGTCCCAGCCTTCACATTCACATTTATCTTCCCATTGCCTAAAATTCCATTGACTTTCTGAATAGGACCATGTTCTGGAGTAGACCAGTCAAAGCCTAGTTGATGAAGTTTGATTGCAGCATCAAAGAGATAGTGGTAGCATTCAGCCTGAAAGGTTGTGATAAAAAATTTGAAAAACACAAAATTAAAAATGAAATACATAAGAGCTCTATTATCAAGTAAAAAATTGTAGAGTTGATCAGATTGATCATCGGTGAGACAAACCTGAGTTTTGGCATTGATCCATGAGTCTCCCCAAACATATATGCCATGATTGCGAACAAGTACAGCAGTCGATTTAGGGTATGCTTCTATCTGGATAACATGAAAGAAGTTTCAACTGATTGAAAGCCATTTTCTACATGAATAGATTTAACCATAATGAATAATGATCTAAAACATGAAAAGTCAATATTGCAATCATTATCTAAAACTAAGCACCAAGAATGCATACAGCTTTGGCAAGAGAATCTGTAAGTTCATTTTCATAAGCCGTGTTCTCTATTATTGGGACCACAAGTTCATCATAGTAACCGTGACCCTTGATTCCTTTTATCATCTCCATATGAGTGATCTGCAGAGTCCAAAACATGAAACGAAATTTTCACTTTGTAAGTTCAGAACATATTAGAATAACATTTGAAAGTTCAAAAGAAAAACTCACACGGAACTCTTTTGCAAGAGGATTTAACATTGTTACAAGACAGGACTCCATTCCATGACTGTGGATAACAGCTCCAGCACCGCGCATTTCATATGCCTGGATCATGAGGGCATTTATTAAAAAAATGTATCCATGTCAACCTACTAAACCATCCAATCTATTTCACATAAAACAACTTAACTCAGACAGATAATATAGATTAATGGATATAACTCATCAAAGAAATAATCATAAATGATGTGAACCAAGGCTAGCAATTACCTTCATGAAAAGTGGAGCACAATCAGAGCATTTGGGGGGTTTATGTGGGTATGGTTTTGGAGAAGGTGAAGATATGATGGAGCCGTCCGAAGATAATATATACATGTCCTCTGGGACCATTCTCTCCTTTTGAACACCTAACCAAGTAGCAAGAAAGTGGCACATGATAGAGCTATAAGGAATAGAGAATTCAAACAATGAAACTTGATTAATAAATTCCCAGTAGTCAACATAAAGCAGAGCCATACGTTCCTGAAGATTACAAAAGAAAGAACAAATTTTGAGCTCGAAATCAAAGACCCTTCTATAAAAAACCATAAGAAAACCCACAGATTCAAGCAGGCATCAACCACAAACACAGAAGAACAGTTCATCTATAAAAGAGGGAGCTGAGCGGAGATCGAAGAAAGTTACCAGAAGGGGACATGACGATGAGTTGCTGAGGCTTGGGGACGGAGTCATCATGGACCTTGATCGTGATACTACCACCAGTACCAGAGACCCATCCGTGGTTGTAGAATAGACGGCAAAGCTCTGATATCAAAGCCTTGGTTTCCTTCACAGGATAGCTCTCCAAATAAGCCTGCGACGCCAAGCGCACCTTGACACCTCCATTGTCTGCCACCGCCGCCGGCACCGCCATTTGCAGAGAGCCCAGAAAGAGACAAAGAGAATCTAAAAATCGTGCCTTTATTAGCTCGACTTCAATGGAGAACCAAAATTACATCTCTGTTCGATAAAGACAGCAATAGTGCTGGCTGCTGCTTTTGTTATTTTGATTTTAAGAAAAATTAATTAATTTTGATTTCTTTTAAGTTGAAGAGTAATTATGTTTACAGAGGGAATCATGTTACATGTTGGTGACTGAAGTATAGTGTCCAATTGAGCCACGTGGATATTGTTGAGTAAAGGCGAGTGGGTTTTAGCAGGTGTTGGTGTGTTGAGGGTCAAATAAGTAAAAGGAATTTTGGTGGAAAGGTCAAATAAGTAAGGTTAAATGTTAGATTTAGTTCTTCGAATTTTAATTTTGAATAATTTTTGTTTTTAAATTATTTTATTGTACTTTTTTTTTTTGTCTTTGAATTATGAAAAACTTATATTTTTATATTTTTGGTAGCTTTATCTTTTAATTCTATCTTATAAGTATTTTTTTAACTTTTTTTTAAAGATTTGATATGCATAATGTAAAAGTTTAAGGCTAAAAATATATAAGAAACAATAGTTTAGAGACAAAAAAATATTCATAAAACATATAACAAAATATATTTTTATATCGAAAAATTAGTTTGTAACCGGTATTGTTAACTTTTAGACGAACAAAATTACTAAAATGACGCTATTTCAATGTTTAACCCTCTATTCCAAGGTTTTTAAAACCGGACCGGACCGGCCGGTTGAACCGGTCAAACCGGTACCCGGTCATGAAAACGGTTCGGTTCACATAAGAAAACCATTTTAGGTCAAAACCGGTCAAAATCGATCAAAAACCGATAAAAATCGATAAAAACCGATCAAAACCGGTAAAACCGGTAACAACCGATAGAACCGGTGAAACCAGAAAAACCACCAGTTCAATTTCTCATGCAATCTTCTTTCAATTTTTTCCAATTTCACCCTTCCCATTCCTTTCTTATACCCATTTTAACCTTTAACTTTAACAAAATTACAAAATTATCAACACCAAATAAAAAAATCCAT
>BPVZ01000127.1:472942-495388 GCA_020521535.1 Rubroshorea leprosula | reverse complement strand
TGGTAAAAAATGGTAGGCTGAATTTAATTAATAAGGGGGCAAAAAACTAAAGTAAAATGGTAGATTTATTAAATAAAAAAAGTATTGACACGTTATAGCAAAAAAGCTTATTAAAAAAGGCTTTTGAAAGTGCCACGTGACATATTTGTCTTGAATGGTTTTTGGTTTAATTTTTTTTGGTTTGGAACACTGGTATACGAAAATTTACTTGTTCATCCACTAATCCGAATTTAAGCAGAGCAATACCCAATAGGTGCCAAATTTTTCCTTTACGAGTTTTAAAAAACTGCATTATCAAAATTTAAAATCAAAACTTTTGATTAAATTAGAAGAGTCTCTGCCACCTCATCTTGGTTCTGCTTTAATATTTATATATATAGATAGATTATCATGCTCTCATGTTTGAAGTAAGTTTGGATGCATGATTTACGGTCTTGGGATTTGATTTCAGGTGGGGTTTGCTGATCTCAGTTTACTTGTAATTGTTGCTTCATTTTCAAGTTGCAAGTTGAAATTTGCTGAGGTGGGTCTTTTGGGATGTGGGCATGTTAGGTTATTGATTGGGGTCTCTAGTTGCTTCTGAAAGTAGTGCTTGCCAATTATATCATGTTGAAGTAATTTTAAGTTAATGTTAGCCCTGGGTTTAAGCTGGGATTCTTCTTTGGTTTCAGTAATGGTGGTGCTGGAGTTTGCTCCAATGACTTTCTTCAAATGGGTTTTACTGGCTTGCTTTCTTTGTTCATCATTGGGTCTCCAAACATCGGGTCAATCCTGCAACCCAAATGACTTGGTAGCACTAAAAGAATTTGCAGAAAGCCTTACAGATGGGTCCATTATCACAGCTTGGTCTAATGAAGCAATTTGCTGCCAATGGGATGGTGTTTTCTGTGAGAATAAGAGTAGTGGTTCAAATTCTAGTAGAGTAATCATGTTGATTCTGCCCAACAAAGGTCTCAAAGGAACAGTTTCAAGCTCTTTGGGCCGTTTAGATCAGCTGAAATTACTCAATCTATCTTGCAATTGTCTTGAAGGTGGACTGCCCCAGGAACTCTCAAATTTGAAGCAGTTGGAGGTTCTTGATTTGTGCCATAATAAGCTATCAGGACCTGTTTCTGAATCACTTTCTGGTTTGGTATCCATTCAGTCACTGAATATTTCAAGCAATTCATTCAATGGTAGTATCTCTGCACTTAGGGGGTTTCCAAATGTTTCTGTGTTTAACATAAGCAACAATTCATTCACTGGCCAAGTCAGTCCATGGATCTGCAGCTTCTCCAAAGGACTTCGAATTATTGATTTATCAATTAACCATTTAGTGGGCACACTTGAAGGCCTGGGAAGTTGTAGCACATCTCTCCAAGAGTTGCATCTGGGTTACAATTCACTTTCTGGCCATCTTCCAGAGTATTTGTACTCAATGTCATCATTGGAGCAACTGTCAATCCCTGGAAACAATTTCTCAGGCCAATTGAGCGAGAATTTGGGTAGGCTTTCGAGCCTTAAATCCCTGCTTATTTCTGGGAACCAACTTTCTGGTGCAATTCCTGATGTCTTTGGGAACCTGACAAATTTAGAACAATTAGCTGCACACTCAAATTCATTTTCTGGGCACCTGCCTGCATCCCTTGCACTCTGTTCAAAGCTTCAGGTGCTTGATCTTAGAAACAATTCTTTAATTGGTGGTATTGAGCTCAATTTTACTGGAATGCCTAGTCTCTGCGCACTTGATCTTGCCGCTAATCATTTCATTGGACTCCTTCCCAGTTCTCTATCCGATTGTAAAGAATTGAAGACTCTGAACCTAGCTAAGAATGGGCTTTTTGGTTCAATTCCTGAGAGTTTTGCAAAGCTCACATCCCTTTTGTTCTTATCATTCTCAAACAATAGCTTTGTGGGCTTATCTGGATCACTATCTGTGCTGCAGCAGTGCAAGAACCTTACCACCCTTTTCCTGGCAATGAACTTCCATGATGAGGAAATTCCCCAAAATATAAGTGGATTTGAGAATTTAATGATCTTAGCACTTGGAAATTGTGGTCTGAGAGGCAAAATCCCAGATTGGCTGTTGAATAGTAGGAAGATGGGGGTTCTAGATTTGTCATGGAATCAGTTGGATGGCAGTATCCCATCTCGAATTGATCAGATGGAGAACTTGTTTTACTTGGACCTATCAAATAACTACCTTACTGGAGAAATTCCAAAAGGTTTGGCAGAACTGAAGAGTCTCATTTCTTCAAACAGCAGTTTGTCCATCTTTCCACCTTCCGTGGGGATTCCTCTATATGTAAAGCGAAACGAGAGTGCTAGTGGTCTTCAATATAACCAGGCTTCAAGGTTACCACCATCTATATTATTGAGCAATAATCAATTAAATGGGACAATCTTGTCTGAAATTGGACGATTGAAGCAGCTCCACGTCTTAGATTTGAGCAGGAATAACATTACTGGTGTCATTCCTGACTCCATTTCAGAGATGGAGAACTTGGAAACTCTAGATTTATCATTCAATGACCTGTATGGATCAATTCCCCAGTCATTTGACAAGCTCACATTCCTGTCAAAGTTCAGTGTGGCATATAATCACTTAAACGGTGTAATTCCAACTGGGGGACAGTTCTATAGCTTTCCGAGCTCAAGCTTTGAAGGCAACCCTGGACTTTGTGAGAAAATAATCTTTCCTTGTCATGTCGCTGATGGTATGCGGCAGCCGCATGTTCATTATGGTTCAAACAGTAAATTTGGTCGGAACAGTATCCTTGTTGTGACAATTGGCGTAGCAGTTGCGATTTTATTGCTTCTTGCAATTGTTCTGCTTAGAATGTCAAGGAGAATTGCAGGGGATCCTGTTAATGACCTGGATGAGGAACTCAGCAGGCCACGTCGGTGTGAAGCTCTTTGCTCATCAAAATAGATTATCTTCCAGATTGCAAATTGCAAGGAGCTTACAGTAGCAGACTTATTGAAGTCTACAAACAACTTCAACCCAGATGGCACAAAAGCCGCAGTCAAGAGACTTTCTGGGGATTGTGGTCAGATGGAACGTGAGTTCCAGGCTGAAGTGGAAACCCTTTCAAGAGATCAGCACAAAAATCATTATCTAGATGGAAATTTAATGAAGTAGTAATTTTAATTGATATAAATTTTGTTATTTTATTTTTGCTCCTCAACCATTTTAAAAAGATATACTTACAAAATAGAAGAATATGAAAATATTGCATATTATAATGTATATTATTAATTATTCTTGATTTTTAAAAAGTATTATTTTTTAATAAATATTTTTAAAAATTAATTATTAAATTTAATATTTTATTAATATAAATTATGCATAAGGTGACATTAAACAAATATGATTGGACATTAAATGAGTGAAAGCATATTTTATTATGAATGGACCTTTGAATAAAAATTAATTAAATAATGATATATCATATTAAAAATTTATAATATCACTTAATATTGTAATTGTAGTATTTTTATAATAATTACTCTATCCATTCAATTTTAATAAGCCTAATTTTTTAGTCTGATAAATAAAAAGGTAATAATTAATTGATAAAATTATATATATATTTTTAGTAAATTACTATTTAAATAAAACTTTTTATTTTCTCATATATATTATAATTATTTTTAAAAAACAAAATAAACATTAAATGACAACTTACAAAGAGTGATTGACTAAATTTAAATATCTTAAAATAAAAATTAAATTTACTAAAATAAAATAAAAAAAGGTACAGTATAAATTTACAATTTTAAGTAACTTCTTAAATATGGCATTGCTGTTTTCTTAAACATAATTTTATCCCAATGAAATCTCTTTGTTCTGTTATCTGTGATTATTTTATTCAAGTTGAAATGTCACGAGTGGGGTGTTTTCTGGGCCTTACGAGCTAAACAAGAGGATGGGCTTTGCTTTGGAGTCAAGCCCTGAGTAGATTATGGGCTAAAAGAAAAAAGCCCATAGAGTAGATTATGGGTTAAAAGAAAAAGTTGATCTAACTAGAGGAGATTATGGGGCTGCTTGGTGGCCCATCGAGCCAAAATTGTTGCTGGCTTGATTTATTATATACAATTTTCTTTTGTTGCTAAATGAAAAGTAATTATCTTTCATCTTTTATATCACCTCACTCATGTATTATACGAACTCGAATTCATGATTTTTTACTTTTAATAAAAAAAATAATCATTGAGTTTCTTAAATCATTATCATTTATATGCAAACTTTTAGAAAGTCAAAATATAAGTTATTACGAATTGACATGGTTGATTAAAAAGGTTGGATTTTTTTTTCCCAACCAAAAACATGAGAAAGTTTACTTTTTGGGTTCCCAACCAAAAAACATGAGAAAGTTTACTTTTCGAGACCCATAATCAGTTATTTGTAATTGTAATTGATTATAATATTTTTAGTCCTTATATTTTTTGTATAAACACTTAAAATTGTATATTAATATTTTGTGTCAGAATTTGAAAAAAAAAATACAAATAAATGTGTCAATTTTATATTTTTTTATTTAAAAATGTTAATTTTGTTAATTTTTAAATAAAGATATTAACTTTTACTTTCAGTTAAAATCTTGAGTAAGATTCTTTTTTCTCTATTTAAAGATATTAATTTTTTAAATTTTATTAATTTTTAAATAAAAAAAATTAATTTTTAGTTCCAATTAAAATGTTGTATCAAACTCTCTTTTTTTCAGCTAACCACGACTAGTCTAAAAGTATGTTTCAAGATAACCTAAACCAAATGACCCCTAGATCAAAGTACAATAATATGTTAAAGAGGTTTTGTGGAGCCGAATAAGATTTGAATTTGAGATTAGGATTAAATGCTCATGCATGATTGTTATAATTGGTTATACTTTATATAACACTTCTCGTGAAGGTAATGAGGACTACTTGGCTGCGCCTATGACTTTCGGTGGACATGATAATGAGGTGTGTATTTATTCCATCCACAAAATGCTCGTTGAGAAATATGTCGACATTCCTAAAGGGAAGAAAAAGCTTTATCAAATGGCTATCATGCATCGTGCTTGTTGTGGGAAATGCCATCAATTGGGGATTGGATTTTTATTTTTATTTGTGTGTGTGTGTATGCTTATGGAACAAGTTTAATTATTACTCATTTTTGTAAATTGAACGAAAGAGCAACCAAAGTAGCATCATGGGTCTCCACTTAGCCGCTGTCTCTATGGTTCTTTTGTGCCACAAAGGCTGTCCAATTCTTTTGACGTACGTATAGTCCACTAATTATACCACCTTTTCTTCAATGCCTATCCTTAACCATAATAATGTTGAAAATGAAATCATGCTCAAATGCAGTTGCCCACTTAAGAAAAATTAAAACCTTGTCAATCCGGAGATTATTTATTAAATTTAATTTGTGGAGGAGGTGGTGCTTATAAGGATGTCTCACTTTAGAAGTACCATCGAGGTGTACTTTATTCATGTGGAAGTATTAAACTCAAGTTGGTAACTAAAAACAGAGTTCTTTTTAGCAGTCCAATTTGTGTCAAGTTGTAAAAGAAGAAACTAAATCGCTGCCTAATGGAAAATGACTCAATTGTTAGAGTTGCGTAGTTAACTTTTATTGAACCCTATGATATTTTCTTTATCATGCTCTTAGACGTGCATTTAATCTAAAATTAGTTCAAGAAGCTAAGTAAACAAATCAAATCCATAGTAATTTTTAACAATAAATGAAGAATTAGAAAATAAATAAGCAAGTTCAAGAATGGCTATAGCCACTCAATAAGTTGTTAGAGTCACTCAAATTTTTTTAATAGTTAGTTATGATATTTAAAAATATTAATGTGTAGATTAATTTTAATTTATTAAGTAATAAATGTTAACTATTTTATTAATTATTAACTAACAATTATAATTATTAATTTTTTTTAATCATCAAACTGAATAAAATTGATATTTTAAAAGACAAAACTTTAAAATTTAGGTGTTCATAACCATTGCCTAAAAGTCATAGAGAATGCTTTCATGTTGGTTTGCAAAAAATTGGTCATTAATTTTGATAGAGGAAGACCTCTCATTTATTACACCTTTTAAAAAGTAAAAATTAAAATATTTTGACATTTAAAAATTTTTTAAATAATTTTATAAAAAAATTGACATTTTAATTACTAAAACTTCTAAATTTTTTACAATCTCATATTTTTTTACCAATAATTATATAATTATACAGTTCACATCTTATCAAACTACAAAATACACACACTATCCCTTTTAAGTCAATTACTTAGCACACTCAATTCCTTAACTAATCCCAAAATTCAAATTACAATAATATTATGCTAATTTTTCCTTTTTCTTATCTTAAATTATAACCGTTCAATAAAAACCTACAAAATACACTTTTTTAAAGTCAAAAATTAGGAGGGAGAAAAAGAAGAGGAAGGGGAAGTGGGTTGGGTGAGGATCCGATGAGAAGAGGTTGAGTAGTTGACGAGAAAAGACCAAAAATAGGAGAAAATCTTGTGTCTCTTTATTATATTAAATTCCCATTCAATACAAATGGGTTTAGTTTTGGTCAGATATCACTAAGTTAAAGACAGCTGCCCGTGACGTTCGCCTAACGCCGCTCTTTCCACCCGCTACTTCCGGTCAATTTTTTTTATTATCCATACCGTTTTGACAATCACATTAAATTTCAATTCATTTATAATCGAGTTACGTCTATTCTCATTATAAAATTTTTTTTTAAATACTTATTTTTTCATTTATAATATTAAAATTTAAAATTTTATTTAAAACAAACAAAACTTTTTTTCACTTAAACTAAATCGTTGCTGTCAATTTTTCTTTCTTTTCTTCTCTCTTCTTTTTTTTTTTCTCTCTCTCTGCCATCTCATCTTTTGACTCTCTGCTGTCATTACCAGTTCTTTTCTCCACGCGCTCACTCATGACTGCTTCCACGCTCTCTAAATTTATGAATTTCCATTATCTTTTCCCGGCCACCCCCCCCCACCTTTTTTTATTATCGGTGAACACATACCATGATTTTTTTTTAAAAAATAAGGACAATTACCCATTAGAATTATTATTTATTTTTAATAGAGGGTGGAGATTGGAGAGATGAAATCAAATACAATACATTTCAATGGTATTTTCACTCATGAAATAGAGTATTATCACTTCACTTATTGTGTGAAAAATAAATAAATATCATAATTTAACTCTAATTTTGCAATTAAGGATCCACACTTTTTTCTTTTGTTCCCAAATTAACACGTTTATTGTTTTATTTATTATTATTTGTTAATATGAGATCAAAGTTATAAGATTGTTATATCTCTAAGTATGATATAGGCTACTAAGTTTTTTTTTTTATATTACATATTAAAAACTAACATAAAGATGTTGATACAAAAGAATTGTTTGTTACTTTAATGGAATGAAAAAATGACTTTTGTTTTTTACCAATTAGATCTATTATGTTAGTTTCAACTAATAAAAAGAAAATACATTGAGTAAGATTTTAACATATATATATATTAAAATGTGTCACACAAATTTTGTCACTTATTTTAGACTACTAGACACAACTTGGAGTTAAAAAAAAAAAAAAAAAGAACTAGATTGATGATACAATAATTAGTCATTCTGAAAGATAAGTTGTCAGATGAAACGAACTTAAAAGAAAAGTAATTAAGTTTAAGAGCTAATTGACCATTAAAAAACAAAAAACTCAAGGACTAACATGGATACTCTTTACTTTAACATGCATATAATCCTTCAGATATGAACATGATGAAAGGTTGTAACCCATTTAACGTTCCTTTTTTTTTTTCTAAATTTTTTTTATTAGATTAAGATAATTTTATTTTATAATATAAATTATATCAAATTAGACTATAAAATAAAAATTATTAAATAAAAAAATAACTCTTAATAGTAGGGATTCATACTTTATCTAACGATTTAAATTATATAATTTAATTTAATTTAAATTACATAATATTTTTTTTAAAATTAAGTGGTATTTACCAAAAAAGCATATTTGATTTTTATAACAATAATAAGAAATTTAATACTACCCGTACAACTCTAACTAACTGGATCTGATGCAAGAACACGCGCATGAAGTGAGCGTGGGCAAAGAATCCTAGGCAGTACTAGTTGGACCTTTTTTTGTAAGCAGTCCAACCTTATCACGTTTGCCAAATTATTTTCAAGAAAGATGAGAGAAACAAACAAATATAGGTAAGGTATTGACAATCAGAGATTGTAAAATTGCCCAAAAAGTCAGCTGTCGTTTCTTCATTTCAAAGCACTACTGTTGCTGGCTCCCATGGATGCCTCTGTTTTTGTCCAATAATTTAAAATATGGATTCCTTCAACTTCAAACGCCAAAAGAACTTTCCTTGTTTCCTTTTCTGAGTTGGACACCCACATCAGTTTTTTGGTTTGAAAATGGGTGAGAGAGATGGATACGTCTGGTTTTGAAATTGGAGTCGCGGGGTCAGACCCATTTGTAGAAAAATGAGGGCTGTTGAATGTTGATGTTGGGTTTACAGGTGATTCTTGCTTCACTAACAAGTGATGGGGGCTGTTGGGTTAAGTGTTTAAACCGCTAAAGTTTCCTTCTTTATTGTGGGTTTTTCCATTTCCATCTTGGGATCCGACTTTTGTTTAGCAATTCATTTCTTGTTCCAGTTGATTGCGGGTGGAGCAAGTAGGGAAGAGAGCTAGAGTGATCTTGGGATGTGGGTTTGAAGGGCCTTTTATTTTGGGTTTCTCTTTCTTATCTCTAAAAGGGGTAATGTTTCTTCTACATTTTTAGGGTTTTGGGGCTTGATTTTTGGTCTCTGAGGACTTCACTTCAGATCTCAGCTAGCTAATCATCTTGTTGGTGGTGACCAGTGCTCTTCCCTGCTCCTCATTCTCTTTTAGTGGTAAGTCTATTGCTTTACTTTTCAAATTGTTGCTAGCTGTTTTTTTGTGGGTTTGAGGTGTTTTGGGATGTGAGTGTTCGATTTCTTCATTGGGGCGTCTTCTGTATAATGGTTTAAAGGTTTTTGTTTTAATTATCATCCTCTCATGTTTGAAGTAAGTTTGGATGCGTGATTTACGGTCTTGGGATTTGATTTCAGGTGGGAGTTGCTGATTTCAATTTACTTGTAATTGTTGCTTCCTTTTCAAGTTGCAAGTTGAAATTTGCTGAGGTGGGTCTTTTGGGATGTGGGCATGTTAGTTTCTTGATTGGAGTCTCTACTTGCTTCTGAAAAGTATTGCTTGCCAATTGTATCATGTTGAAGTAATTTTAAGGGAGTGTTGGCCTTGGGTTTAAGCTGGGATTCTTCTTTGGTTTCAGTAATGGTGGTGCTGGAGTTTACTCCAATGACTTTCTTCAAATGGGTTTTACTGGCTTGCTTTCTTTGTTCATCATTGGGTCTCCAAACATCGGGTCAATCCTGCAACCCAAATGACTTGGTGGCACTAAAAGAATTTGCAGGAAGCCTTACAGATGGGTCCATTATCACAGCTTGGTCTAATGAATCAATTTGCTGCCATTGGGATGGTGTTTTCTGTGAGAATAAGAGTAGTGGTTCAAATTCTAGTAGAGTAATCATGTTGACTCTGCCCAACAAAGGTCTCAAAGGGACAGTTTCAAGCTCTTTGGGCCGTTTAGATCAGCTGAAATTACTCAATCTATCTTGCAATCGTCTTGAAGGTGGACTGCCCCAGCAACTCTCAAATTTGAAGCAGTTGGAGGTTCTTGATTTGAGCCATAATAAGCTATCAGGGCCTGTTTCAGAATCACTTTCTGGTATGGTATCCATTCAGTCACTGAATATTTCAAGCAATTCATTCAATGGTAGTATCTCTGCACTTAGGGGGTTTCCAAATGTTTCTGTGTTTAACATGAGCAACAATTCATTCACTGGCCAAGTCAGTCCATGGATCTGCAGCTTCTCCAAAGGACTTCAAATTATTGATTTATCAATGAACCATTTAGTGGGCACACTTGAAGGCCTGGGAAGTTGTAGCACATCTCTCCAAGAGTTGCATTTGGGTTACAATTCACTTTCTGGCCATCTTCCAGGGTATTTGTACTCAATGTCATCTTTGGAGCAACTGTCAATCCCTGCAAACAATTTCTCAGGCCAATTGAGCGAGAATTTGGGTAATCTTTCTAGCCTTAAATCCCTTCTTATTTCTGGGAACCGATTTTCTGGTGCAATTCCTGATGTCTTTGGGAACCTGACAAATTTAGAACAGTTAACTGCACACTCAAATTCATTTTCTGGGCCCCTGCCTGCATCGCTTGCACTCTGTTCGAAGCTTCAGATGCTTGATCTTGGAAACAATTCTTTAAATGGTGGTATTGAGCTCAATTTCATTGGAATGACCAGTCTCTGCACACTTGATCTTGCCACTAATCATTTCACTGGATTCCTTCCCAGTTCTCTATCCGTTTGTAAAGAATTGAAAACTCTGAACTTAGCTAAGAATGGGCTTTCTGGTTCAATTCCTGAGAGTTTTGCAAAGCTCACATCCCTTTCGTTCTTATCATTGTCAAACAATAGCTTTGTGGGCTTATCTGGATCACTATCTGTGCTTCAGCAGTGCAAGAACCTTACCACCCTTATCCTGACAAAGAACTTCCATGGCGAGGAAATTCCCCAAAATATAAGTGGGTTTGAGAATTTAATGGTCTTAGCATTTGGAAATTGTGGTCTGAGAGGCAAAATCCCAGATTGGCTGTTGAATTGTAGGAAGATAGGGGTTCTAGATTTGTCATGGAATCAGTTGGATGGCAGTATCCCATCTTGGATTGATCAGATGGAGAACTTGTTTTACTTGGACCTCTCAAATAACTCCCTTACTGGAGAAATTCCAAAAGGTTTGGCAGAACTGAAGAGTCTCGTTTCTTCAAATAGCAGTTTGTCCACCCTTCCACCTTCTGTGGGGATTCCTCTATATGTAAAGCGGAACCGGAGTGCTAGTGGTCTTCCATATAACCAGGCTTC
This sequence comes from Rubroshorea leprosula, assembly GCA_020521535.1. Classification (NCBI taxonomy): domain Eukaryota; kingdom Viridiplantae; phylum Streptophyta; class Magnoliopsida; order Malvales; family Dipterocarpaceae; genus Rubroshorea; species Rubroshorea leprosula. Next base: position 484,391 of record BPVZ01000127.1, on the reverse strand, counting down.
AAGTTTCCCGCCATCTATATTATTGAGCAATAACCGATTAAATGGGACAATCTTGTCTGAAATTGGACGACTGAAGCAGCTCCACATCTTAGATTTGAGCAGGAATAACATTACTGGGGTCATTCCTGACTCCATTTCAGAGATGGAGAACTTGGAAACTCTAGATTTATCATTCAATGACCTGTATGGATCAATTCCCCAGTCATTTGACAAGCTCACATTCCTGTCAAAATTCAGTGTGGCATATAATCACTTACATGGTGTAATTCCAACTGGTGGGCAGTTTTATAGCTTTCCAAGCTCAAGCTTTGAAGGCAACCCTGGACTTTGTGGGAATATAGTCTCTCCTTGTCATATTCCTGACAGTATGCCACAGCCACATGCTCATTATGGTTCAAACAGTAAATTTGGTCGAAGCAGCATTCTTGTTGTGACAATTGGCATAGCAGTTGGGATTTTATTGCTTCTTGCAACTGTTCTGCTTAGAATGTCAAGGAGAATTGCAGGGGATCCTATTAATGATTTGGATGAGGAACTCAGCAGGCCACGCCGGTCTGAAGCTCTTTACTCATCAAAATTGGTTCTCTTCCAGAATGCAAATTGCAAGGAGCTCACAGTAGCAGACTTATTGAAGTCTACAAACAATTTCAACCCAGCAAACATAATTGGCTGTGGTGGTTTCGGACTGGTTTACAAAGCCTACCTTCCAGATGGCACAAAAGCTGCAGTCAAGAGACTTTCTGGGGATTGTGGTCAGATGGAACGTGAGTTCCAAGCTGAAGTGGAGGCCCTTTCAAGAGCTCAGCACAAAAATCTTGTTTCTCTTCAAGGTTACTGTAAGCATGGGAATGATAGATTATTAATTTACTCCTATATGGAGAATGGAAGCTTAGACTACTGGCTACATGAGAGTATTGATGGGTCTTCAGTTCTTAAATGGGATGTAAGACTCAAGATTGCTCAAGGAGCAGCTGGTGGGTTAGCTTACTTGCACAGAGTTTGCGAACCGAACATTGTCCATCGAGATGTAAAATCTAGCAACATCCTTTTGGATGACAAATTCGAAGCTCATTTGGCTGATTTTGGTCTCTCAAGGCTACTTCGGCCTTATGATACTCATGTCACGACAGACTTGGTTGGGACGTTGGGCTATATTCCACCAGAGTACAGTCAGACACTAACGGCAACCTGCAGAGGTGATGTCTATAGCTTTGGGGTTGTTCTGCTTGAGCTACTTACTGGTAGAAGGCCTGTGGAAGTATGCAAGGGAAAGAATTGCAGGGATCTAGTGTCTTGGGTGTTTCAGATGAAGTCTGAAAAAAGGGAAGCAGAGATTGTGGACTCATCTATATGGGACAAGGATCGTGAGAAGCAGCTCCTAGAAATGCTTGAAATTGCCTGTAAATGCTTAGATCAGGATCCAAGGCGGAGACCCTTAATTGAAGAAGTAGCTTTGTGGCTTGATGGTATTGGAAGTGAGGCTCAGCAATGAACTCTCAATTAACATGCTTACTATTTGAATCTCAGGCAGCTGGGAGAATATATTTACCTTTAAAGCAAACACTGTTCAGGTTTCTATAAGGTTGGACGGAGTCCCAACTCCTAACCAAATGACTGTTTCTTTACAGAAACCATCATTTAGTGCTGTACACTGTCAGATAAGTTTTGTATACATATGCTATCTTAGGCATTTATTTACCTGAAATAAGTGTTATAAATTATCTAAATTTTCCATCTGAATAGATGAAATGAAGCATCAAAATGCACAGCAAAGAGAAATCATTACTGATGCTGCTGTATGTTGTGTTTCATTTGCTCGTTCATGTTGGTCTGAAATCGATATATTGTGCATGACTAGAGCATATCTTTCCTGATTATTTGCATGCATTCATCCAATGATTCCTGAAGCAATAAATTCATTGAGCTGGGTAGTCATTTTGTTTGAATTATTATTGTTCAATTCACATAATTTCTCAGCACTGAAGACATGGTATGTTTTTATTTTGCTTTTATCTCCATTCCTTCACCTTATAAGATGTATTAGTACTTTGCAGACAAGCAGAAAGCAAAAGATAGAAGATATTGCATTAGTTATTTTATTACTGTTTGCTTTTACAGTTGGAAAAAGGAAGCTTGAGAAAGAAATCATGTCTTACCAACTCTTTTCTTGTCTGCTAAGATAGGACTAGGTTCAGTTGTCTTATACAAAGAAAAAGTGCTCTTCTTTTTGTCGCTTTTGCTTTCTTTTTCATGTATTGGGGTTGTGGTACTTAGGAGTTGTTATCTGTCAAATGAATGGGTTTGAGACAAGAAGAGCCTCTTTTTGACTTCCTTAGTGTCTACTAAAGAAAATCATGAACTTCATGATTAAGATATGTACGGCCATGAGAAATTTTTTAAGGGCCTGTTTGGTTCATTAGAAACCCGGAATAACTTTTCAAGAAAGTTGTTTAAATTTGGCAGCTTGGCTTGGATTGGGATTTTGGAATTTAGTAGCAAAGTGAATGTAATCAATTATAAATTTGAGAAACTACTTTTCGATTAAAAATTTCGAAAGAAGATCTTTAGGGATATATGATAGATTATATCAAAGTAACTATTTACATTTCTTATGCAAGCGGTTATAATTTCTGAAAATGATTCTTTATCTTTTTTCTTTTTTCTTTTTACCTCTCCTGAGGTCTTTGTTTCATGGACAAAGTCTTGAGCTCTTCTTCAATGGATGGCTTCCTAGGCAAGGCTTTCCACATTCCTAACAAACCAAACATGCCCTTATCATACTCTAAACATGAACATTTAAAAGACCCATGAGAATTGTTTTTTCAAAAAATAATGTGGGCCGTGTTAAAAATAACAATAATAATTACAATGCCAGAGGTGGGGAGCAAAGACTTGTAATTTTTTTATGGTATATAACAAAGACTTGTGGTGAATGAAAACAAAAGGTGGGCCTTATTGTTGAAAATAGTTCCATTAGAAGGGAGGATGAGACTTTTTTTTTCTTTTTTGGTAAAAAGAGTTAGACATTTTTGGACACTGCTTTTTAGATGATGTTGAAATATCAAGGATCAAGATTCCCCTAAAATTGTTCATAATAGAGTCCTAAGAGAGCATCGTCTCAAAGAGTTGTTAGGACTATACCTAATTTAGATTATGTTTCATTTTCACAGAGATTAAGATTTGACTATGAATTATAGTAGGAGTTCCTTTCTTGAACTTTAGATTTCCTTTGTCTCATATATAATTAAATTGAAGTTGTGTTTTAGCCTTTTTTCTTTAAAAGAAAAAAAAACTAATGGCTAAGCCCAGCCCAAGGTGATATTGGATTTGAATACAATAACACCATAAAATCAAAACTTAAACCCAAGCTCAATGTGAATCTGGGCCCGGGGCCGTTGGTATGGCACACAAATGTTTTTTAGGGCCACATACACCAAATTTTTTTTGATCTTATTGATTCTATCAGTTAGGGATGGCAATGGGTCCACTGGACCAGAAAGTCCCTCCCGTCCCTGTCTCCGCATGGTGGGGACAGGGATCTCTGTGGAGATTTTTGATGAAGTAGAGTTTGCCCTCCATGGAGAATGGAGATCCATGAGGAATGAGGATCTCCGTTCTCCATCAATTTATATCAAAATATAAATTTTTTACATATAATTAACAATATTCAATTACAATGAATAAAATTTTAAAAATTCAAGTGCAATTAACTAAAATTATATAAATATAAAATCAAATATAAATTATACAAACATAAATAAAGATAAGTTCAATATAAATAGCTAAACAAAAAGACTTGTTCCAAACATAAATAAATATCAATCCAACATAAATAGCTAAGCCAACATACTTGGGTTAAGTTTAATTTTTATTGGATTGGGTTTGAGTTTGAAATGTATATTATGTATTGCTATAATGGGTTGAATTAAATTTAAAATAAAATTAATTTATATATTTTTTAAATTTTTTGTAGGAATAAGATTCTCATGAGGCTTTGCAGGACAAGGAATTTCCTCATGTAATTTCACAAGGAAAAATGCCCCTCTTCCCTACCCCATAGGAAGGAATATTCCTCTCCACCCCTGTGGTAGAGATCCCCATGAGATCCCACGAGAATCGGGCAAATTGCCACCCCTACTATCAATTAAATGGATTAAAATATTTAGAAATACTAGTAGATATGCAGATTTCAAATTATTAAATAATGATGTTAACTATTTTATTAAGGGATTTGTCTAACCTCAACCCTAAAGACATATGTTAAGAGTAATATACTTTTTTATCATAAATTTATATTAAAAAAATAAAAATTAACACTTAATTTATTAATTGTCTAATTACATTTATCAATTTGAAGCCAACATTAAAATTACTGCTAACTTTTATATTTTTCTATATATATTTATAACAAAAAAATACTTTAAACTTATATTCTAAAAATACAAATTAAAAACATTCTTTTATTAACTATCAATTATCACTTACAACTATCAACTCTTTATGATAGCCAAACCCAACATATCTACAATTTTTTGTATGGTCCTAACAAAAGAGTAAGTAGCCAAAACCATTCCCTACGCTGGAAGATCAACAAGTTACTATCCCTAAAACCCAAGCCCAACAATACTAATCTAGTACGAAAGAGCCCAACAGAAGAAACAGTTTTCCTTTCCAGACCCTCAGAATCTGAAAGATGGAACAAGTGTCGAGCAACCAAAAACAACAGAACGAGTCATCCTCAGAATTCCCGAAACGTGTCCAAAATCCCTGTCTACACGTCTCTTCTTCAACCCGACACCTTTCTTCTCTTCTACGCTATATCTCTCTCTCTCTCTGTGCAAATTGGTGAATAGCTTCTGCAAAACCCTCAAACCAGAACACACCAGATCAAGAAAAATGGAAGCAATTTTCTTGGCAAAAAGAGCTCTGTTCAACGTCCCAAAAATCTTCCCTCAGCGCCCTGCTTGTTATCCCCATTCCACTACAAACATCTCCAGATCATGCTTCTCCACTACTGCCTTTGAACGTGCCGAAGTAATAAGTTTTTTTTTTTTTTTTTTCATTTTCTAGTGTTTTCTTTGATTATTTTGGCAGAGCATTGATGGAATTTGTGTCAGGGGAGTAATGCAGTGGAAGAATCCAGAGGATCGGGAAACAGTAGTATGCCGGTGAGAGAAGGTATGATGGAAGCCCGGCAAAGGGTAGTGGACGCCCCGGACGAGAAGCCGCCTGGAAATACCAGTAGCTTCGCGGCGGATACGGCCAAGGATGGGATTCGTAAGGCGACGGAGATAGCAGAGAATGTGGGGGAGACGGCAAAAGGGACACTGGATGGAGCGTGGAAAGCTGGGAGGGAAGGTCTGCAGGGTATCCGGGAGGCAGTGTCGGATGACCAGATTGAGGAGGACCCGGCTGTGGGGGAGATTGAGAATGTGGAACAGCCTGTTGATACGCAGGAATACAGGGGGATTGAGGAGCTGAAGGGGAAAACAGGAGGGGTTTTGAAGGGTGATGATGATTGAGAAGCCATTAATGGTTGGAGGAGGAAAGTTGCATGGGGACTACAGAAATAAATTATGCTTAATTTCAATGTAATATTATGTTCTTTATTAGTAGTAGTGCTTAAGATTATGCAGCCAAAATATCATATTTCTTAATTAAATTAAATATATTACTAGTAAAAGGGGTAAGTGTTGTTTGTTTTAAATTTTTAGAAAAGATTGTTAGATACTTAGGCTTTTAAAAATTGAAGAGAAAAAAACATCCCAAATTAGATGTTTTAATAATTCTTCGATAAGAAAAAAAACAAAGGCTTAATTTAAAACTGTTAACTTGTAATTGCAATTGTTAGTTTTTTTTTTATTTTTTAATATTTTAAAAATATATATAATATATTTAATATATTTAGTATTTATTTTGATTAATATTATATATATTTTTGTTATATAGAGATTAAGAATTGAATTTTAAATTTATAATTAAAAGTACAAATAATTTTAACATCAAATTATATATTTTACGGTAAATCATAATATTTTTATATATTTTTAAAATAATAAAGACATAAATATCAAAATTTAAAATACCCAAAAACGTTATTAAAAGAAGTCTAAAATAATATATTTTTAAAATAAAAATAATATTATTTTAATCTTTTTTCTACCATGCTCTACTGAAATAGTCTTTCTTTTTAATATTTTAAATATTCGGTCTATAAACATTAATATTTTTATCTTTTAATGTTATATTTTCAAACAAAAATTTTATCACAGTAAAAGTTTAAAATTTCAAATTATTTTAAAATCATAACTCAAAACAAGTCAAAACCGGATCTCACATTTCCAATTTAATGAGAAGTAATTAAATTTATTTAGGTACTTGTCATACAAATTAGAGTTTGGAAATTACTAGCATTGAATTTTCTAGTTCAATAAATCAATCCGAGGGATGGTTAATGGATTTAGGTATGGTAGGCTCCATCCTCACCATGCAATGTGCCTGATGGTTTGTGTCCATCTTAACATTTGAAGAAACAAGTGTTATAGAATCTGATACGCTTGCCTCCATGAATTGATAAATTGTGGAATTGGAAGAATTCCTCAAAAAGGATTGTGATAAGAAAGCAACGGAGGGAAGAACTTAAACTTTGTAGAGTTCAAGTCTTTGAGTTCATATATATATATATATATATATATAAGCTTTTGTAAATGTATTAGGTCAATATAAAAAGTCTGCTCTTAAAATTATTTTAAAAAATTAATTCAATATGTACACCAAGAAAATATCTTAGTGTAAATGTCACAAAAAAATAATTGATACAATGTCCTTTTAAACAGGACTTATGGCCAGTGAATTTAGACGATTCTTCATAACAACTGGTAGAGGTGGGGTTAGGAAAGGACGGGAGAAATGAGGAGAACAAACAGAAGAATCTTAAGTCATCTACAAGGGAACAAAAATGGTGGACCAAAAATCCAATTCAATGTTTGAGAATGATGGGCACTTTTGATGATGAATAGTGAGGTGAGACAAAGGAATAGATCATTTTCGATTATTGATAAGCCATTGTTTGTTTTACACTATAAAAGGAGCCAATTATCCTGAAGAGCGTGGTGAGGTGACATGTTAGGTGGGTTTGATAGAGCCATGAGCCCTAGCAAGGACCACGTTTGCCATGGGTTCCTTGCCCAAAAATATTCATGGTGTGTAGTTGGCAAGCAACCATTTCTAGATCTTTCAATTCTAATTATACGTCTCACATCAACATTTTATTCCCTCATAATCTCTGACAATGAGACTCACTATAATCAAACCCTTTTTCTTGAATTAAGCCTTTTGCTCAATCTAGCATGCACAAGTACATACACATACATTAAAATTTAGGTTTTCTTATAATTTTTTTGTCCCTCATTTCAATCAATTGATAATTGGTACACTAGCCATGTGAAATCCTAGTGATGGGTCGGTGTCATTTGTTTTCATATGGTGTACTATTACCATCAAATCATGTAAGGTGCCAAGGACACTTTGAAAGGCAAGACACATTCATTCATCAATATTGTGGGGGCTGAGCTTAATTATAAAGAAACTTGGGAGTAATTCCATGCACTTTTCCCTTTCTGACTCAAAGCAAATATTGCTTCCAGACTTTCAGAAAGGACAGATGGTAAGAGATAAAAAAAAAGTTAGATAGATAGCACAGGGGAATAATTAAAGTATAGGGACTTCTTGTTGTTAAGTGGCAACAGCTCCATCTGAATGGAGAAAGCATAGGGTACTTCGCTATTGCTAAAGAGCTTTGTCCAACTCAAATAGGGCAGAACTTTTTTTTTTTTTTTTTGGAGTCTTTTTGGTGCTGTACAGTCCATCAAAGGATTTAATGACAATTTTGATCTGTCTTTCTCACCTTCTCTTCCAGCATTACATGTTAGCTTTACAGACATCATGATTTATTCCCAACACTAGCAAATTCAAAATTTTTCCAAAGAAGTTTGGAACAATTTGATAATAACTATTAGATACTATCCTGTCACGAGATATTATTTACTTTAACATATGAATCCCATTTTATTCTCATAGTGATTCTCCATGGGAAAGGGTTCAACCCCTACATATAAGTAGACAATCCAGGGTAATGTCAAATGTACAGAAATGATGATACAACAACGAATTGATCAATTGAAGAGAAAAATGCATCTATATGTACAGGTTCTGTTTGTTTTCCTGGATAAACAGTTTTAACATTGGAGGGTTTTTAAGTCTCACATAGAATAGAAACAAAACAATATTAGATTTAGGAGAAAACTCCATGCTATGACACAATATCACAACAAAATTAAGTTTCTAAATTTACTTTTTTCAAGTTTCAGTCCTTCACCATAGAACATCACACCGACGAAGATGCAGCCACAAACAGGTAACAACAAAAATGCAGCTTGTGGTCCTCTAGTACCTTTTTCCTTCGTCCAATCTTTTTCTTACAATTCTCTTCATTCGCCTTCATGATCACTTCAAGCCCCACAAACTTTGCTTCAGCATTCCATCACCTCCCTCATTATATTAACCTCCTCCTCCTCCTACAATGGATGCAAGGGGTCTTCCAAGAACGAGTGCTTCAAAAGAGAAAATGAATAAGGGTTTCATTGCTGAGGATGATATAGACAATGATATGATGGAGGAAGAAGAAGAGGATTCTCTCAGCAGTGAGGGTTTTGCAGATAATGATAAGAAGAAGAAAATGAATGTCAAGAAAGGGTCAGGTGGTGGTGGGGTGGTGCCAACTTATTGTCAGGTGGAGGGATGCAGGGCGATTTTGACAGATGCAAAGCGATACTACAGGCGCCATAAGGTGTGCGAGGTTCATGCCAAGGCACCGGTTGTGACTGTTGCCGGGCTCAGACAAAGGTTCTGTCAGCAATGCAGCAGGTTTTGGTTTTTGCATCCTTCTTATTTGTTTAGCATTGTGGCAGCTCTTTAAATTGGACTCTGCTGTCAAGCAATGCTTTCAGTTCCCTTTACCTCTTTGTCTTAGATGAAACATGACAATATTATATCCTTCCTAGTTCAATTGCTCCTCTTTTCAACTTTAGTTTTACCATACCAGGTTCCACGAGCTCTCAGAGTTCGATGATGCAAAGAGGAGCTGCCGGAGGCGTCTGGCTGGACACAATGAGAGGCGTAGGAAGAGTTCAGCAGAATCGTCGGCGGAAGGATCACGCAGGCAAGGGATGAGTGCTCAGATTAAGGGAAGCCAGTGGATGAGGCAATCTGATGAAAGAGGCAAAGTACCAACGGCAACACCTGGAAATTCTGCTCCCAAGCATTCCCAGTTAAGATGAAATATCAGATTATCTGCTCTCTCTCTTCTGTCATCCTTTCAACTCATGCACTATTTCCATCATATATATATAGTAATAACTATATCAGGTATAGAAGGTGCCATCTCTATCAGTATTCCAGCTTTCTGCTTGATATAGAGCCTCTTTCTGATAGGCTAATCTCTGGTCTCTTAATGTATCAATGCTTGCACGAATCTGTAGTTTTTGGTTCCTATTGCCAACGAATGATGCATGAAAACCTAGACGGTTATATGGGTCTTTGTTTGGACATTTAGAATGGAAAAAAGGGCATTGTGCCATTTATCAGACTCTAGTCTCATACTGCAAAGTGTATAAAAGTATCATTTTCAATTTGATGTCTAAAACTGGATTAAAAAGAACAAAGAATTGACACAAATTGTTTGCTTCACATCAACCTCAGAGAGGCATTTCATTGAAGTATGGACATATTGCTGGGACTTTTCTTCTTCAAATTTTTATACATAGTTACTTTCTGAAAGACAAAGAAAGTCCTAGAACAGCAGGATATATGGGTTTCCGATAATAATCCGTGCCATTCATGCTTTCCATTGAACATGCAGGGATAAGAACATCATGAATCACCATCTACTGGTTTGAAATTCTCAACTTAAGTAGAAACTTTCCTACTCAATTTTTGTTACGTTAGGCAGGTAGCAGACTTTAATCTGAAGCCAAAATGCATCAAACGGTACTTGCACATCACTTAAAAAGATAGAAAACAAAAGTAGGAGAGGAACTGCATTTAGAATCACTAGAATCACACAACTACAATAGAAATGTCATCTGTGTTCTTCCTATTAAGTGCCTCTTCAGAGTCCAAAGTGCACTGTGCAAGAGTTGAAATCTTAAGTTGAGAGAAGAGTAACCTTCCATAATCCATCACTTGTCATTTGCCAAAATTATGAACTCTGTGTCATCATCTCCACTGCAACTTCAGGCTCTGAACTATGATGTTCCTTCAAGGCTGAAGCTCGTCACCAAATGCCCTTGCCGTTTCCAGCCGCTCATCGACATGAGGAACATCTCCTGAATTCACAACAAAAGTTGCAATCTTAAGGATGAGATTCATAAGAAAAAAAAAACATAAACAAGTAAAAACAAATTGTCTAGGTGCTTCTGATGACAATCAAGGAAAAGCCAAATTCAACATGAAAAGAGTCTTAAAGGGTCATATGGGTCTAAATCTGTTGAGAAAGGGTGTCAACAGTAAATCGTAAATGGGGACTGATAGCATGACAATAGGCATCAACTCCAAATCAATTGACGATAGGTGAATTAGTCCATATTAGGTATAAATCTGCATGTTCCTCTTAATTGATGTGGATTTTCGCACTTAGCATCTGTCACAAACTGTGAACAGTACAGGAAAATCCTACATGCAAATATAGTCTCAACTCCCAGACAAAATCTACACATCATGAAATTCAAGTACATTACTGATTACCCACCATGGCCACAGCGACAAATTAACAAACATATCGTTTCCCTTATGACAAGAACAAATCACAGACCCAGAAATGATGACTGGCGGTTACCCACATGACAAAAATGAGTACTTTTTCAAGAAAAATCAAAAGGGTCTCAAAATAATACCAAGAAAATTGAAGAAACTTGACCAAACGAGCTAAACACACCTTCATATTCTATGGAGGATTTCTTTGCCGCTTATGGCTGTCCTTGAGCTATGCTTTAGTGTATACACACTAAATTGTGTGGAAATTGACACGGTGGCCGTAGAGGGAGGATGGAAGCGGAAAGAGGACAGAAGAAGCGGTGAAGCAGGGCGCCAGGTTCTGCAATTACGCGTTCGTGCCACACCTTTTCAATTACGAACGAACCCAGACCTATTACTTCTTTTAAGACCAGAAGCCTAATGCTATTGGCAAAAAGTATTATGCAATTCACACTGCATAACGTTACTTAGGATCAAAGTAAATTCTTCAATATCAACGATCCTTTCTTTTTTATGTTTTTGAGATTGTTGTGGAGTATTATAGTTGTAATTATGATTGTATTTAATTATAATTGTATTATATTGTAATTGTATTATATTGTAACTGTGATTAAAAATTGTTTTGATGTTTGGTTAT
>BPVZ01000127.1:425686-455244 GCA_020521535.1 Rubroshorea leprosula | reverse complement strand
ATTAATTCATTTTAAATTAAAAGTTAAAAATTATTTTTTAATTCAAAAATTTACATCTTTTAAAAAAATATCACAATTATTACTCAATAATTAGTACCCTTTATCGTATATTCTTAGAGCATAGAATACATAAATCTTTATAAAATTTATGAGGACTTATTTAATAATAAATTTTCTCTAGGGGTAAGATTAATAACTTTATAGAACCTTAGGGAGTATCATGATATGTTTTCCTTATCCACGAAAATCGTTTTTCTATTCCTCATCCTAGCACACTACCTTGCGTCAGGGGTTTGATCACCGTCGATCCAGAATCAACGGCCGTAACGCTCAGGACGACCCCATCATCTAAATATGCTTTTCTTTGTCCATATTTAGCGTCCAAAAAACGAAAAATTCGTGCCGCTCGAAACAATCAACCGTTAAAGGACTCATCTCGGGGAAATCGACGGCTGTGATTTAAAGTAGCCGAACAATAACCGAATTTATATTTTTTTTATTATTTGCTTAGCTGGGACCCACCGCACTTACCAAAGGCGACAGGTTGCTTTTGCGTCGGTATCAGTTACACCACCTTATATTCTCTCAGCTTTCTCCATTTTCGCCAACTTTTTCTTTTTTCTCTGCTTTCGCGACTGCGAGTCCCTTCGGTGAGTGCTGTTTGATTTTTTTTCTTTTTTTTTTTGGTTTTCTTTTCAGAATTTTTTTTTTCGATCGGCTTGTTTGGATGCTGTCGTTTTTCCGATCAGATTCTGTTCTTCATTTTCCGGGAAAATTAAGGTTTAATCGTGATTCTGGCTGTTAATATATCTGTAATGACGAGTTACTTTTCGTTTCCCGATGATTTCATGATGCTCTTTTCTTTTTTTTTTTTTGGAGAATTTTCCAGGCGTAGATGGTTTAATGATAGTTGATGCAGTTTTTCTCGTGAAAATTTTGAGTTCAGTGTTATTTTTTCCTTTTTTTCTGCTTGTTTCGTGAGAAAATGAGGACTCTATTTGACCGAGCTGAATATCGAGTCAGATTTAATAAGCTGATAAATTAGTTTTAAATGTTAAAATATGACCTGTGTTTCATGTTAATATGGTTTATGATTCTGTTTAAGTATAATTAGGACTTTTCTAAATTCTAAAGCTCTGTTTAAGCATTTTAAATAATGGGGATATATGTCTTAATTCACAGGTTAACATGGGAAAGACCTTCAAAGCTCTGCTGTTGTCTTTGTTCCTTTTATGTCTGCTGTTTTCTGATGTGTCTTCTGGGTCCAATGATAAGCTGGTTAGAATTGGATTGAAGAAGTTGAAATTGGATCAAAATAGCCGGCTTGCTGCACGGCTTGAGTCTCAGGAGAGGGAGGGTCTCAGGGATTTTCTGAAGAAATATCGTTTCCGTAATTATCTTGGGGACTCTGAGGATACTGATATTGTAGCACTTAAGAATTACATGGATGCTCAGTACTTTGGTGAGATTGGTGTTGGAACTCCCCAACAAAAGTTCACTGTGATTTTTGACACCGGCAGTTCCAATCTTTGGGTGCCTTCTTCAAAGTGCTATTTCTCGGTGAGCCTCTCTGTGCTTGTGTGCAAGTCTTTGTGTTATAACCAAGACATGAAAATATAAGGGAAGAAGTAATTGAAGGCAATATGTTAATGGTATTGCATTGTATTGCAGGTTGCATGTTTCTTTCATTCTAAATACAAGGCAAGCGAGTCAAGCACCTACAAGAAGAATGGTTTGTTGTCTTTTCTTAGTTTGTACTATTATTCATTTCATTTTGATTTTTAGCATAAGAAGGTTTCAGCTTGTTGACTTGATGATGAATTTGGTGACATTTCAGTTTACGAGGTGTTTTCTTTTTAATAATAGTACTAGCTCTCTGTTAGAAAATTCTTTTTGTGAAGTATGCTCAACTTGATCAAATTTTTGTTTTGTGGGGTGTGGTAATTCTATAGTTAGATCTATATCCTGGAATTAATATTCTAAGTGTAGCTTGAAAGCACTATTGTATAATCTGTTTTTTTAGGGCAATCTGCATCTATCCAATACGGTACTGGAGCTATATCTGGTTTCTTTAGCTATGACAATGTTGCAGTTGGTGACTTGGTTGTGAAGGATCAGGTGAGCTAGAAAGCCAATTCTTTTCTACTTGGTTTGCCAATGGTCCGGTCTAATTAGAGTACTTTTTACTAAATAATTAATATTGTTGTTGCTTTTGTTCTTATGACTTTTGTTTTACCCCTTAATTCATTATCAGGAATTCATTGAGGCAACTAGAGAGCCAGGTCTTACATTTTTGGCTGCAAAATTTGATGGTATTTTAGGACTTGGGTTTCAAGAGATTTCAGTTGGTAATTCTGTCCCACTGTGGTACGTGTGGTGATCAGCAATATTGAGGACTACTTTCTTTGAGGTTATGCAATATTCTATACTTAAGAAGAGGCACTTTGGTTGTGCTACAGGTACAATATGATGAAACAAGGTCTCATCAGGGAACCAGTGTTTTCATTTTGGCTTAACCGCAATACAGAGGAAGAAGAAGGTGGTGAAATTGTGTTTGGTGGGGTTGATCCAAGCCACTACAAGGGCCAGCACACATATGTTCCTGTGACCCAGAAAGGCTATTGGCAGGTTCACTTTCAAACTTCTGTTAGTTTTCTGGATAAATGTTTGATATTTATTTTTCAATCACTACACATTGTCTTAATTTGTCTTTTTTGATAGTTTGACATGGGTGATGTCCTTATTGGTGACAAACCTACTGGTAAGTTCCTTATAATGCCTGGAGTCCTCTTGAAAGATATGTAAGGGGAGGAATTAAGCTCTCTAATTACACAAGAATATATATATATATGCAGCAAAGGTGTTAAATTTATGCTGCTGGGAACTTCCTATTTCTGAGTCTTGCATGTTGCTATTCAGGGTACTGTTCTGGAGGTTGTGCAGCAATTGCAGACTCTGGAACATCCTTGCTGGCAGGTCCAACGGTAAGTCTAATTCACAGTTTTATCTCTTGATAAGTCTGTTATTATGCAGGATTTCAAGTTGATTTTTAACCATATTGTCTGTTTTTTTCGGTTGTGGAAAAAAAATCACAATGATATTATAACCATCAACTATGTTTTAGTAATGTATAAGGATGATAGGAAAATGCCTTATTGGAATGAAAATTTAGCCATGTTGTAGTAGTCTTCTCAATTCTGTTTCTGTAATCTTTAGATGCAAATACCTGAACAGTTGAATGTAAATAATATCTTCAAGGTTTTATACTCCATTGTCCTTGTCTATTTAATTTTCTATTTACCAAAAAATTGTCTCTAATTTTTGTACCACATAACTGGAAACATGATGAACTAACAAGTTCTTAGATACAATTCTCTTGTTTCTAAATGAACTCGATGCTAGCAGTTTTCCATTGCTGTATTATCTATTAAAATGGTTAGCTGTGGTGTGATTATTTTCCTTCTGTAATGCAGACTATTATTACCATGATAAACCAAGCAATCGGAGCCTCTGGAGTTGTTAGCCAAGAGTGCAAGGCTGTTGTTCAACAATATGGGCAGACCATTATTGATTTACTTTTAGCTGAGGTAAATGCTAGATTTAATTATTGTTTTAAACTACCAACATAATCTGAAGATGAGGCATATTTATCTTTTACAAATCAATGGGAACATAACTTCTTGATTTTTATAGTTAGATTTAATTCTGAATTGATTAATTGATTCCTATTATTCTAATAGGCACCACCCAAAAAGGTCTGCTCCCAAATTGGATTGTGCACTTTTGATGGAACTCGTGGTGTTAGGTCAGGCTCTGAAAATGTGCTCTTGCACTTGCCTTATTGCTTTATATGTTTGGGGAATGAAATGTCATAACTGTGGCTGAAATTGATCTTCAGGATTTTATATTGTTAAACTGATAAATTCTTGTGTGTATCTTTGGAATAGCATGGGCATTGAGAGTGTTGTTGATGAGACGAAAGGTAAATCATCTGGTATTCTCCAAGATGCCATGTGCTCTGCTTGTGAGATGGCCGTTGCATGGATGCAGAACCAACTAAGTCAGAATCTGACTCAAGATCGTATATTGAATTATGTCAATGAGGTGAGATAGAGATGATATTTATCTAATGATTTGTCAATATACTTCTATTGTAATACTAACACCAATATATGCTTCTTGGGCAGCTCTGCGAGAAAATGCCAAGCCCAATGGGAGAATCAGCTGTTGACTGTGGAAGTCTTTCATCCATGCCTATTGTTTCCTTCACTATTGGGGGCAAGGTTTTCAACCTCTCACCAGAAGAGGTATGTCATCCTCTCTTTTTCCTCATTGTTATAAATTAAAGTTATTTTCAACAATTTTTTTTTCAATGTTTAATTATTACCAACAAATATTACTTCATCAAACTTAAAAGCATGTATCCACAAGAAACCTTGCACTACTGTAGACTTGTTGCAGTACTGATGTTTTTTCCTTGGTTGCTTTAATCAGTACATTCTCAAGGTCGGTGAGGGTCCTCAAGCTCAATGCATTAGTGGCTTCACTGCTATTGATATTCCTCCTCCTCGTGGACCACTCTGGTAATTCATGCCTTCCTTTCCATTTTCCCTTCCCTGTTTTATTCTACTATCAAGTACCATGATTTCCATTTGTTCTTACTAAAATTTGTATGGTGCAGGATTCTGGGAGATATCTTCATGGGTCCCTACCACACGGTCTTTGATTATGGTAATCTCAGAGTTGGCTTTGCCGAGGCAGCATAAGGACTTGGTGCAACAATCCTGGTTAAGAACATGTCTTTATCTAGTATTAAGCTATATATGGTCTTATAAAGATGATGAGCTTTCTAGTGAAACACAAGGTACTACTGGCGTCGGCCAGAAACAATTCCATTCCATGTTGCTTGTAAATATCTTGGTGCTTGGTCTGTTACTTCCCTCAAACTTGGGTTCATTATGTAAAAATTAAGATTTACATTACTCGAGTTGTGAAAGAATGTTGTTGCTGCCTTGCCCCCTTACAAAAAATGTGCTCGGTATTGGATGTCCTTTTCTTTTCTTTTTGGTTGGTTCCACACCAATCTTTCTTCTACGTGTAAAAATGGTGTGGACCAAGAAAACGAAAGGAGGTCGAATTCTCAGTCTCTTTTTTTTTTTTTAGGGTGGCGTGCCAATCATGTAATTTAATTTAGCTAAACTCTTATTGTATATGTCGTATGTATGAAAAAGAAAAAAGGCTATGTGGGGGTGGAAAACACAACGATGAATAATCATTCCCTGTTCCTGAGACCGAAAGCTAACAACAAATATAACTAACTGATTTTACTTAGAAGGGAGGCATCAAGAGACCTCATGTGGTGTCCATGCCTAGTCTCATAGGGGTCCATCTACAAGTCCAAAAAGATAGAGATGAAAGTCCTAACCAACTTTGGATCTTTAAGGAACGGGAAGGGTGGGTTTGAGAACGTGTGCTGTAGAGGTATCTTTGGTTTAATTTTGTATGTGCCTTTCCCCTTTCCAACCGTCCTCTTCCCAACACCTCCTTAGCTTTCCAATTCCAAACTCTATCAAAGAAAGTTGGGTTGTTCTTCCCCCTTTCCAAGTTTGGTTTCTGTCTACTAAACTTTCACCTATAATGCAATAATTCCAAGAGCACCTTCAATGACTTTTGAGAAGTCTCCCTCAAATGACACCTCTTTCCCACCGTATTAATTATTAGGATTAGTAATTATCTACTTTGCTTCCTAAATATTAGGAGGAAAATTATTTCAAGAATACATAGTTTTAATAAAACATTACAGAAAAAGATAAAAGACATTTTAATTTATGTTTTAAAAATAATGTATTTTAGTTTTTTTCAATGAAAATTTATTAAAATAACGTAATTTTAAAATAATTTTCATCTTAATATTTAAGAACTAAGGCGGATAGATTCTATTCCCTTAATTATTTTATTCAATTTACAAGTTTAGATGAAATTTTTTAAAAACCATACTAACAATAGTGAATTCAACTCACATTATTTTATTAAAAAATATTATATAATTTAAACTATGTAATACAAATTATTGAATAAATGTGAGTCTCTAAATATTATGAGTCATCTTTTTATTTAATAATTTTTATTTTACAGTTTAATATAATTTAAATTATAAAATAAAATTTTTTATTATATTCACACTATTATTTTATTAAATTCACGTTATTCAACTTCTAAAGGTGAATAAAAATTTACACAAGACGATCATCTGCCAAGACCCACTCTATTATAAATAGGAGTAAGACTCTTATGAACTTTTGTTTTCGAAACTCAAGACTTTTATGGGTGATACTCTAATTTTACCCAATTATAAACGTTTAGATATCCATCAATCACATCGTTCTCATATTTCTTGATCACATTCATGGTATTGACATTCGCGCTAACATTTTAATTTATTTTATTAAATTTAACAATAAATAACTGTTTTCGATTTGAAAAATTATTCTCTTAAATCACAAATTAGTCAAAATATTCATTAATTTAAATTAATACATGTAAAACTAATCAATGATTTGTTAATACGAATTAAAATTGTTCAATTAATTTTAATAAAAATATTAAACTCAAATCTTATAAATGAAAAAATAAGTATTAAAAAAATACAATATAACTTTTTATTTTGACAGGGCAAATGGTTAGAAGTTATGTTAGTATCTGTTCTTAATAAAGTTCGATCACTTATTAGGGGTGTAATTCATCAACAATTTATTAAGCTGCAGTGATTACTAACGGGTCATAACAGGGGAATGCAAATACAATATAACTTTTAAATTCCATAAGTTAAATAACAAAACAAACTTTCTACTCCTTTTTATAAAATCATATATACTATTCGACACCGGTAGCAAATTTTATGATTTTTTTTTAAATATTAGAGAATTTAAAAGATAAAGATATTTTTTCAAGACTTCAGTAAAAGTCAAACCTCAACAATCAATTACCAAACACTAAAAGTTCAGTAGCAAATTTTATAATTGCAAAGGTAAGATTGGAATATACCATAAAATGAGACTACCATCCATTGAATTAGGTAAGGGTTCGCGACACCTTAGGATCACCCGTTTCCAACATGCTACCGCACCCTACGGCTGCGGACCACGTGAGAACGTGGCAATATAATTCATGACCGAAAGCCGAAGCTAAAGTTAGTAAGTTACCCGCCGCCCAAGTAGCCACATCTTTAAATCCATCCACTTTTTCGCCACGTAAAACCCCCAGATTTGGGTTGGCAAAGAACGGCGGCCGCCCATTGGCTACAAACAGAGCTTTTTCTTTTTTTGGTTTTAATGCTAACACAGCCCTTTTTCTTCCTTGCTTTTAAAGCCATGCCGGACCAAACAAAAATGATCAGTTGTCAAATAAGTCCCCAAACTTGTTTACTTTTATTTTTTTGTACTAATTCCTTATATCCAAAAATTACATTAAATCTTAAATAATTCAGAGTTGAGTTATCTTAAATCTCATGAAATAGAAACTCTTTAAGTATTTATTTTTTTATTTATAAGATTCAAATTTAAGAAAACCAAACTTGATCCATTTAAATCAACAACTCATTTATTAAACTTGTCTATTATTAGTAATTAAGTTATTGTAGCTTTTCTTTCTATTAAATTGGCTGTTAACTTCTTAACTTGTAGACATTTCCCTAGATTGGACAATAAAGATCATGGACCACACGTAACCATTAGTGCTCGGTAAATTCCAAAAAGCTTTTCTCTCTCTCTCTCTCTCTCTTTTCTTTTTTTCTTTTTTTTTTTGGGTTTTTAGCCGAAAGCTTTCTTTCTTTGAAGTGGTCATTTTTATACAAGAGGATTTTTAATAACATACTTTTTTGGTTAAAATTAATTTAAATTTTATATTAAAATGATGGATTTCTTATGCTTAAAAATTGTCGAGAAAATTTCTTTAAAGTAGGTCTGTTAAATATTTCCTTCAAATTAAGTAAATGTTAAATTTTAAGTTTTGTATAAGTGAAAATGCTCAAATTAAATTTCTCATTAGTGTATTAAAGTTTTTTGAAAGGTCTAAAATATTTTTTTTTGACAAATAATTAATATGTTAAATACTTATTCATTTTAATTAAATAAATATTAAAATTGAAAAATGACAATAAGCAAAACTCTCTTTCTCCTTTCTTTTATTAGTTTGATTAATAATTTTCATTTTAATATCTTAACATAATTAAAAATTTTAGTTTTAATTACTAAAATTTTAATTTTTTTTATTAATACAATTCTACAATTAACTAAATTCTTTTAATTTTTTAATTAAAAAATATTTTGATATTTAATCGTTAACTATGAAATACTTCAATTAATTGAATTTTTAATTGTATTAATTAAACCAAAAAAATTTAAATAATTTTAGTTTTAATTTTCATTTTTAAAATTTATAATAATTTATTTAACTAATATTAATTGATAAAAATTTAATATTTTAACTATTACATCATAAAAGGGTATTATAGATATTATAAAAATTCTAGGTATATTTATAACGAATTTTGTTAAAGCATTTTTACTTATATAAGATTTAAAATTAAATTTTCACTAAATATATATAAAAAAAATCTTGGTAAATATACCATAAAAGAATTTTCCCAAAATTCTTACCCTTGATAGAGCCAACAAGATTGTTATGTTCAGAAAATCGATCTCTACATTAACATAAATCATCACATCCGAATATAACAGACTTTACAAGTATAGGAGTTGAAAGCTAATCTGTCAAAAACATATATGAGGGTTCAATTATAGATGGTAAAGAAACTTGAGGACTTGACTTTTTTTTTTCAATAAATTGAATATCCACAATTTTATTTTTTTATTTTTTTGTGTATAAATATTCAGCACTAAAAGTTTCTTGCTACACAAAACCTTCCACCCTCTCAACAATTTCAAAATGGATTGGAGCAGAGGTCCAGCGATTGGCCGAGGCTCAACCGCCACCGTCTCCCTAGCTGGATCCACTCGGACTGGTGATGTCTTCGCCGTGAAGTCCACCGAGCTTGCCCTGGCGGATTCCCTTAGAAAGGAACAAGAATTTCTATCCACATTAAGTTGTCCTCAAATTGTGTCATACAAGGGGTATAGCATTTCATCGGAAAACGGTAAGCTCCTTTACAATTTATTCATGGAATACGTACCCGGTGGCACCCTTCACGATGAAATCAGCAGGCATGGTGACTGCTTGCCGGAGGTGACCGTCCGATTATACACTCGTCAAATTCTGCTTGGTTTGGAGTACCTTCACTCCAACGGAATAGTGCATTGTGACATCAAGGCGCAAAACGTCCTGGTTACCAATTCCGGGGTGAAAATTGCTGACTTGGGTTGCGCCAGGCGGGATGATGATGATGAGATGTCATGTGCTGATTCGCCTATCGCAGGAACGCCTGTCTACATGGCACCTGAAGTGGCGCGCGGTGAACAACAGGGCTTCCCGGCCGACGTTTGGGCTCTGGGATGTACGGTCGTCAAGATGGTCACCGGGAAGGTTCCCTGGGCCAACGACGTTTCCGACCCGGTTTCCACACTGTACAGAATTGGATTCTCAAGCGATGTACCGGAGATTCCAAGCTTGATACCGGACGAAGCCAAGGATTTCTTGGGAAAATGCCTGGACAGAGACCCGTCGGAGAGGTGGCCGGTCGGAAAACTTCTGGGACATGATTTTGTGAAGGAAAAATCAAATCTTGTTTTCAAGGAAATCAAAGGGTCTAACTTGGAAACACCCACTAGTGTTCTGCATCAAAAATTCTGGGATTCCATGGTGGAGGCAGAGGAAATCCAGAATCTGACAAGAAAACATTCTCCGAGCAATTCACCGGCGGAAAGAATCCGGCTATTAAGTATCGGAACTTCATTGGATGACTGGGATTGGGATGAACGATGGGTTACAGTGAGAATCAATAGTCCTACGGGGAACATAATTAGCATCGACAATGAAGAATGTAATTTGATTAATGTTGATTATCCCACATGTAAATTTACCAATATCTCTGCATTATTCAGAGATCTTGATCTTTTTAATAATAGAATGTTCTGTTATCTACATTTTCTGTGGCATTGCAGGTCTTTTTTTATAGATCAAATTGTTGATTGTACATTCTTCTCTAATTTCTTGAGGGTTTATTTCATTGTCAGTTTAAGATTTAAACATAAAATTTTTAATTAAAATTAGAGAAGAATGGACCTCACCAAATTTACATCCCGGTTAAGCCTTAAGCATTAGTATGGGGAATCGACCACATGGACAGTTAATCTAGCCCACTAATCCAAGAATCCGAGATTATTCGGAAAACTTGAGTACGAAGCAACTAGTCCTCACAAATTGAAAGTTACAGCTTGACCAATTATAGCATTGTCGGCATTGGAGTTACCTTCCTGCTAATCCTGCTTGGCATTCCACTGTGATAGCTGGAACTTTACCTGTGTTAGGGGCCAGATTAAATTCCCACAACCTAATACCTAACTAGTGCTTCGTGCATAGCCAATTAGCCACTACTTGTTGGAGCTTACCAATATCCTTCTTCAGAATATAATAGTGGCACCTGTACAATTTATTAGGTACTTACCTCTCCCCATCACTTATCTGTTCCTTGGAAGCAGAATATAATAATCCAGCTTTCCACCATGATAAAGTTGGCTGTCTTTTTGGCTATTAATTGGTCCTCTTCGTCACAATAAAGTAACAGAGATGAACTTCTCATCTAACAATTTCTGGATTAATTACATTGAAGTTCAGTTGTGTTTATATGACCTCTGACACTTTCTGGCTTCTCACAGCTGGAAAAGATCAAATAGACTCTTGATACTTTACTTATTATCTCAGTCCTGTGCAACTAGTTTATTGGGTTAAGTAGAAGAATGAAGTGGACTCCACAACAAAGAAACTTGTGGACTAGGAAAAGTAAGTAGAGAATGCACCATTGCTTTATCTGTTCGTCTTCTTTTTTTTTTCCCATACTTTTGTTTAGCTAAGACCATCCATCTTATCCATTCCTTATTCTTTCTTTTCCACTAAACATCTAGCTAGCTAGGATCCAATACAGAGCGCACTGCCTCATTCTTCTTTCTAGCATTACTAGTATATTTTCATTGGCAGTGGAATGTCTTTCAGCAGATAAAATTCAATTATCAAATCAAACTCAAATTGAGAAAATATGAACCATAGAGAGAGTTTCTTTGTATCCATACTGCATCATCTAGTGCTTTCCAGGCTTGGTATCTGAATTTGATGAGTGTATGTCTGATGTAAGAGCGTCAATACAGGAGAAATAGCTCCAAGGGATGGTCACTAGTAGGTCTTTGTCCTATCAAGGATAAGGGGCACAACCTATAGGGTAGTACCGAAACGGGGTTCATCTTCTATAAGTTCTTCGGCTTACATGTCCACACTCATGGGAGAAGCAGAATGCCACCCTCCAATCCTGGTCAATGCTGATACCTGTTGGTGAAATATTAATGTCATTAATATTAATATTAATATTAATGCAGCACAGATGGTCAATGTTTATACACAGACCAGTGAAATATTAATGTTATTAGGTTTTTATCTCTGTGTATGCTTGTTGTAGATTTACAGGCCATGTATGTCCAAGAAATCTGTGAAGAAATTCAATGTTGCTTGGTGGGCTTACTTATTTCCATTAACCTTCCTTGCCCTGGCTTGTGCTGAATATGCCAAAGAGGTGAAAGGTCATGTAGCAACTGGATTGATGTTCGTGCTATCAATACTCTCAGTTCCAGTTTTCATTGGCTTAATGCTGCTCAGTGGAGCTAACACTGACAACCTTTTACATGCAAACGATGCTGTCATGAATTTTCCAGTAATCTAAAACCAAGCACTTGAACAGAGCAGCAGTGGCAGCATGCAACTGGGACATCACAATTCCATCCCTAGACACCATGTATTATTACGCTGGAATTCCATTAGCTCCCCCATAATGTAGAAGATAGTTGTACAGATTCAGAAAGCAAGAAAGAAAGAAGCAAATATCTGTGGTAAAAAATTTCTTTACCATTAAACCTTCTAATCTTCCACAGTTTGTCATCTCAAAAATCTTTAATCCTTAAATTCTACATGATTCAAATATGTAAAATGAAAACCCTATTTCTCCCTTTCCTCTTCTTTTCCCCAGGATTTTCCCCTCACGAAAACATTGCATGAATGGCAAAACGCCGCAAGCATAAAAAGAAACCACTAGAACTCCTGGGCAAAAACCATGAAAAATGTCAATGAAACTGCAGCATATTTTGCAAGAGGTTCAGTTCGTTACATATTCTTCTTGCTCGCTGAACGTGACAATTTATGGTCCAAAGATTGCAGCTGATTACGTAAATTTTGGTTCTCCTCAAGCAAACGATCATACTCAAGCAGGAACCCTTCAGATTGCTTACTTAGAGCAACTGCACTGGCTTCTGCAGCTTTTATCTCTTTCTGCTTTGTCTCAAGTTCAGATTCCAGCTGCTTAGATTTTGCTCGCAGATTTCTAACTTCTTCCTCCAAGGCTTTAATTTCCTCTGAACCACTAGATTTAACATCCTCAAAACCTCGATCCTGTTTCTTTACAGTCTCCATGCTCTTCCTTCGTATGCGGAGTTCTCTGATATAATGATGTAACCTGTCTATCATTAGTGCAAGGAATAGGGACGCCCCTGCAAGAGGAAACTGAAGTTTAATACAGGTACAAGAGCCAAAATCGAGAGCAAGTAGGCACCATGGAAGTCAAAATGAATCAAGAGAAATACAGAGACAACAGAGCAATGACACCTAAGTTCTTATGCTTGACTGTCTTCCTATTCCTTGAGAAAAACTACAATATGTCAGACAGAACATTGTCACTATGAATCCTATGTGTTAATAACAAGATAGAAAACAGATCATGTTAAAACAAGACCTAAATTCTTAGACTTTAACCATCTTTCATGATACAGTCACTTCTGTAGTATAAGTATTTATGACATGAATGCACTACCACACAAAGTGATGCCTTTAACACAAAAAAGTAACATTTATGTCCTCTTCAATCAAGCATTCTTGCGCAAATGAAGAGGAACCCTCAACAAACAAGAAGAAAAGGAGCAAAAAGAACAACAACAGTCTACATATTGGTAAAAGGAACCCTCAAGTCACAAGGAAGAGGAACCAATAGATTAACTGTGGAAAAATATCCTCAACCTCTGCAGACATGAGCTACTGTTCAAGGAACCAAAGACAATGATGTAAAGCAACCTGGACCAGAGAAAGTTCATTATTTATGTTTTGCTCAAAAGGAAAGTTTCAATTACATCACCAAAGGAAAAAACTTTAACCAACATACTCAGAAAAATTAAAGACAGAGATTTGAAGATTATAAGAATTTCCCATCAATCCACTAATCACTACAACTAAAATTCATCAAAGAAAGAAGAAAAACCCTACATTGCAATCAACCCTACCAATTCTGCAATCAAACAGAACCACAAAGTCAAGAATTAAGAACCAAATAGAATAAATATTTCAAGAACTCAAAAACACAATAGCTAATTACCCATCAGAGTGGCTTCAAGAAGGTGCCCGGCCATGAGAACCTGATCGGTCGGATTGGCAGCACCTTCATCGATCCAACGCTTCTGGATCTCAATCATGCTGTAAACGCTAGACATCATCACCACAAAAACCGTTGCCGCCACCGTCTTCACCATAACGGGGCCACGTCCGCGCTTGACCCGATCCATACCCATGATAACCAACTTCCTTAAAGGGGTCTTGAACAGCAGCAGCAAGATCAGTGCCGCCTCTGAGAATATCACCATGAACAGCAACTGAATCATCTTCCTCCTCCCCTGAAAACTTCAAAGCTTTCAATTTCTTCGTTTAGGGTAGTCCCTACTGAAGAATGTACGTCAATATCTTGAGAAGAGATGCAGGAGATGAGATCTATGGAGGTTTTCCAGTGGAAACTAAGAGCTGAAGAAGAGAGAATGAGCTTGCCGGTCTGGACTATTTGTATTCACTTTGCTGACTTGGTTTTCGAAGTCTTTGGCTATTTGTAGAGAGGTCCTTTGACTTTTGGTTTATCGGAAATTGAAGCCACTACCTTTTGTTATCACGTGAACAAAGGCTTGTAAGTTGCAAAGTTGCAAGATTAAAACCAACTAAAATTGATCTTCTTTGAGGAGACAGGCATGCGGCAGTTGGGAGTAATAATAAACCATAATAAGAAGAAAATTTTTTATGAATTTCTTAGTTTTGATATAGACAATCTGTTTTTAACTTTATTGAAAAAGAATTAATTTCAAGATTTGTACAAATTATTTTAAAAACTCTATGATTGCTAAACTAAAAAAAAATTACAGCAATGGAGGGAGTATGCTGTTCAAACAAACAAATGTCTAATGATACTACAATTTCTCGTGAATCTAAAGGCTGGAAATAAATCTATACTCTTTTTACTAGATCTAAAATGTGAATTTAAGTTGGTACAAAACAAACTCATTGGCAATATCTTAACCCTTAAGGAGGAATAAAAACAAAAATTTGAAAAGTGGGTGCTTTTAATCAAGCACACAATAGTGACTAATTAAAACACTAACAAGATCCATCATTGGCGGCTGCTTCTAAGCTAAAAGCACTTATCCATTTGCCTTTTGGTCACGTTAGTGTGAAAGATTTACAGTTAATTAGCCAGAGATATAATAAAGGACCTATGCATCTTTGTTTTAAAAGTAAGCAAGGGAGGAATGAATGCACATGAGGATGATGAGTGGTTAGCAGATGGACACTGATGGTACTCATTCTTTCTTCTTGCATCTGTTTTTCTTTTTCTTTATTACTCTAACATACCGATATGGATTCACCTAAGAACGTAAGCTAATAGTAAGACATCAGATAAGATAATTCCAACTTTAGATTGTTAGGTTAGAGAGACTCAATACAATATTTACAAGTGTTGTCTTATAAACTAGATTTAGAGTTTAGGTCTTAAGACAACACTTAAGTAAATTAATCTTTTTTAATATACCAAGCGAATGTCGAGGATGCATCTTTAAGATTTTTCAAAAATAAAAGAGATTAATTTTAAGATACGTAAAAACTAATTTAAGACATCTTGATAGTAAATATTGAAAAAATAAAAACAATAATAATAACTACAAGCTGTCTTCCTAATTTTTTGACTCAAGACATTTGTACACAAGACACTAGGACATTTGGTTCACGGTTTAAGGACATGTTAAAACTCTCGCTCTCAAACCTGAATCCTCTTGTCTCCTGCCTCCGGTTATTTTTTTTTTTGGTTCCCCATCCGGTATCCGGGGCTTCGCCCCGACTACTCCGGACTCGACCAGCTGTGGCGCACCAGAATGGTGGGTGGGTCTCCCAATGAAGATTGCTGCGTACACAAGGTATCGAACTCGAGACCTTGCTTAAGCTGGAACAAGCCTCTTGTCTCCTGCCTCCGGTTATTAGAAAAGATGAAATGATGCCTTTGTGTTTGTGACCAGCCCAGCGTCAGCGAGCATGAATGAGCTAATCTCAATTTTATTTATTTTGGTCAAAGTCCCAGGATTCGTAAATGTAGTTCTCAACTTTAATACAGGATTCAGATTGAATGCTACCATTGTAATTAACTGTTAGAAAATGTTTTAGTTGTTATTTGCTAGTAGTTACCACTATTAATTGTTTTTAATAATCAAACTAAATACACTTATATTATTTTTGTCTAACCATAACAATCCTCTGGTCATAACCATGACCTATATAAAATAACCAAGATTCTTGGATCTTGGAATGGTGCACTTGCACTACAAAATACAGACAAATTCTGCCTTATGTCCAGTGGCGGAACCAGAATTCTATGCAGGGTAGGGCCTTATGACAATTGGACTAAAATTATCAATTTTCCAGTAGTGACCTCATTGTGCTTATTTGGAAAAAAGAATCTTTCAAGTTACCAATAAAAAATAAATAAAAATAACTAGTAAATAATGATAATTATTAGTATGTTTTTTTACTCCTCTACTAGTCTCCAAAGTAATTGTTTAGACTTGTCCTGCTTATAATTATTTTTATCATTGTTAGTAATTCTTCAAAAAACAGATAAGTTGAAGAAACTAATGAGTTGTCTAACAATTACATGTTAGACAATGATCTATTTTGAAAAACTTTAGAAAAGTTGACAAACTTATTTTTAAGTGATAATTGTTTGTACTATGAATTTATTATTTTATAATTATTTTTTTATTTATGCTAAAGAATTTGAACAAATTAAAGAGCATTATTTCTCAAATAATATACAAATATATTTTTTCTTAAGTCCTAAATTATGTCCATTTTATTAAGATTAATTGTGTTAATGTAATTTGATCTCTTGGTGGTTGCTATATGTGCACCAATTTGTATATTTTTGCATTTGTCAGCAAATTCTCCAAGGCCTAGTACTAATAGTATGCTGGAATAGGAAAATGAAGATGGACATAAGGGAAACAGAGAGAAAAAGTGTATTTTAAGATTTTAAATTTTTTAATATTCTAAAATTATTACTTACACTAGATAAAGCATTAATGAAGTTTTCTTTTGTAAATAATTTTCACATTATGAAATATTGAAGTCCACTAATGGACCAAAAAATATCAGAATTGAAATCCTTAGTTAAGAGCAATTAAAATTTATTCCTTTAAGTATTAAATTGATGAAATTTCATGTCTTACTTAACCATTTATATCAATTACCAAGGTAAAACTTTCCCTCTTTTAGTTTGCCTTTTCTTAATATTTTGGCAAAACCATAAGTTAAGCCGCTGAACTAACCCCAGAATTGCTATTAAGCCCCTAGACTTTAATTGATGCAGTTAAGCCCTTGAACTCTGGGATCAAAGCAATTAAGCCCTTCTTCTTAAGCAATTTATTTTAAAAATTAAAGTCTAAGGGCTTAATAGTGTAAGAAGAAGAGCTTAATTGCTTTGATCCCAGAGTTCAAGGGCTTAACTGCATCAATTAAAGTCTAGGGGCTTAATAGCGATTCAGGGATTAATTCAGGGGCTTAACTTATGGTTTTGCCTAATATTTTTAGGAAGGGTAGGGTCTGTGCCCTACCCTTCCCCTTAGTAGTTCGGCCACTGCTTATGTCATCAATACATGACAACTAACCAGGTAGGTACAACAAACCTCACCCAACATACCGCGTAGAAAAAGGAATACAAGCACATAATGTCGCATACCAGCTTCATACAGTTCAGTTGCAGCATCAAAAACTACCGTGTATGTTTACAACAGCTTAATTGTTAAACTTAATGCTTAGGCATACATATGATACTCAATATTATCCCAATGAGACAGGCATAAAAATGAGATCCAACGTTATTTTTAACACTAGAATGTCCTTAAATTCTGATTCTGGATCAGTGCTTTCTTTTTCTCTATTTGGCCTTGGTCAACACCATAGTTCTTGCACGTAGATTCAGAAATATTCCCCTGAAAGTTGAATATGAAAAGGAATAAATCTTCCTTTAATTGTTGAATTTTATTGGGTTTAGTAGTGAATTAAGTGATCATTAGGAAGGTAAAGTTTTACATACCAGCAGCATGCCACGACACTGTGGAAAATGACACGGAATTGCAATGGCACATATTGGTGGTTTATCCAACCCACAACGGGCCAGAACTGCATTTTCATTCATTTAGGTTACACATAAGAAATATAAAGAACAAACCTTTCCAGAAGAAAAAGGACAAAAAAAAAAAATGTCAGTATGGATTAAGGGTGGAGATACATACTGTCCAGGCTGTATATTGAACCGTGGGATACTCCTGCTTGATTTTAGTTTTCACCTGCATCCACGGTCTTCCTGCATTTCACATTTCCCATTAAACAATAAGAAGCACGTACATTAGCTGCTTTCTGTATGAAACAAGCAATTTACATTAGCATGTTTTTTCACAGTATGTAGGAGATCTGAAATGTTCATGCTTAGCCATATTTGCTTTTCTCAAACTGACTTCTTTGAAAAATAATCAGCTTTTCTTGTCCGTATAACATTAATCAATGAATTTCATACCATATACCTAATACCTAGGTCAGATTTTGGAGGAGGCAGCAAATCTAGTTTATATTCAATCCCTTTCGCTATCTTATCCCATGAATCTATCCGGTAACTTTCATGACATAAAGACCTTATACATTAAAATATGGACTTACCCTCAACAATGACCCCATAGAAAATCATGAAAAGCAGGTTGTTCCAAGGAGAAGATGTCAATTGTTCCAGCACCACCTAAAATGTTTTGATTTGGCATGAGATAAAATAGTTCTATTGATTGAATGAACTATTACACTTGTCTATGCTCAAATTATGATAATTCCAGGTTATACAAGCATGGAAAAGTAATACATATGGTTCACAATTTGGGCCATATCATACCTTCTTAGCAACAGTTTTTGAATCTTTTCTTCCCTTAAAGATTTTATCGAGTAATATATGCAAGAAGTGTCCGAAAGGTCCAAGATAAGCAAATCCAAAAAGCTGCAGTTAGCTACATTAAGTTAGATGGCACAACTCAATTGAATAACAACAGGTGCAAATAAGCAAAAATGAGCCAAATTAAACATAATTAACTGCATTTTGAACTTAAAAAACAACAACAAATATGAACCAAAAAAATTTTTAAAAAAAAAATCCAAAAGGGAAAAGGGAGATACCACTTTCAGAAGAAGGCGTCTCAGTTGAATCCTCTGTATGCCAGAGAGCTTCTGGGCAACCAAGTCACTAATAGCTGACAATACCCCTGCTGTAATTGCCTGCACCATAGGTTTTTCGTCATTCAAAAAGATTATTCCTTTACTACAATCTCAACTCTTCACTGCTAACCTATCATCTGATCTTCATTTTTCTCTCATTTAACAATAATTAACTCAGGAATTAAAACAACCCAGAAAAGAATTCTTCACAGTAGTATGAGTAAGTAACACAGTGAAGAAGAAGAGAGACAGAGGACCTTAGTTCTCAAGGGGTGGCGCTGAAGCTGTAACAAGTATTGCTGCAATCCCTTCTTCGCAACTGAACCCATTTCCGGATTGGTCCCTTCCCTCTAATTTCTTTCAATCCTAGGGACGAAAACAGGGAGTCGCCGCCGGCAGATCCTGCTTTGATTGTTCTGTTCCTCCCCTCAATTTTTCTGCTTCACTTCCTCTTGCTCCTAAAATATCTGGGTCGTTGTTTTTTCTATTAAATTATTAATCAGCATTTTTGGATTACTTACGCATTTTCGTTTTCCCATTTTGTCCTTGAGCATCAATCATTAAAACGACGTCAATTTAGACGTTTCATGCCGTTTTCCTTTGGGAAAATACCCTAATCTAACCCCAAATATAATTACAGGATAGATCCACTCCTAAATAAAAAATAAGATAAATTTACTTATAAAATTTTTGATTTAGATAAATTATCTTAAATTTAACATATGATATCATTTAATATTAATAATTTATTAATTTGACATCATTTGATAATAATAATTTATTAATTATTGATATTAGATGATATGACACTTTAAATTTATGTTAACTTATCCAAATTAAAGACTTTTGTGGATTTGTCTCTTTTTCTGTTCAGGGATGGATCGGTCCTGCCACTATAGTTTGGGAGTGGATTTGAATATTTTGCCTTTTCCTGAAACTGCTTGAAACCTCTTCAGTTCACTGAAAACCACTAAAAACCTCTCCTCAAATAGAATCTCGCGAAGAACTTCACAGTCTGCACGGCCACAATCTCTGTTTTGGCCTTTACCCTTTTATCAGCACCATCACTGACTCTCCACAGTTGCTCCCATGGCGAATTTACTCATACATTCAAGATCCTGCATTTAAATAGCTTCTCACAGAAATCTTACTCAACAAATTTGTCAGTTCGATTTACAACACAAAAATGGAAATCTGTCGATCGTTGTCTCTAATTGATGTTACCAAGTGCTGCCTCAATTCAATTAGCCAAGTGAGTTTGTTTTCAACTTTTAATCATTTTAAGGCGTAACTTTCCATATTTAGTTCTTTAGTAAAGTTTTTGAGAAAAGCAGGTCATACAATCCAAAGGATTCAGGAAGACTCCAAAGCTACCATAAAGGTCGCTTTTGCGATTACTATGAGTTGATGGATACCAGGTAATAAAATGAAAATTTTGTATCAGATTTGATATTAATTGAAATTGATAAATTATTTAAGAAGAGTCGTAATTTCAATCTGGAAGCAAAGGATGCATGCCAAGTAGTTATTGAATGATAAGTTGATATGCATTTCTCTCTCTCTCTCTCTCTCTCTCTCTCTCTCTCTCTTTTTAAATATTTATAGTTCAAGTTCTAACTATTTGTTTCTACAAAATATAAAGCATAATGTCCCCTGTGATGTCTTCCATAATTGCATTTATACTACAAATATTCACAGACATTATACGCTTATTTTTTTTTTGGATTTCAGTAATATTATAGCCTTGGCCTGCTCTCCAATCCACCACTTATTCAAACAGCATACTCTGCATTTTTCTGTTCGGAAATTGTCAGGCTTGAATGTTAATTAAACTTTCAAAATTTTATGATTCATGAATGTTTACTGTTGATGCAATCATGATAGAAAAGTAAATCAATGCATGTTTCTAATTCCTCTCTTTCATGCAGTTGGCTGGCACGTGGAATGGAAAGCAGGATTCTTTTCATCAAAGCTAGAGATTGCGCACCACAACAAAGACAACAGTAGGATGTTTTGCTTATAAAATTCAATCATGGGTATTGCATTTTAATAATCATTTCACCAATAATCAGCATCTTAAAAATCAATATATATACATATGTATGTATGTGCATATCAACTTTCAAAAAAAATTAAGGAGAACAACTTACAAAACACCTTTCCCATATATATATATATGTGTGTGTGTGTGTGTGCGTGTGTGTGTGTGCGCGCGTGCGTTTATGTATGTTTGTATGCACTGGTTCCAACTAACATTAGTGCCTTTTTCTTCTATTTTTTAAAATTTATTTATTTACTAGGATATTTTGTTTCCTGTGGACTAATTTATTTCACCATTGGTTGTTATTGATTTGAAATCAGTTGGAAAGTTTCTATGCGATGTCCTTGCCACACAAAAGGAGCTGAAGGTCATAGAGTAGATGGAACAGAAGAGATGCTGCCCAGGTTTGGTTGAGAACAGCAGGTGGTTGTTGAAGATGCTAAAATCTCTCTCAGAGGAGCCCAGATCAATCAAAGAGCTAAAGTTAAGAGCCTTTTTCTCTTTTTGTTTATCTTTTAACAATTTATTTGATTCCTATGATATTTTTGTTGGCCGTGGTTTATTTATTTCTCTTGGTAAGTAGTGATCACTCACAATAACATGGCCACTAAGATTGTATCCAATGTTGGACCTTCTTAAGTTAGGTAACCAGAAGTCAAATAGTTTCAAGTCAATGTATAATATCTTTAACCAAAAAAATTAAAGCTCAATTCACTTCAGTGCAGGATAGCTGAATGTGTTTATAAGAACACAATAATGATTAAAGCTGATGGGCCTAGATGGCAATTCATCACAGCTGCCATCAAGACCTCATTAAGGTGAGCATTAGCAATTTAATGTAATTCTTTAAACTATGTGGTACAAAATTATGGTGACAAGTTATTGATGCTGACCCATAATAATCTGAAGTCATATACAGAGAATGCCTTCAATTTGGAGAGTGTTAATTGCTTCTGAAAATCAGCAAGAACTAGCCAATCTTCTGTTAGGTTAACATAAAAAGGTTATAATCTTAAATGCATATTGATAATAGTGGCCATATAATAAGATTTCACTCTATGGTGCATTTAGATTATGTTGGAGGATTGGTTCTTGATTTTTGGCTTTGTCTTTAGGGTTCTTACTGAATTTCTTTATGGTCTATTATTTGTAACTTTGCCCAACTCATTACGTACAACTTGTAGTTCGAACTAGAAATTTATTATTAAGCTTTCATTGTTGACTGCATCGAATTATTTAAATTTTTACAACTTTTGTTAAAAGTGCAGGGATGCTATCTTTGAAAAAGAATTGGTTGTGGGTGAGGGTTAGAAGGTAGAGCAAGAAAACCTTAAGAAGCTTAAAGAAACCAGTAAGATACATCCTTCGAGATGTAAGAAACAAAGAAAGAGTTAAGAAGGGCTTGGCATGTTAGAAACAGAGAGAAAGATCCAAAGGGGAGAGAGCATAGAGGTAAAATATTTTGGGTCTAGAGTTCCAAAAATATTTTTCGGTCTGGGGGTTCCTAATTTCCATTCTCCACCATGAGTTGAGTGATTTGGGTAGTGGTTGTGTGTAGTTGAAGTAGCTTAAAGATGCACTATGTTGTTCAAAATAAAAAAATGCTTTAGAGATATACTATAATCTTTAAGAAAAACTATGCATAGGACCTAGCTACTATAAATTTTGAAATGAAAATAATGAAACAAATGCCACTTCTGAGAGATAGATTAGGTGGTGTTAAACTTGATGTAAAATGGTGTTAATTTAACTGTGGTTAAAGGCAAGGTAATTCTATGGTTTGCTAACTGCTTGCTTTCTCCACAAAGTATCATATAAATGTCTTAGCATTCTATGAGTAATTACAAATGTAAATCTTTTATTTTTAAACTGGAATATGGAAATAGTGTTATAATAGGTGAGATTAGAATGATGATATGGCATGGCGAAAAAAGGGGAATAATGATATGGCATAATGACACCAAATGTTTTGAAGTTTCCTATGTCAAACTATTTACTATTAATTGATTGTGCTGTGACTACTCTTGCCTCTTGCGGCTATTTGGCAAGCAGGAAGCTAATATTGGACAATTACATGGCTCCTACTATATTGGGCAATAAAAAGAAATTTGAACTTCTAATAAGTTCATATGTTTATTGCAGATAGTTTATCACTACCATAACATTCAAGGATCTCATTACCTATATAGTTTTTAGTGTTTCAATGAAATCTTTTCTTTTATTGTTTGGTGGGTAAAATATATAAATTTTGTATCTAATTAATTGATTAAAAGAAACTTATCTAATTTGATGTTTATTTTCTTCTGCAAGTAGGGGCACATTTTTAATTAAATATATAAATAGATTAGTCAAAAGCACTTGAATGGCAAATAAAGAATGCTAACATGATGCAAATATTACCGAGTTCTCATAATGCCATTCCCGTAAATAGTAATGATTTACCTATGTTGTAGGAAAGACACGATAGACTGTTCTAATCAGAGGCAAAGCAAATTTCTAAGTACTCAAGAGAAAGAATAGCTAGAGCAAGAAAATACAACATAGACACAAACCACAAGGTAACGAGTCTACGACATCTTCAAGCGTTCTAAATAGAGTATAATAAATACATTCAATTAGAAGAGTTCAATGACTAAAACTTGCTTATGTTTACATGTACTACATAGAGATTAACTACCAGGGAGCTCTAAAAAAATTATAGAAGCTATATATTTTAACACTGAGGAATATTCCATTTGGGAAGAATGATTTGAAATACAAACATAAGAATTAGTGTGAAATAGTAGGATAAAGGTCTAGATATCTAGCATATGTGTACCTAATCAATATAGTTTTCCATGAGAATAGTTACATAAAAAAGCTAGGATGGTATTGGATAGTCCACTTGATGGAAAGAAAAATGAATTTAACAAATGGAACAAAGTAATTGAAAAAGGAGGGAAGGCAGATGGTGGAGGTGGTGCTGATGGTGTTGATGATACTTTTGGGAAGAGGCCCAATAAACAAGTTCAACTTTTTCAAGTATCCTTTATCTCATTTTTAGTATCAAGTAATTTCATGTTAAGCCAAAGTATTAACATTCTATAATATTAGTACATGCTTCTATAATTTTATGTTCATTTTGTTTTAACTACAATAATTATATAAGTTTTCCCATTACTTGCATAAAAATGTGTTGCTACTTAGAGTCATACACATAGGCATCAATACTTTTTTTAATACTATTTTTACATTTTAACTCTCACTATAGAATCATTTTAATTACCTAAAAGAAAATAGTTTACACATGATAATGTCACAACTGATGATGATCCATACATGCTTTTTTTTTTTTTTTTTGGGTAAATGATGATGCATACATGCCAAGGTTTTTAAAATCGGATCAGACCAGATCGGTCTGTTGAACCGGTCGGATCGATACCAATAATAAAAACGATTCGGTTTACATAAAAAAACCGTTTGAGGTTAAAACTGGTCAAAACCGGTTAAAACTTATCAAAACCGATCAAAACTGGTGAAACCAATAAAACCAAAAAAACCACTAGTTCAATTTCTCATGCAATTTTTTTTCTATTTTTTTTCCAATTTCACCCTCACCATTCCTTTCTTATACCGATTTTAACCCTTAATTTTAATAAAATTACAAAATTACCTGCTCTTCTCATAAGATTTCCCTTGTTATTTGGATCGGTTGGTTCATCGATTCAACCGGTTGAACTGGTCAAACCAAAAACCAGATCCAAAAATGGTTCAATGACCGGTTCGATTTTAAAAACCTTGATACATGCTTACTTTTTGCAAACAACACTTTCAGTTGCAGGCAATTTTGAATTCCAAACAAGGGCAACTCCCGCATGTTCACATGCTACTCTCCTTTGGGTGGATCAAGGGCAACTTCCTTTTTTTTTTTTTTTTTTTTTGGGTTTTTGAATGTAGAAAATTCTTATCATCTTTGTTGGACTAAAAATATGTCTAATGCACTGTCTGCTTTGTATTGAAAATTAAAACGAAAATTCTACGAGAAAGTACGTAGATTTTCCTAATATCCTCAAGGGTCAAAGTTAAAGACAATTCTTTTAAATGCTAATAAACTTATTATATAAATATGTCGTTAAAATAATTAAGAAAAGTTCTTTCTTAAAATATGGATAATAAAATATTAGTGTCCAACCTATAAAAATGAAATTATATGCATCATAAAAAGAAAGAGAATAATAGCACATCGCTCATATAATACTTTATATTTCAAAAGAAAAACCCTATGAATACATAAAATTAAAATACAAATAAGAATTATTTTTTTATGGCAAAATATGACTGAAAAGTAACATAAACTTCAAATATAAGTGATATTAACCTTTTATAATTAAATATATTAAAGAGTATTTAGAGTATAAAAATAACACAAATGGCATTAATAACAGCCTAAGAGAATGATTGAAAAACTGCACGTAGTGTAGTCCAACCACTTGTTTGGTTTTATTGATTTTGTCCACAAGTTTTGAGCTTGTCGGGCTTTTGGGTTGCAAACAGAAAAGGTCAAACACAACTTGCTAAGTTCAAAGGTTTTTTTTTGTTGCCCATGTAAAGTTCAAAGTTCGTGTCTCTATTTGAAAAAAAAAAAAAATTGGTTTGTTGTTTGAATTTTATTAAATTATAAAATAAATATTTTAAGATAAAAAATAATTTTTTTATATTAAAGACTTTTCATGCATTAAAGAGATTTATTCTGCAATTTGGTAATTATATTTAAATAAAGAATTTAAAGTTGAAATATTTGAGAGAAAAGGAATTTGACAAAATGCACTGCGGATCTTGCAGTTTTGATTCAACCCTTGTGCTATAACTTGGGAAAGGGTGGAAGACTATTATAATGTAGTTTTGATTCAACCCTTGTGCTATAACTTGGGAAAGGGTGGAAGACTATTATAATGTAGTTTTGATTCAACCCTTGTGCTATAACTTGGGAAAATGTGTAAGACTATTATAATTTTAATAGTATTTTTTAATGAAACTTTCAAAAAAAGAAAAACAATAAAAGATGTTGAAACGAAAGTAAATTGAATTCAAAACCATCATCCCATGTTTACCAAAATCTCAGTGCCATTTCAAATGGGTTTAATGGACCACACGACACGGTGTGGAGATTAGTATATGCTTGGTTTAACTTATAAAATACTTATTCTATTTTGGTATGAAGTAAAAGTTGGGCCAAATATTAGTCTTTTAAAAGGTTAGAATTCAGAGCTACAAACACTATTGGAGTAGACTGTTTCGCCATTAAATTTATTAATCTGATAATTTTTATTAATTTTTATAAAATTTTAGAAAATTATTTGATATAAATTTATGATTTAATATTTTTACAGTAAAATCCTATCAAACATTTTGTTGAGAGGAGTGCTATAGAATTTAGACACTCTGTATTTATATTTTTCACCAACACTTATGATGTAATTGATCTATATAATATGTATTTTTTTTATTAATTTATGTTACAAATTAAGTTATTTAAATTTATAATTAACATGTAAATTAATTATATTAGGAGTGTTAAAAAAAGAATGAAAAAAATTATTGTCCCTATCATTTCTTTTTTAATAAAAGTTACTACCTATGTTAAATTGGCTCTTAGATGTCTTGATGTGGCTTTTCGAATTATGACATAGGAGTTTATAATACTTCTATCGTTCAAAAATTATGTATAAAAAAGAAAAATATATCATTATTGTTCATATATGCTACTCATATATAAAATAATTATTTAAATAACTTGTAAAAAGGTGAAAAAGGAAAGTAAGAAAACTAAGTTAATTTAAAGGAGTTAGTATCTTTTTTTTTTCTTCTCTATTTTGGGTTAGTTTCATAAAATTAGTTTGTCCTTACATTTTTCTTAAGAGTACATATTCAATTATTGTCTTTCAAATTATGAGGTAAGAGTTTATATGGCTTTCAACATCCGGTAAAACAAATATATCTTACATGGTCTTTCAAATTACGACGTACAAGTTCATGCAACCATTTCTCCCATTGAGTGGGTAAAATCTATGAAAACTTAAGAAGTTTTTTCCACACACGAGAAAGAAAATGTAAAAATATATCAACTTATAAAGTTCTTCATCATAATCTCCAAACAATCAACAAGATATTGTTAAATTAAAAAAAATAATTTTGAACAATTTTGCAAGAGGTAAAATTTAAACTATTACTCGAAAAAAAAAAATACACTTAAATATGACCCGATGCTACGACCTGAAGGCCCAAATGTAGATTTTATTAAATTAAATTGGTATTCATTAGTTAAAAAATTTTTATTCACAATTAATTAAAATTAAAATTTCAAACTTTTATCATATCAAACAAGTTAAATATCTAATCGTACAATCGTATTAAAATGAAAAAAGACAAGTCATAATATCCAAACGAAGAGTTGCTTTTGAAGTGGTAACGAAGGAAACGGTCCTAGCTGTGGTCCTTTGGGCCAAGTCAATTCCTGAATATTGGGTCAGTGACTACTTTTCCGCCCAACAAGCAACGACCCCTTCGCAGTCATTTTGCCCTATAAATAAGACACCCAAGCCATCCTCTTCCCTCCATCCTCAAATCTCAAACTTTTCTTGTTCAACAAAGACAGCATAAAACTTTAACGATACACACCCACACAAAACTCAGCCTTTTCTTGTTTAATTATGGCCTCCTCTTTCCTTTCTTCCTCCTGTTGTTCTTCCTCCTTGAAGAGAATCAATGCTGCTCTATCCATCCCTAAGCTTCCACCAGTCCGTATCTCAGCTCCCAAAAAGATTCCCACAAAAGAAAAGATCCAGGGATTCACGCCCGGAAACAAAATCACAATAAAAAACGATGTCTCCATTACAACATTACAAGAACAGAACATTTCTTTAAGAAGCGATTCTATTGCAACTTTGGAGATGTATGCTATATTGGAAGCGGTGGTAGACAGGGTGGAAATGCACCATAACATCGGCGAGCAGCGAGATAACTGGAATACCCTTCTCCTTAACTCCATCAACATGATCACTCTCACCGCCACCACCATGGCTGGCGTTGTTGCAACTGGTGCCGTTAACCAAGGTGGTTCAGGTTTGGCTTTGAACTTGGCATCCACCCTCTTGTTCTCCGCCGCCACAGGGATGTTGGTTTTGATGAACAAAATGCAACCTTCACAGCTTGTGGAAGAACAAAGAAATGCTACGAGATTGTTTAAGCAGCTACAGAGTCAAATTGAAACTCAACTAGCTCTCGACTCTCCGACCAAAGATGATGTTAAGGACGCAATGGAGAAGGTCCTGGCACTAGATAAAGCTTACCCCCTTCCATTACTCGCAGGAGCAATGCTTGAAAAGTTCCCTAAAACTCTCTCCCCTACTGTTTGGTGGCCGAGAAATTCTCAAAACAGAGCACGGAAACAGAGTAAAACAGAGCATAATGGATGGAATGAGGATTTAGAAATGGAAATGAGAGACATTGTGGATGTCATCAAGAGAAAAGACAGAGAAGATTACGAGAGACTTGGCAACATTGTATTGAAGACCAACAAAGTTTTAGCTGTTGCAGGCCCCTTACTAACGGGCATTGCAGCTATTAGCTCTGCTCACGGCGGTTCATGGGCAGCAACAATGGCTGCCATGGCCGGAGCTTTGGCTACCTCTGTTAACACCTTAGAGCACGGTGCACAAGTTGGTATGGTGTTCGAGATGTACAGAAACTGCGCCGGATTCTTCAGCCTTGTGGAGGAAACAATTGAATCCACACTCAATGAAAGTGATGTTGAAAAGAGAGAAAATGGGGAATTGTTGGAACTGAAGTTGGGGTTGCAGCTGGGGAGAAGCTTGTCGCAGGTTAAAGAACTTGCTAAAAAATCAAGGTATTCTCAGATTGAAGGAGTTACCATTGATGAATTTGCAAGCAAGATTCATTGATTGAAAAAGCTTCCTACAATTGTAAAGTCTGATTCCTTGGAAAAATGAACTGATTCTTTTGTATAATTATTCAGTATGAAAAAAAATAATAATAAAGGTTGAATCTTTGATTACATGATTTGTTTTTTTATATTTCCGAAATCAATTGTGGGATTTGAAGTTAACAGGCGAAAGGTTTGGAACTATAGATTGCTGATGGCCCTTTTTGTTATTCTGAACGGAGGTTGGATTCGTTTTGATCATCCGGAAATGTTGACTTTCTAACTTTAGCTTACAAAACCCAAAAAAAAAAAAAGAAGAAGAATTCAATAAATAGTTTATTAATTATGTATTTTATTTTAGTTTAATTTAAAAATATATTTTTTTAAAATGATTTATAAACTACCAATTTTGTTTTAAAATGATCTACTTGACAAATATTTCGTTAACTAACTAACGAAATTCCTTTTGGCTGTTGATAAACTGTCCCTTAAAGTTTCAAAAAATGTTAAATATAATACATATATTTTTGTTTTTTTTACAATATTTTGTTTTTAAATTTTAAATTCAATGTCAAATATAATAATTAATTAAGATAATAATTTTAATTTATATTGATCAAGATTCTAATTTTAATTTACAACAATCAACATTATAATTTAAATTTTATTATTTCTTAAAAAACTTAATATCATTATTAAATTACATATTTGTTCACTACTTTGTATAGAAAAATAAAAAATTTTATTTTTATTTTTAACACTAATAATACATGCATGATTTTAATTTGGGGATTTATAAAATTAAAATGAATTTTTATTTTTTCAGGTAAT
>BPVZ01000127.1:414478-425586 GCA_020521535.1 Rubroshorea leprosula | reverse complement strand
TTTATTTATTAAAAATATTAATATTTAATAATAAATTGAATTTTTTTAGAAATAATAAAATTTAAATTATAATATTGATTGTTTTAAATTAAAATTAGAATTTTAATGAATGTAAATTGAAATTTTATCTTGGTTAATTATTATATTTAACAAAAAATTTAAATTTCAAAAACAAAATGTTGTGAAAAATAAAAATATACGTACTATTTTTAATATTTTTCAAAAGTTTAAGAGGTAGCTTGTCAACAACGAGAAAGAATTTCATTAGTTAGTTAATGGAATGTTTGTCAAGTAGACCATTTTGAAATAAAATTGATAATTTATAGATCATTTTGAAAGAAAAAATTATTTCTAAACTAAACTAAAATAAATCACATAATTAATAAACTATTTATTAAATTTAACCGAAAAAAGTACTAATCTAAGTACTAGCATATTCTCGGACCAAAAGAGTCGTGACATTTTTTTTTTTAACAGAAAGAAATGGTTAGATTAGGTGTTAGTATTTGTTATTAGGAAGGATCGAACCTTAAAATTAAGTGTATTTCACTTACTGTCCAATAGATAGCATGACCACCATTGGGCCATATGCGAGATTGCAAAAAAGTCGTGACATTTAAGTTTTGATACAAGGATAAATTTTTTATTTTTTTTATATAATATTTATATATTATTAAATAAATATATATTTAATATTTGATGTTTTAAATAAATAAAAAAATTTAATTATTTAAATATTACATAAGATTATATAAAATGTGATATAAAGAGTTTATTCTTAAATTATTTTCCTAAGTTAAGCAAAAATATATTTGAATTTGATTTGAAAATGATACAGAGAATGGTTATAATATTATATAGTATTGTAAGTAAATAATAATGAAATTATATAAAACTAATAAATATATATAAGTGTGATATTCTTAAAAAATAGTCAATTATATACTAAATATTATAATTATAAACTTATAATGTAGAGGTAATTAGCCAATTAGTGATATTTTAAGAGAAAAGTGATCATATGTAATATCATAATAATTTAATTATCAAAATTTCTTATTAAATTATTGAAATACTTTTAATAAATTCTTTTTATGTTCATCTATTAAAAGTATTTTAATTTTGTCATTATCATTTTTAACATTTTAATTGCAATGATTTTCCCTAATCCTTAATGATTAATGCGAGAAAATATACCAAAGGAGCAACCTTTTTGAAAAGGGTATAAAACTCTATGGCCAATGTGATATTTCCTGTTTCCAGATCCACCAACCAATGCTAAAGCTTCCATCTTTTTGCTAGAGCATATTGCAGCAACCAAAATTCATGAGCCAATAGCAAAAGCAATTGGAATCTCTCTCAAATCCCACCAACCCCATTTTTCTCTCCATTTTTTTTTGTAAAAATATTCTTGATGTCTCACCAATTCGGTTCCCCTGTCAGTGATTGTAATCTAATGCACTCATTTCCACGATAGTTTGATCAAAACCCACGTTTTTAGGGTCCACTTGACCACATCTCTAACCTTGGACAAGATCGAACGGCAGAGGCTAGAACT
Source organism: Rubroshorea leprosula (assembly GCA_020521535.1). Taxonomy (NCBI): domain Eukaryota; kingdom Viridiplantae; phylum Streptophyta; class Magnoliopsida; order Malvales; family Dipterocarpaceae; genus Rubroshorea; species Rubroshorea leprosula. The sequence continues at coordinate 424,028 of BPVZ01000127.1, read as the reverse complement.
CCTTCTATGACAACTGATAACTGTGGCCTGTGGGTTGAAGTGATGGGACGTCCATCGGAGACATAGTGGAGATGAGTAACACTCGAACAGAAAGAGACAGAGATTGGTAGAGGCAGAGTCCGAGCACCACTCGCTAACGATGTGGTTTTGTTGGCTGTTTGTAGATTTGGCTTAGAAACCCTCCTCCACCCACCGCAATCCACCAACCATCAATTTTTTTTAATACCCTTTTCGATTTAATACCTACACCCATATAGAAGTCTATCCTTTTTTCTATCTCCAAGGGCAAAGGTACTTGCTTTTGGGGTCTCTGATTTGCTTTCTCTTGAAGAACAGAAGGAAGAGTTTGTTTGTGTAAGCCATTTCACTCTTTCTTGTTTTGTATTCCTTGTATTGTAACTCACATATTCTATAGGTAGGTATCATTGTTTTTGTGGATTGTGTGATGGGATGCTGCCTCAATTCCTCTTATGGTGTCTGGCGAATGGGTATGGGAGATCTAGACAGCTTCTTAGCATTGATGGTTTTTTCCTGGAAAATATTATGTTTTGTTTGGACAATGTTCATCTCTTTAAGTTTTGGTAGGATGGTTTTCCTTGAAGGCTTGATTTTTCTTTGGTGAGATTTTTATCTATTACGTACACAGTATACTGTCCTTCTGGTTATCTTCATATTTGGTTATGATTGGCAAAGAAGTGCAGTTGATGTTCTGATAGGTGATGCCACGTTTGGTTCTACCATTGAATTGGAATATATTGATTATTGAACTATTGGTGACTGTGAAGTGAATCTGTCTTTGCTATGGCATTCAATTGCTGCTGTTACTTAATATGAGGAAATTCTAGGTTTTGACAGATGATAATGTTTTTCCATTTTTCTAATCTTTGTTTGTGTGTTATCTCTTTCATTGCCAATTGAGCACAAAGACCATATGACGCACAATGCTGTGTTTCAGTTCCATGGGAGTGGTAGATACCCTGTTGCTCAAAAAAGGATTTCTCGTTTCCGTTGGTGGTGATATTGCTAGTTGTTAATTTGTTCCAATTTCTCAATGCTGCTTCTACTTACTAATAACGGGCATATTTTTTATCAGACTATTTCATTGTTCAATTTCTCTTCAAAAATCATATGTGATCCTTACTATCATGGTAGTAAAGAGGACCACTTGTTCTTAGGAAACCTTTGTTGATGTCATTTCTTATTTTTGAATGATTTTTTAAAATTTTGTTTGTCAGATATTTTGACTTTAGAAGATGAGAGGGGGTCTTTGGCAGCTTGGCCAATCAATCACACGCCGTCTGGCTCAGGCTGATAAGAAGGCTGTGGCACGTCGGTACTTTGCCTCAGAGGCTGATCTGAAGAAGACTGTTCTTTATGATTTCCATATTGCTAATGGTGGAAAGATGGTCCCGTTTGCTGGATGGGGCATGCCTATTCAGTATAAGGATTCTATCATGGACTCTACTGTAAATTGTAGGGAGAATGGTGGCCTCTTTGATGTCTCCCATATGTGTGGGCTGAGCCTTAAAGGAAAGGATTGTGTGCCATTCCTGGAGAAACTAGTCATTGCTGATGTTGCTGGGCTTGCCCCTGGAACTGGAAGCCTCACTGTCTTTACAAATGAGAAGGGAGGGGCAATTGATGATTCAGTCATCACCAAAGTGAAGGATGATCATATATACCTGGTTGTGAATGCAGGCTGCAGGGATAAGGATCTAGCACACATTGAAGAGCATATGAAGGCATTCAAGGCCAAAGGTGGGGATGTCTCATGGCACATCCATGATGAGAGATCTCTTCTGGCTCTTCAGGTCAATCATCAGACTTGTCTATTCTCTGTCCTAATTTTGGTCATCAATGGCATGACTTACCTATACCTTTTGGCTTATATTATGCTTTGTGTGCTTTTCTTTTCTTTTTTTTTTTTTCCGACTCTTGTCCCTGCCAGTTCTTTGTCATCCTGTTTAATTGTCATCCCGTTTGATGTAGTACAGTTGTATGGCTTGATGCTAATTCTGCTATGCAGATTTATATTTGAACTGCTATGTTGAGGGAATGAAACAGGCTTCATCAGAAAAAGTTAATTAGTTTAGAATGGTTCTTTTGATTTCCTCCTTAGACGTATATGAGGGTAAAATTGTTCCCCTTTTCTGCTGCAGGGTCCTCTTGCTGCTCCAGTTCTTCAACATCTGACAAAAGAGGATCTGAGCAAAATCTACTTTGGGGAGTTCCGAATGTTGGATATCAATGGTGCACACTGCTTCATCACTAGGACAGGGTATGCTTTCATATCGGTTACTTCCAATTGTCCAAGAAGTTGCAATATAACTTGAATATGAGTGGACTAATGATAAAATTTTGGCTAATAACATGTTCTCTATAGACTGTAGCAAATCTGACATGTGATAGATGCTGTGACTAGACTTTGGCTTTTTTCGCTTGAAAATATATGGCTTGTGTTATTCATTGTGAGAAGAGCTGTGAAGGATAACCAATACTCAAATCTCTTTATTTTGTTTTCTTTTAAGGTATACTGGTGAGGATGGTTTTGAGATCTCAGTTCCTTCAGAAAATGCAGTGGATCTTGCCAAGGCAATCTTGGAAAAATCTGAAGGGAAGATCAGGTTAACAGGACTAGGAGCTCGAGACAGTCTGAGACTTGAAGCTGGACTCTGCCTGTATGGCAATGACATGGAACAGCACGTAACACCCGTAGAGGCTGGGCTGACATGGGCCATTGGGAAGAGGAGGAGAGCAGAAGGTGGATTCTTAGGTGCTGATGTGATTCTCAAACAACTAGCAGATGGTCCATCAATCAGGCGTGTTGGCTTCTTCTCTACTGGCCCGCCACCAAGATCTCACAGCGAGATTCAGGATGAGAAAGGGAACAACATCGGAGAAATCACAAGTGGAGGATTCAGCCCTTGCCTGAAGAAGAACATAGCAATGGGATATGTGAAATCTGGATTACACAAGGCAGGCACCAAAGCTAAGATTATCATTAGAGGAAAGGCCTATGATGGAGCAGTAACAAAAATGCCATTTGTCCCAACTAAATATTACAAGCCAAACTAGTTCCTTTCTGTCCCATAACACCTGGAAATTTTCTGATTTGTTACTGGTTTCAGTTCCCTTTTTCTTAATAAACTTGACCTCTGTTATCTCTACTGAAATCCTTTCTCTATTTGCAAGAAACTTTAAATGAAATGGAATGCGACACATTATTATTCATTGCAGCTTTTCTTTCTTTGTAGTAACACGTCTAGCCAATGTATCTTTTCATCTAAACATGTACTTCGGTCAAGAAAATGATTAAGAAATAATTTTTTTTATTATTTTATGTATTATTTAAATAATTAATTTTTTTTGTTTACTTATAATATGTAATACGTCAATTATTTAAATAATTCAATAATAAATTTTTTTTATTGAAAGTAAAAAATTTTAAATTTAAATTGTATAATACGTGGATCGAATGAGATAAAAAATAAAAAAATATTATTTTTCGTTACGCAGTTAACATTAAAAAAATAATAATAATAATATCGGATGTATATACTAATTTAAAGGCGCTAGAAGACAAAGAATTTGAGTACCAAACGACGCCGTTTTGATAAACGTTACTGGGGCTTCTGGCTGCGATATTGATGCGGAATTGACGTACGTTGGAGTTACGACGTCGTGATTCACTCGGCGGCCTGCAGCCATAAATTTTCCCGAGAAAACAAAGTGAGTTTTGGATTCATCTTTCATTTTCATTCTTCTTGTGATCAGTATTTTCAATTTCATTCAGCCAATCGAATCTGCGACAACCCATCACAAAAATTCGTGGTGTCTGCAACATCCGTAAGGAGATTCTTCCTCAAAATCTCAGAAACCCCGACTTGCATACTCCTTGTTCTTTGTTCTGCTTCTCCACAGATTCTCGGAAAGATGATTTCATCCAAACCCCAATAAGGTAATTCATCAAAGTCTCTATTTTGATTCAAAATTTCCCATCTTTAATCCAAGAAACTTATAACTGGGAAATCTGTAATTTTTTCTGGAATCGGTGTAGGATTGAGTTCTATACGTAAAATAACGAGTTTGATTTTGTTTTTAATTTTGAAGGCTATGGTATGTTTCAACTATGTTAACGGTGTGTCCACCGGGAGCTATCAGCTTGTGCTCATCATATCTTAGTAATTATACTCTGCACAGTGCTTATCCGGGCAAGATTAGAAATGTGAATGTGAATTCCTTTAGTTGTACTGCTGTTTATCATAGACAATCGGGGGTATGTAACCATGAAGTGTATTATGATTCATATTCTCCATGGAAGGAACAGAATAGGGTTGGAACTCATATTGTATCACGGCGAGTGGCATCCAATAGATTGCTGGTGAGCTTTGTTTCAATTTTTTGCTGAAATTTTGGCCTTTCATTTTGAGTTGATTTTGTGTAGTTCTGAATGCAGTGTCAATCACATGGTTCTGTTTTGCCTGATGATGAGTACCGATCATCACGCAATATAGCAATCAGTTTGTTTAGGCGATATAGGAATGTCATTGACCGTGGAGGAGGTGACAACTTAAAAGTATATTCAGTAGTTTTTCTTAGTTTGTTATTATAAAAGGTTGCTGGCTATGTTGCCTTTCTTCCTAATATATTGTTTGTTGATGTGTACCAGGAGTTCATTGGTGCTGGAGTCAATGCATATGCATTGGGTTGCACTGATGAAGGGTTAAGGAAAGAACTCAATGCTATGAAGGAATCTGGCATTGAAATTGAAGCAATGCAAAGTTATGGTGGAGGGACTAGTTTAAAGTCCCAGATTGTTGCGGAGGAGGTAACTGGTTTCCTTCTTGTTCTTGGAGATACATTCTCAAATATAACTTCATTAAGAAACTGTTATATTTCCATGCAAAGTAATTACATCTTTCTGCTTTCGTTTTTTTGAATTAAGAATCAAGGGTGAGTTATTGCAATCTTTGCTGAAGAGAAGAAATTCAAGACAAAATTAAGCTTTTTAAAGTGTCTTTCTCCTTCACGATGCAGGTTGATGAGTGTATTTTGTGGTTGAGCATCATATTCATAACCATTTTGTGTACACCACAACCAACCATAGTCAGGTGGTCATCCACACCTCCAGTGTCAGATGAAGTACTGGTTCAATGGAAAGGCTTCTGTGCTATCATAGCAAATGCATATTACATGAGGGGAATGGCATGGTGAGATGCCTCAGCATATTTTTGAAGAATCTCCTTCCTTGCATCACTTTGCTTTTCTAGATTATAATCTTTAGATTTCTATTTTTACCTAAGGCTTCCAGTGAAGACTCTCCAGCTCGAACAAATGGCCGTGGTAGGACGTGCTGAGGAGCCATCAGTCGTTGCTAGCCGAATGCGATTAGCTTTTAGCACACTTGAGGTTGGAGCAAATATTATCTTTGTTTTGGTTAATCAAATATGTTGGTTTTTTTCACTAATCGATTTGAATGTGTTGTGCAGGTAGTTAGTCCACAATGGCCAAGAGTCTAAGTGAATCGCTTCTGTATTTAGAAAAATCCCATTTATGCAGAGTATTCATTACCAGGCATTTGGTCCCTCAAAGTGTTGTAACTTAGGAATGCACCTAAAATTAGCATAATACCCATTATGCTTAAATTTAGCAATTTGTATTTCTCATTTTTTCGCTGTTAAACCATTCAAATAGATCAATACAAGGCACTGGAAATTTCCTCTCGAAGGAAAGAAAAGAAATAAATAACAAATTGGCAGTATTACAAGGTCAAAATTGGATGTGTAACACAGGAATTATAGATTTGTTGAATCAAATACAATAGCAGAGTCTTTCAGCGTCTTCCTTGCCCGCCAGGAAACAGCAGCGACAGTGCCAGACGTACCAAACTGCAAAAGGATCAGGAAGATGGATTAATGGCATAGCTGTTCCTTGTTAATACATTTATCCCTGGTGAAACTACCAGTGGAATCATAAGCCAAATTGGGTTGCATGAAAAAGCTCACCTTCATTTCCATGGAATAGTAATCTTTCCACAAGCTTGCATTTTGGTTATATGTGGAAAGTGCAGCTTCGTATAACTTTCTGGCATTTACAAGAGAATCTTTGTCACCAAGAGATGCATGGTTAGACTCTAATTCAATACAGTCTCTATACAGAGCAAGTCCTGGATGGGGCAGAGCAAGAAATCTGCATTTTGAACAACACTCAAAAAGTTAGGAGCTTCTGTACACCAGAAGTAGCATTATTCTTGAATTTAAATATATAAATGTAATGTCAAGAATCTGAAATAAGTGGCTTCACAAGCCAAAATGCAGGTTGAAGACATTAATTTCATAAAAAAATGATAGCTCATGACATAACAACATACCGTTTGTAAGTATCCCTGGCATGTTGAAGTCCATCCTTTTGAATAACAAAATTAACAATGGTTGAAGGGAGTGAAAATCCATTTTCACTGCCACCAAATTTAGCCACTGATATGAGAGAAATCTCGACCAGCTTCTCAAAATACTTCTTTTGGTTTGAAAACAATTTGAGAGCCTGTAATGGATAACAAAGAGAGACATAAAGTGAGAGAAAGGATGGAACCAGTGGTGAGGCCTAAGGCAATCTCAGAAACAGTACAGCAAATAGCGAAAGAAATACCAATTAGTAATTAGCAGTTCAAGAGAGAAAGATAAGGAGTCAGGTGACTAGTAACAATACCATAAGCCACAAGCTCTCAGCTTCTGCTATTGGCACTTTCGTCAAAACACCTTTCAGAAGTTCAAAGATGGATTGATTCTCATCCTTGTTGATAGAGAGAGAATTCCTGGTAGCAGACCTTACTTTCAATGAGACCCTTAAAACCCATAAGCGAACTGACCCTGAGAAATTTCCACTGCAAAGATTTTCTGCCAGTTTCTGGGCTTCATCTAATCTTCCAATTTGCACATAAAACGAAATATAATTGTAAGCAAGTTCTTCTGAAAGGCATTCCATTGACTCAGCCTTTTCATACGCTGTCAAGATTTGGGAAATGCAAGTTGAGATATGATTCGATACACTAGAAGCTTCAGTTGCTCCCTTCTCTGTAGCAATAACATCCATCAAAAATTTTGTATACAAAGTAAACATCATGGCTGAAGGCACAGTTTCTATAGCCTCTTCATAAACCTACACATCAGACATTAAAAGTGATCATCATATAGCTGTTGGCATGAAGCTGAAAAAACACTTAGAATATACATGTCACTTTATTGCAGGCCTAATATGCTAATAGCAACATGTAGGAAATTTAGCAATAAGAACCACAAATGGTTGACATGATTGGCTGTATGGTTGAATACCTGAACTGCTTGTTCAAATTGAGGAGGGTTTGAATCTTCTCCGCTCACCCCTGTAGATATTGGATCAGGCATTTCAAGTCTTGCAAGCCACTCCCAATATCCTGGATCTGCTGAAAAGTCTCTCTTCATATCACTCAATATCTCATTGCGCAAATCATCTGAATGTGCCAACTCTATTGCTTCCAATATCTCAAGAAACTGCTTCCTGAGGCTAAAACTTGAAGGAAGTGCCTTAACTGCTCCCCAATATATGGTTTGTAGTATGCTTGAACCATGCTCTGAAAACAAATCCACATTCTTCTCAGTCTCTTCATTTGTTCCATCATTATTTCCCCTTTCTTCATCAAGGGACATGAATAAATCTTCATTTTCCTCTCTCCATTGATTTTCAACTGTATCCTTTCGATCTCGAACCAGAGTTCCCTTATCCTCACCAAGAGCAACCTTACGAGCTTTTAGCTTGTTAAGGTATGTGAGCTCCATTCGAAGATACTCTACCCAAAGATCTTCTGAACCTGGGCACATTCTCAAACCACTTTGCATTAGAGCTCGGGCAGCTGCAACATTCAAATTATGGTCAAATTCCCAAGCTGCTGCATAAATCCAAACACCCGGGACCTTGGGATGAAACCTAATCACTTGAGCCAGGACCTGCAAATTGTTGAGAAATATGAGTCTGTAACAAACCAAGCAAATATGGCATATCAACAACTAGTAGCAATGAAAATGCAATAAAGAAATCACATTTTTGCAAAACCTAATACATCAAAACTTTGATCATTAGGTGGCTTTGAGTACCAAAAACTCACAGTCGAGAGCATGCACAGATGATTGTAACAGTAGCAATTGCTATCTCCCACAATGATTAAAAAGTAAAACAACCTTCTAAAAAGCAGCCACCGTTAGAATTAGAAAGCAGAAAGGCCAAATCTTTGACTGTAAGCTTCAAGTACAAAAGAAGTTTTTCACAGTAATCCTAATTCTCGCTACTCAGAAAGAAGTAAAACTAAATTTAGGAATTTCCTACCAATTCCAGCACTTTCCCAACATCCAAACATGCCACAGATTTAAAAAATAAACGAAAGGAAAAAAAAAAAAAGGTTTACTGCAATCAGAAGAAAAAGGTTTACCTTCTTCATTCTTCCATTCCTCTTTTGTCTACAGAACTCAAGATATCTAAACCACAACTCAATATCTCCTTTATACCTCATCACCGCGAGCCTATATATCTCCACAATCCTCGTAATCGCTGCATAATCAGAAATGGAATTTTTCATCTTAATCCTCTTCTTGCCTTCGCGTTCGAGCTCACGAGCAGCTGCCTTCTTGCGGAGGCGTCGGAGATCATCAAGCCGAGACTCATAATCAATGTAGGCAATAAAGTCCTGCTTGAGAGGAGAGGGGCGCTTGAGGCGGTACTCGAACTTGCGGCGCTGCTTGACAATCTCGGCGATCTCTCGGCGGGTGAAAAGGCCGCGGCGCTCGAGGTCATCGAGCTCGTTCGTCATGCGCTCCAGACGGTACTGTACCACGTCCGCCATTGCTACGGTGGTGAGTTGATTCGGTACGAACTCGGAGTAGGGGTTTAGGCAGCGTAGCAAAGTGGGAAACAGAAACGAAGGGAGGTTCGTCTAGGCGCGGGCGGCTGAGGGTTTTGCAGCCGTTTTCCCCGTTGAAGTAGACGAAGTGGGCTCAGTTTGGGCTAGACTAGCCCAACTTTGGCCATTCCATATATGCGTAAAGGTTTTTTTTTTTTCATAATAAAATGTTATATAGTTTCAACTTTCATGACAACATATGGGAATTGAATTTCCTTATTCAATTACTGGAAATTTTATTCATTAAAAATAGCTAGGAAATTTTTTATATAATAGTGAAAGACAATATTTGTCAATTTAAGGAGGAAGGGAAGAATCCTCAATTACCATGTTGATTGCCCAATATATCAAGAAAGTTACATTTATTTGGGAGAAAATTCAAGTCATGTTGACCTGGGAACATGAAACTTTGATGAAAATACAAATCTTTATAATACTATTCATTTTGCTAAAAAGAATAAGGTTCTCTGGACTTGGTTTCACTTTGGTTTTTGTAATAAAACAAAGCTTTCAAGGATCATCATTGCCACCACTTTTATTGCCTTCATTGCTTGAGCCTCCACCGGCTCCTACTCCAAACCCAAATCCAATGCCTATTCCAAAACCCATGTCCATGCCATT
>BPVZ01000127.1:363640-374518 GCA_020521535.1 Rubroshorea leprosula | reverse complement strand
AAAAAAACAAAAATATATATACTAAATTTAACATTTTTCAAAAGTTTAGAGGTAGTTTGTCAACAACCAAAAAGAATTCCATTAATCAGTTAATTGAATATTTGTTAAATTAACTGAATGTTTGTTAAGTAGATCATTTTAAAATAAAATTAGTAATTTATAAATTATTTAAAAAAATTATTTTTCAACTAAACTAAAATAAACCCTATAGTTAATAAATTATCTATTGAATTTAACCTTTTTATCTGCATCCATTCTCTTATTTTTAGAATGAATCATGATTGATGCACACCCAAATCCTATACCCGGGTGTGCACCCCCACATAAAAAAAAAATTGGACCGATTAATGAATATTTTTTTTGGTTTATATTGGGGGTGCAGCCGGACGGGAGATCCGGATGTGCACCCATCATTTTTCTTCTACAGTACAAACCTAGCTATTCTAAGAACAAAATCAAGCATGCAGTGCCAACTTTACCTTTTCATCGGAGCCTGTACTTCCAACAACTCTGCATCCTCTAAGTTTGGCCAACTGTCCAGCAAAAACCCCAACACCGCCTGCAGCCGCCGATATGAACACATTCTCCCCAGGCTTTGGATCACCAAGTACAACTATCCCCACCCATGCTGCAAATCCGGGGACGCCTGTCCCATTTTGTCTCAAAGTTACATAGCATTTTTTAAGAGGGATTCGATCTCTAAAATGTTGTAATAATTAAAACAAGAACATTAATTCTGTACCTAATGCAGTGAGATAATCAAGTTCTGAGACTCCAGGAGTTGGATCTATTTTCCTGAGGAACAAATCTGCAGGTTTAACACAGTATTCTGCCACTGGACAGAATGGAATGACCACAATGTCTCCAACACTGTAACTAACGTCCTTTGATTGAATTACTTCGCCTATCGCGAAAGCCCTCGCAGCCTGCAATTTTTAAGAAAATGAAAATGAAGGAGAGATAAAAAATTGAATATACTCATATATATAGATAGTTACTATTAAGAAACAGAATTTGTGAGGGGTATGAAGCAAAATTTTCATGACCTGGTTTAACTCAAACTGTGGCGCATACAGTCCCTCTTCTCGGCCGGTCATTTGGGTTCTGGTGTACGGATCAACAGAGATCCATAGGATACGAAACATGAGATGACCGTCCGGGACTGTGCTCAGCTTCGCCGTCTGGAGTTTCAGGTGATGGGAAGTTGGAAGACCTTCGCTGACATACTCCTTCAGAACCCATTCCCTGTTTTCCACCATCATCTCACCAGCTTCATGGCTTGCCATCTCCCCTGTCATCTCAAAAACCCAGAGCAATCAGACGAGCAAGGAGAAACTTAATAATTTATACACTGCTTAGCTACTTTTTTTCTTTTCTGAATAGAAAATGGTTGGTACAGGTTTTTCATAATTTTTTATATTTATCTCATTATTAAAATATAATATAAATATAATTTTATTAAATTAATTTTTATATTTTATATGTATAATTATATTTTAAATTTATTTATTTTTAATTTTAAATTAATTTTTTTAAATATATATAATATAATATATTAAACTAAACTATATATCAGTGTACTTTTCAGAATATGGGCAAAGTAGTGGATAAGGAGTCCAACTTTTTCAATTTTTCTGTAGGAGGAGTAGAACTTTTTTTTTTTACTATGAAAGCTCAGAGGAGCTCAACTTTCGGATTTTCCATGCATTATGCAAAAGGAGTCAATAGCCGACAGCTAACAGCCGCAGTCAAGTGGGCCGCAACACGTCACTCTGACATTAAATTAATGGGAAATTATTAAGAGAGTTTGTTGGGTTTATAATTATAGATTTGAGGTTCAATGTTTAATTTTTATGTGTCAAAAAAATTGAGATAATTTTTGTATATGATAGTTACTCCCACTGTCCCAGATGCATAGTGAATTCCACGAGTTGAACTCCTTTTAGGGAGAAAAAAAACAGTTGAACTCCTTCTATAGTAAAATTAGGAAGTTAAACTCATTATTATTTAGTTTTTCTCTATTCATGCGTAAATTTATTTTGCCAATGCAAAGAATGGTTGGTTGGTGGAGAAATATTGGTGTCTCTCTTTAATAATTGGAGGGTGGGTATGCTTGGCAACCAACCATGTTACAAATATATGGAAACTTTGATATAAAGTATTGAAACTTGGTAGATGTGGATCCCAGCGTAGGAAAAATGTTGATTATATCAATCAATATTCATTAATCTTTGGATAATGTATTTTAAAACCGCAATATTTAATGAGTCAAAGTAATTGCATGTATTACTTGTGCACTTGAATCTTACATGTAGTATTAGTTGGGCCATTACATATAGAAAATGCATAAAGTGAACATTTTATAACTGTTAATAGAGAAAAAATCATTTCAACATCAAGGGATTCATTATTATCAATAGTTATAAAATTTATAGTAAATAAGAGGTGAACTATACTTCACTTTTTTTAGAAAATATTCTCCATTGTTTTAGATATTAAACTGTAAAATCCATAGTCCTCCACAAGGAAAAAAATGATGGAAGTATAATAATTTTATGTACAATAATTAAATAATATATGTATAATATATATAGTAGTAGTACTATTTTATGATTTCTCTTTTTTTATTAGAGAAATGTTAAAGTTAATATATATCTACTCATTTACTCTTAAGTAATATTTTATAAAGCATCATACAAGAAAATATCATACTTTGTTACATTTCCTCTTCAAAAATTCAAAAAGTTGCTATTAGAAATTTAGAGATTTGCCAATATTTTGATAAATCTTTCATAAAAGACCTTGATTTTGAGTATAAAATATCATTTTTTTTATTAGGTAATACATCAATACAACGAAAAGGTAGAAGTATCCATATTAAATGAATGAATACATACAATGTTATTAAATGAATTGATACATACAATATAATAAGTAGAACTTAAGTTAAAAGAGTTAGATCAATTATATAATGATATATATCATGTTATAAATTTATAATACCATGTGACATTGTAACAATATTATTTTCTAAAATTAATAAAAGTATATAAAAATTAATTAAAATTGATTAATAATAATTAAATTGCATTTTAAATAGGGTGCTGTATGAAAAAAAATTAATGAAAAGTATGGTTAAATGAAACCTTAATATTATACAAAATTATTACATTTTCAACTATATTTAAGCTTAGTTTGATAGTGCTATGCTATATTCGTAGATTTTAATGACTTATACCATTCTAAAAATATTTAAAATATTAATTAAAATTAGTATAAATATACTAAAAAATTAATTAAAATTAATATATTTACATTTTAAACAAAGTACTATGTAAAAAATATGTAAGAAGCATAGTTAAATAAAGGAAAATGATGTGTGCACACCCGGATCCCACACCCGGGTGTGCACACCCCGCATAAAAAAAAAAAAAAAATCCAAACCCCGATCCATTTTTTTTTTTTTATGTGGGGGGTGCATACCCGGGTGTTGGATCCGGGTGTGCACTAATCACGGTCCTTAAATAAAATCTTAATTTAGTTGTTAATAATAACTAATAGATGATATTTTATATATAAAAATTAAAAATTATTATTATTTATAATTTAAGTGCCCTTATTTATCTAATTAAAGAAAGAATGTATTAATTATTTCTTAATAACTATCCATAAAAAAAAATATCTCTTAATAACTCAATCAAATATGGCCTAAATTTTTGAAAACATCATACATATTAACTTTCAATTGTATTAATAGATTAAAAAAGTCAAAAAAAAAAAAAAACCAACGACTTAAGTAGTTCAATGATGAATTTTTTTTTTTTTTTGTAAAAATAAGAGATTTTAAATTTGAGTCTTGTAATATGTAAGTAGGCTGAGTTGAGGGATAAAAAGAGAGTTAACTCTCATTGAACAACTTAACATAAACAAAAAAAGTTATAAAAAATAATTTAACATGAAATTAAAACTAACAAGCCGTAACAATAAGATTATCTTAATGGAAGTAAAAAAAATAAAAACTAAATAAAGAAAAACTAAGGCTTACCTTGTTTAAATGATTGTATGCATTGAAAATAAAAGAATAATAAAATTAATTACCAGTTACTGTATGCTCGTTAAATTAATAAATTTTGAGTTTTTTTCCCTTATTTTGTGGGGTCCACAAACAATTCAATAAAAAGAAATAAACTATTGCACCTGAAGATGCCCCACTTACATGGGAGTTATAAACAGTGTTAGGGTGGTGTTAAGGGAGGGAGGTAAATTTAATGAAAAGTCAAAGTAAAGGGAGGACTTTGGTATGGTTTGGAAGAGTTGAGGGAGGGCTTGAACAATTTGTAAGTATAGGGAGGACAATGAATAGAAATTGAAAGTAGAGGGACTATAGTTGGTTTTAACCCTACAAACAACGAAATAAACCATTACCGGATTTGGTAAAGATAACAAAATAAAAAGTTACCGAATTTGGTAATCCATCCTTGTCAGTCGTAAAAGATCCTCACCAAACCTTCAGATGAACAAGTCAATTGCTTAATTTTCTACACTGTCCGGCTAACCCATATTATTATTATTATTATGGGATGCAACATTAGATTTTGAATAATGATACTCTCATTCGGTCTAATTTAATTGTTCTACTTTTTAGATAAAGAAAGTTTCAGTTAATTGTTTTACTTTTAATTTTAATAAAATATTAAATGTTGGCCATATTTTAATTTTATTCTTATTTCAAATAAATAAATAAATAAATAAAGGTGCATTAGATTTTTCATTTAATTATAACTAGGAATAAAAATGAAAAGATATGACCTAATTATTGTAATAAATAAAATTTTGAGCAAGAACATTATTGTAGGTACAATGTCACATGTAATTGTTAATTTACAATTATAATGAGACATTAAATAAGTACAAAGTAATATTGAACTAATAGATACATACAATATTATGTGTGAACCCCTGAATGAAAAGAGTTAATTATATAACGATACATTATGTTGTAAGTTTACAATACTACATGATATTCAAAATTATAACATTTTCATTTTATATCAAGATTAAGGATTTAGGTATAATTTTTATTTTAATCTATTTTATCTGTAAAAAAATAAAAAGAAAAAAAATCCTTTTATGATAAGGTAGATAATTAAAGTTACGAAACAATTATAAATTTAAATTAAAAAAAATATTTACCTCCATTAGAATATGAAAAAACAATCGCTTCTAAGAAGGCTACTTGTGGGGTTGGGAGTCTTGGGACCCTCTCCTCATCCCCATCCCCATCCCCATCCCCATCCCCATCCCCATCCCTACCAATGATTGGTATAGGGATCCATACGAAAATGTTAACAGAGGGCAAAAGAAACCCTCTATCCCCATCCTTATGGAGAATGAGGGCTCCCCATAGATACAAGGAATTCTCGCCAACTACAAAAATGCCTCATTCAAAAGAGGGCAACATCACTAAAGCTTAGTAAGTTCAATTCAGAATAAAAAACATGAAAAAGCCAAACATTAGGTTTAAATTCATAAATAAGTTCCATTTCAGTGAACAATATTGGGCATTCAAACTGGCCACTCTAGTCAACAAAAGCAAAATAAACCGCATGATTCTTCCTTAGTTTCTTTCTTTCTACGACTCAACTCAAATTGACTATTCAAATCAATAAATTCCTCTAAGGAAACCTATTATTATCACAGTCGATCTATGCTAGTACAGAAAACTATTAATGAAAAAACCCAAATCATAAATATCGAGACTCAATCGTGAACAATAGAAATCACATCAGTTAGAAGTGAAAGATGACAAATTTGGTAGCAAGTCTGACAAACGAGGGAAGAGAAGTAGCAACGCGAAGGAGGGGCAGCAACCAATGCCCAAGAGATTGAGACAGATCTAGCAACTAATCCAATCTTATGAGGTTGGAAAGTGGTGAGGAGATAGAGATCGAGAGAATCTAAGATGAGACAAGAGATGAGTGAGCTTAAGAGGAACTGAAAAGGCTAGAAGAATTAAGGTTTGAGGAGAGGTATAAGCGAGTTTGAGAGGAAAGATAAGACGAGAGAGTGAAATGTTTATGGTGAGTAGGGTTTGTGGGTTCGGTGGAATTGGGAATTTGAAATAAAATTTGGTTGCGTTTGTTGGGAAAAAATTACGCAACGGAATAAATTAATTCATGTTGTCAAAACACGTGAACAATAATAAAGAACGGTGAAATAGGTGGCTTAGCCAACCAATATTAACGGTTAGTGAAAAAGGCGACTTAATCAACTAAGCAAAATAAAATAGGCGGTTCAACCTGCCACTTAAGAAATATAAATAAAATGGGCGGTTCAACCAGTCATTTAAGCGGGAAAATAAACAAGCAAAATAACACCAAATTTTACATGGAAAAACCCCCAAAAACTATTGAGGGAAAAAACCACGGGACAAACTCCGAAGAGTATTCCATTATATGATAAAATTGTACAAAGTATACACTCAAGTATTTTTCTCTCTCTTGGTGTTTCCCACGCCCCCAGAATATGATCACAATCCTGATAAACTCACAATTTTATACTCAATGTACTCTCTCTATGGAGCACTCTTTACACCTAAGCTTTTAATGCCTAGCTCTATCCCCCTCCCCGTTTTTTCTTTTCATCCGGAGCTCTCAATTTGCTCACTTTGCTGCTGCACTCTTTGCTTCCTTTTTGCTTGCTTTTTGCCTTGCCATTGCATGGGTATTTATAGGGTAAAAACCCAACTACCCGGTGCAATATTTCTTCACCTCATTAAATGAGGTTTCTGCAATGGTTGAAATTACCATTGCAAATTTTCCACAATGGCTGCTGTAGCTTATAGCCTTTTGCAATAGGCAGTAGAAAAAATGGGCTGGAATTAGAAACCTCTGCCAACAGCGTTTGGTAATTAACAGTTGGGGTTTTTTTTTTTTTTTTTTATATATATAATATTATTATAATTATGGTTTTTTAACATTTCCCTTTAAAGCATAAGTTAAATGTATTGTTTATTATAAATGCACATAAAAGATATAAAAGTGTTGGTATGAAGTGAGTCAATTTAATTAGACAATGGATAAATTAAAAGTTAATTTTTATTTTTTTAATATAAATTTATAACAAAAAAAAATATTAATACATTTTTAATATATGCCCTTAAGGTATAAATTAGACAAACTCTTATAATTATTATAATTTATACAATCCCTAATTGCTCCCTCTATTCCAGAATAATATACACTTTTTCATTTAAATTTTTTTTAGAATAATAGTGCTATTTTCATATTTTAAAAGGAAATTAATATTTTTTCCTAAGCTTATCATTATTCTTTAATTTTAATTATTCATCCAATTATTAAAAAAGTTTATTTCTTGTTTTTTTCTGCTAAAAGTTAAAATATGTAAAAATAAAAATTATTTCTAAATCTTTAATCTAACATTATGTTTGGTTTGAGGGGAGGACAGGGAAAAATATTTTAATTAAATAGATTGTAATATTTAAAATTATGATAATTTGATAGATTAAAAAACTCTCATTTTCTCTAATCCTCTTAACTCAAATATATTATAAAGATAAAATCAAAATATATTCATTATTCTAGAATGAAGGTTGTATTATTTTAACACAAATTATAAATTAAAAAAAAAAAACATTTTTATTTTGGGATAGAGGGGGTATATAAACCGAATAAAAGGGTAAAATCGGCTGAGAAGCTTGCGTTGTTGACTCATTTGGTCTATATATATCAGCCTGCAGGGTAAACGGCTGAAATCGGATCAAAGACAATTGGGTAAGTTAACCAATTTTGACCCGTTCTTTATTAAGTTTAGAAGGCAAACCACATCTTTCCATCTCTCCTGCTTCATCAGGTTTAATCTCCCAAGTTCGAAGGTTCTTTCTCCTTACCATCTTAATCGGTTTCTGTAACATAGGGATTCCAGGGGCATGTTCCTTTTTTCTTGAGTTCGCATGCATCATATTATTATCTGGCATGATTACCTGTTGATTGAATGCATTTGAGACTGACTATTAATGGTTGTGGTTTCTTACAGAAAGGAAAATACAAGGCAGCATGCGGAGTGAGGCACCGAACTGGGCAGATCAATGGGGTGCTGGAGGCGTTGGTGCGTTGGTGGAAGATGACAATACTACGAACCAGAAAGATGGTGGCAGAAACAAGAAAGGCGGAAAGAAAGATTGGTTTGGTAAAGCCAAAGAAGTTGCATTGAAGGAAGCCAGCGAATCCATGATCAAGATGGCGAAAGAAAAGGTGATCAAATTTTTCAGCAAAATATTCAAGAAGAAAAAGAGCCCTTCTGAATAAGTACTCTTATGAATATTGCGGAAACAAGATTTAGTTTTCTTGTTCAACTTCAATCCAATAATTTTAACAGTGCATCAAAAGACCTTGTTATTCATACAGTTCCACTAACCCGGTCAATGACCGGCCTTCATGTTTTGTTTATTGAACTAAAGTTATTTCATTAAAGTAATTTTAATTAAATTAATGAAACGATCATATATAAAAGTATAACAGTTGTTCTCAAGGAACAATAATAAATGAAAATGAATAATTTTTTTTACTAACTCCTAGTATCCAAAAGTTACATTATATCTCAATTAATTTGAAGTCGAGTCACGTCAAACCTTAATTATAAGGGAAAAGTTTTCTCAATATTTATTTTTTCATTTACAAGATTTAAACTTAAAATCTTATTTAAGATGAATTTGATTTTTTTCACTTGGATCAACAAATTATTAATAAAAAAATGAATAATATAGTTTAGGTGTAAGGGTTTTTTTTTTAACTTGTATAGTAAGAATGAAATAAATAATTTTTTTTGCAATATATTTGCATGAAAAAAATAAAAATTAATCTTCAATATATCAACTATTCAATTAAATTCATCCATGTGGCTATAGTACTAAAATTAATGTTAATCTTTATATTTTTCTACACAAATTTATAATAAAAAGTAATTTTAACTTGTGTTCTTAAGGCATAAGTTACAAAAATCTTAAGTTTATTCGTTATGTAAGAAATAAAAGTAAGATCACAACTCGCTTAAAAGAGAAAAAAGTTCTAATGCAGTTAGTTAATTGAAATTGGTTTCAATGCATATACTTTATATGACTCTTTGCATATCTTGATATCAGGATTGATTCTAAAGACTTAAAAGATCACACTAAACCTAGTCATCACATGCACATGTGTAAGCCATTATTATAAAGACGCTGATTCATGCACACCATCCATTACATACTACTGTTACACACTTTAACAGTTTTTGTTATATACACTGACGGTCTCTCGACTCACCCAACACTTTCCGTCCTCACTAGATTCATCTTCCTCCTCACCTTCATCCTTATCCTAATCATCTTCACCTCCATTCTTATCCTAATCATCTGCAATACAATTGTCAGCCCTTTACCAGGTTCCCACCTTCTTCCTTTTTTCTTTTTTCTTTTTTTTTTCTCCCAGGTTCTCTTGGAGAACCCAGACTTGGGTTCTCTTCTAGAACCTAGACCAAATCCCACAGCTACCCAGTATTTTGCTTTTAATTCATTGTCAAAAAATGGAGACAAAATAAAAACTTCATATTAAAGTTTTAGGTGATAGAAGTTCAGGAAAAAAAATGCAATTTTAGCCAAAGGAACAAACCTTATTGTAGTGATTCACCACTTTTGAATTGATTATGGAGAGATTTTAGCCAAAGGATTGCATCACTGGAAATAGGTATCAAGACAGGAGAAGAAGATAATGGATGAAGAGGATGGTAATGGAGTTAAGTGTAATTAACGAAAAATAACAGAAATCGAAAGATGTAACAGAGTGTGTGGATAATTTTGGGCAAACCTATCATCACCCTTATTATAACATTAAAAATTTATAAGATATAGCAATATTAACTTTATAGTGAGCAAAATTGATGGTACCAAAGTGAGAAAGAATGATTATCATGTTTGTGTAGATACCGAAAAAGACAATGGGAGTTCTACTAATTAATTAGAACTAAAAGGAAGAATGATGCAAGATAAAATATAGGAATTTTTTATCTTATACTCTAAAGACATAAAAAAAGATATAATAAATATATTTTTTCATAATTAATTTTCATTTAAAGTATATATTGACTTTAATTTAATCAATTAACTAATTAAAATTATTTACGTGTCAATGATGTTAAAATATAAATTAATTTTTATAATTTTTAATATGAATTAATTATAAAAAGATATATTTATTGTATTTTTAACTTGTATTTTAAGAGTACATGTTACACAAACCCTAAAATAAAACAACTTACTCATGATGATTTAAGTAAGCTAAGAGAGAATATCAATATATCTTCTCTCATTTATTTCTGTCAATGTTAAGATATTCATAGTGAGAAAGATAAGAGGAAATAAGAAGGGTTCTAGGACGACCAAAAAAAAAAAAAGGAATAAGAAGGGCTCTGCAGAGAGTTAATTAAGTTTTTAAATATGTGGTCTATAAATAAAATTATTCAATTCCATAGAAACCCAAAATCTTCAAAATCCAAGATCGCACGTCTTTGAATTAAGAAAATGCTAATAAACATGTATACACACATAGAAAATGATAAAGAAAGATAAAATGATCAATACATCTGCATTGAAGGACCTAGTAGTTCAAGTTCTTAAAAAAGGACATGCAATTGTTTTGTTTGTAGCTTTGCTATTTCATCCTATAGGTTATCTGCCTCTTTAGAGTCTGGCTTCTGAAATCAAGCAGAGAGTTGAAACTCTTCAAATAAATCCATGAATTTATAGGGCAATATTGTAAAATATATAAATGAAATAGGACACATGTAAAAGAGTAAAGGATCAAGAAATTAAAAAAAAAAAAA
>BPVZ01000127.1:347858-358855 GCA_020521535.1 Rubroshorea leprosula | reverse complement strand
TCATAAAGATGTACCATAACCAAATCAAGGAACAATATTAGCAGCAACAACAATGAAAATTAAGATTCTGAAAATATGGAAACACTGAAAAGGATAAAAAAAAAAAAACAATCTTATGCTAAAATCATTGTTGAACATCGTTCTAAGTAAAATTATCCAAAAATCTGGTATTTTCAAAATTCAATTATCCAATTAAAGTAAAGTTTAAATCCCAAGAATTCCCAATTTCTCTGCAATCAGAATAACATTAACAAGACAACCCCACATGTTCATGGGCAAAACACGGTACAATCAAACTAAAAATTCAACAACCTAGGGGGCCAAAAGGAAGATATAAAAGATAAACTAAGAACAATAAAAAGGTACCCAAAGGATGTTCGAGCTTGAAGGAACTTTTGGCCATCGCAAGACTCGAGCTTTGGTTTTTCCCCCTGCGAATTTCAATCATCAAGATATTCAAAATCACCCCTAGATAATCAAAATTGTAAAAAAAAATTGAAAGAAAAGCGCCGGAAACAACAAACAAAAACGGGAACTGGGGTTTCAATCTACCCAAAAAGCCAATAGATTGATGGAAAGAAAGGGACCAGTGTCAGAAAGACAAGAAAAGAGGAAGATTAGAAGTAACAATTTACATAGAAGGAGATGGAGAAGGAGAAATTAATTGAGAGAAGAAAACCTGTTAGGGTTCCTGAATTTTGATACCAACACGAAACCTACAATGGCACACTCTGTTGGTATATTTCAGGATGGGATTGTTCGGGGTCGGGTTCGGTTTCGGTTTCGGTTTCGGTTTCGGGTTCGGTTTCGAGGAACCTCGTCTGAATGCGGGTCAACCTCTTCGTTTGGGGTTGCGCGGACCTGGAGTATTGTGGTTGGGCTGGACTGGGCCGTGGTTAACAGTTATGGTTAGAAATTTTGGGTGCACGTCGTGGGGGAGGTTGGACTGGTCTGGGCCTTTTTTCTTTTACTACTATTTTTTGTGATTGAGAATTAAGATTAGATTGCTCTTTTTTCCTTTTTTTTTTTTTTTTTTTTGGGGGGTGAACATTATTGTTTCTAGGAAAATATCTCTGTTTTTGAGTATGTATAATATTGGTGGTGGTGTTGTCATACCTTCAATTATTAATTCATAACTTTTTATTTTAATTAATTATTATATCCTTTACTTCATTTAAGAAATGGAAAAATGCAAAGTTTTGAAAAAAATGTAATGTAAGATATAACAATAAGTTAAGTTAAAATATGTAACTTTAATTATTGAGGATATGACAATAACTTCAGCCTATGTATATGCATTTTTACGCCAACATGTGACATCAAATGAATAAGTAGTGGATTCATATCAATTCATATATGTCCTTCCATAGAAAGAGCTAATCACAAAACTTTATTTTATATTATACAAAGTATTGTAGTTAAAAACATTCTAAACACAGTATTTTCGTTTTTTTTTTTCTTTTCAAATCCTAATAATATGTTTAATGTGAGAGGAGGAAAAGATTTTTTAACTAATCAAATTATTACATTTTTCCAATCTAATTGATCAAAAAATCTTTTTCTCTCCTCCTCTTCATTCTCTTTAAATCAAATATACTGTAAATAAATTAATAAAAATATCTAGCAAATCTTACCATACCCCTTTGTAAAAAATTGCCCTAAACAATAAAAGCATAATATAAAAAGTTCAAGATAAATTTTTGTTAGATAAAAAATTGAAAAATGTAAGAGGAAATTGTCTTTGTGATGAATGATGATGGTAGTGTATTGGTATCAAAGAATATGAGTAGAATATTATTCCCAATCACTCTCCATTCCAAAACCCTGATTGGGTTAAGTAATATAATTTGCTTATAATACCCAAAAGCTTTTTAATTCTGTCCTTTTGCCCCTGTTACTTTCATAAAAATAAAAAAGATGATGTTTTGCCTCCTTCCACCACCTGAGTATCTCTCTGATTTCTGTATATTTAATTTCTGCTCTAACAGGGAAGTACTTGCTTATATTCCAGCTTCTCCATGTGGGGGAATTAAAAAGGGAACAAAGGACCACAATAACGTTACTGCCTCTATTAAAGGGTACCATCTAAATCTCCCTCTCTTTCTTTCTCTCTTAATTGCGACAACATGGGTCAGCGTCATTCTGCAGCGGCATCGGTGGCAGCAGGAGGAGGAAAGTTCAAGCTTGAGGAAAAGGTGGTTGACAATAGCTAGAGAAAAAAGATCAAGGTTTTACATATTGAAGAGGTGCGTTATTATGCTCATATGTTGGCAGAAGTACGGCAAGTATTGAAACTCTCATGCCTCCTCCAGTTGTAGTAAAAAATAGATGACATACATCCACTCTCGTTTCTTGGATGAATTAATGTAACAAATGGGAATTTTTCAATCATAGGATTCTTGATACAACTATCAAAAGACTTTATCGATTTCATTAATCATATTTTCTATGTACATATACACATGTGTGTACTTCTCAAATTAATGTAAAAGTTTCTTGATTTATAGTCTAATGAAGTTTGCAATCCATTTTGTTTATACATAATACAAGAAATTTAATTACGGTATATGATTGGAAAAAAAAAATTGTACATATCTAGAATTTGATATGATGTTGGAGGGGAAGACGATGGAGATAAATGAAGAGTTATGTTATAGGAGCTTTTCACGTGAAACAAAAGTGGGGCTGTGTAAAAGGATCACATGCATGGGGAGAGGGACAGATCATGGAGGGTAAATGCTTTAGGTAGGACTTTGGGGTCAATCCAAGACTTTGGTCTATTGCCTTGTACTTGCCAATATTTTTCCTCTTCCAACATCACATGTTTAAGTACTAATTTCAACTTGTTTAACCTACTAACTTCAGCAGAAATTTTATTCAAAAGTACCTTTTCCCTAACTGAAGCTTCTGTAAAAGTACAATTTTGAGTAGTTTGTATGGCAATAGCACCACGTGTAATTTTAGAAGTTGGTAAATTTATTTATTTATTTTGGTATCTAGTATTAGAGTCTCCGTAGAGTCATCTTTTATATATTTTGAAATCAATTTTTTTATGGATAATTTTTAAAAGAGTACACCTTATATGGATTAGATGTATTCGAAAAATTAATTTTTTTAAATATTGATCCTGAGACTTGGATTCTAGACTAGGGATTTGATAAAGTTGTCTCTTCAATTATTTGAAATTAGCCTTAAGTTTAGGTTATGATACAGTAGTTTCATGCTTCTTGTTTGTTGTTTCTTTACCGGCAATGCCTTAATTTGGGGGAACATTAATCCTTTTCTAGGAGGGAACGTTGGTAACCTGTCAGTAACAAAGAAAAAGTAATTCAAAGTTAAGGCTCTAGACTCTAGTACTGAATTGATCATTCAGGCCACTCCTGGACACAAATGATTCATATGTCAATTGGCCCATTTCTTCCATCCTAACTACTTCTTGCCTAACCCATCAACATTGTTCCTCTTTTTCATTATCCACCTCTGCTTTCTGGTGACAGGATGACATTTTGAAGTTTCAAGTTTAAGTCATGTATTGTGCATGCATTTTTATGTTAGTTTTTTATAATTTGCAATTTCATTGGGTCGGTATGTCTTATATGAATGATTGTTATAAAAGTATTATTACGTCATAGATAAAATGAAAATCTGGATTATGTTTCTCGTGAAAGTTGAAAAGTGTGTCACTATTATTTCTCTTTGATAAAGAAAGCAAAATTTGTTTTTTAGAAAATAACAAAGGGAAATTAAGGTTAACCTCACCAACCAAAGACTTTATTCCTAAGCCTTTTTGAAATTCAAATGGGGTGGCACCACACCAACATGCCCCCCTTCAACCTCATAAATACCAAATTGAAAGCTCAAGGGTCTGCTTCACTGAGCCTTTTCCATTGTCTCTAAACTTTAAATTTAATATACCCACCTCCCTTTTGTTGGGTTGGTGGAAAATTCAATGCCACCTCCTTTTCTTTCCCTCTCATTAAGATATGAGAATCTCGCAGGACACCCCTCTTCACTCCCTGAGAAGACATATCCCAACTTCTTCTGCTGCTGCTTCCTCATCCCTTTGATATTAAAATTTTTGTTTTTCCTTATCCTCTTTGCCTCCATCTCCTTCTTCAGCAGAATCGACTTCATATTTTCATGGTAAGTATGTAGGAAGCACCCATAGAAGTACGAGATATTGGTGCGGTTCAATCAGAGAGCATCACTCTTAGTGTAGAGTTTTGTTATTTGATTGAGCCGTGCCAATATCACGAACAATAACCCAAGATATGTATATCTCCAAATTCTCTTCAACCCAACTCTATTTTTATTTTTGATATCCTTCAACTCAACTGTCTTATTCTAGAACACCTTAAAATCATGAATTCTTGGTCAAACTTTAATTTTTAGCCATATTACATTGATAATGTGTATGTAACAGTTTTATGTTTAATGTAGATTTTGGAATGAAAACAACTGCAGGTTTCCAAAGAAGACGATCTCCACTGTCTTTTGAGTTACTGCATGCATCTTTCATTTATATCCAGGCGACTTTTCCCTCTCTTGTTGGGAGATTTCCACAGGTTTATTTTTGCACTGAAAGCAATAATAATATTTTAGGCAAATGTTGAAATCCAGAGGGACATAGGTTGGGGTAGGTAGGATAGATTAAGCGATAATAATGAATATTGTAGTAGTTGCTTCCATGTAAAGCTTCACTACTTTTTTGACAATGTGGTAGTAGGGGTAGTTTTCATGTTTTTTGAGCAATGAAGTTTTAATGAAAACTTGTACTCCAATATCTTTGGCCATTTAGGGTGTTTTAATTGAGTCCCTTTGTCGTGTTTCTAATAAATTAGTTCCTTGTAAAAACAAAAAAGTCCTTAATTGTAGGAGGTAGAAACTGTCAATGAAGCCTTGATTCAGTAGTTAAATGACAACCTGAGTCCTTGAAAGGTCACAAGTTTAAATCCCCTGACCCCCCATGTGGCTTCAAAGAGTCTCTTTCATTATTTCATGGTGTACAATGTGATTCCCTAATCAAAGGCTTGATTTTGGGACCAGAAAAACATCTCCTTTAGGGAGAAAGAGAGAGAGATGATGGCGTAACTTTATTTGTTTTATTGAAAAAAGAGGGAGCAAAAAGCTGCCCACAAAGATTACTACATAGTATATATCTCATAGTGATGGCAGAGAACTTGTAATGCAGCCCTCCACCATTCAAAGAATGGGTTGAGGCAATTTCTCTTATACTTACTATTGCTATGGGGAGTTAGTCTCAGTTGAAGTGGATAAGGGATCCTCTCTTTTCTTACTATGATGCATATTCTGGTATACAACCTATCTCTACACATTTGGATTGCATGTGTGGAGAAGGAAGAAGGAAAACATTGATCTCTATCCCTGCTGTCTCAGGTATATCTTTCCTGGGTTAGAATTCAGGAAGAACTGCTTGTCTTTTCCAAGAAGTTCCCGCTCCATAATGCATTCTGGTCCTCACCACAAGTTTTGTGCACTTCCATCATCCTTTCTGCAGACCTGCAGATCCCACTGCACCTCCAATCAAATGAAGCAGCACAAATGTAACCTGCTTGAGCTTTCCATTCACAATCTACAAGAAAATGAATAATCAGCTCTGTGATAATGTGTTGTATATGTTTTTCATTCTTGTAACTTCTATACTTTGGATCAACTTACCTGGTGGAGTACCACAACACAATCTCCTATCATCCACATGCTCCACATCCAAACCAATAAACCAAGATCCCAATGAAACATCTTCATTTGCATATTTATGTAGCACATTCCTAAGATGATTAGAAAAACAATTAACACGACAAGATTGCTAAGTTCTTCGGTAGTTAATGTGTCACCCAGTTAAAAAGGGCTATGAATCAAGCCAAGAGAAGTCAGAAGTTACTGGTTTATTGATATGTAAGTTGCCAAATCTTTTGATATGGCATAGAGTTGTCCAGTTGCATGACGAAAATACTTGTTTCCCACCTCACCAAATTTCCAGTGCTCTGGTTCATGGTATTTCACTCCCCTGTTCCATTATTGTGAGAAGTTTCAGAACCACTAAATGTTTACCAATATGTAAATATAAAGTCAATTAAGACAGAATGAACACTTTGCTTACTTTTGAGCAAGAACAGGGCCAGACTTCATGCAACCAATATAGACCCGAGCTTTCTTCCGATGTCCAGCTAAAGTCCTTGCAAGTGTTGCTGTGGAAAATTTAAAAGGCATATCAACACAATGAGATTAAATCAAAACAACCTAAAAATGGATTTGGTATTTATCTAGAATGTCTTATTGTTCTCAATAAACAAGTAAGATCATCTGAACTTTCTAAACTGCATTGGCATTCCTTCAAAAAGTTCATTGGTGCCTATCACAAGACATGGATCTTGGTTTAATCCTATTCTTCCTTTATTCAGAAAGGACTTGCCACCATCTATATAGGGGGAATAGTAGAATGAAAGAACAAGCATTCATCTTACCAGGATTTACATGAACATCATCATCCACTTTAACATAAAAATCTGCATCCCATAAGGAAACAGCAGTTGCAAAATAAGCTTTGGTCTTGGCTGACAATTCCAAGTAACCCTCAATATGTTGGTGCTACAGAAAGACAGATGAAGAAATATTTTAAGACTAATCAATGAGCTAATGCAAGTAAAAGCAGATAAGACCTTAGGAACAGAAGAGAAACATCACCAGCCTCATGAAGTCTCCATAGACCTTTTCTTCAGCATCAATAGCTCTATCAAGAATACCACCAGGTGTTGAACTAAAAAGGCCATTTGATTAGTTTTTCTACGTCATGGATCACAGATAAAGAATTTTATCCAAGGGGGAAAATGTCAGACAAATTTCCACAATTTGCCAACCATATGAAACCTTACTCATAATAATTTCATAGCATGTGGGAATGATTAATGAGAAAGTTGTTAAAGGAGAAAGTAAGAATAATTTATAGAAAAAATCTATTAGAAGACCAGGTATCTGTTGCAAGGATAGAAAGCATATAAAGAAAAAGGTAAATTAGTAATTACCTGTGACCTATAACAAAGCGTATGATGATGCCTTTCTCTTCCTCCAACTGTTTCTGCTTGTCACCTGTTCATGTTTACCAATAACTCATTCACCATTTCTCAATAGGAATGGCAAATAAACAATCTTGAAAATAAATTAAAGACAAACAATTAATAAACCTTGGGGCATCCATGTTTCTCGAACTGAATCTCTTCGCTTCCGACTACCAAAAGCTGTATTAATTCCTACAACCATGAAGTATTTCCTTTTAGAGTTAGATTCAACAGCATTTGAGTCTCCCATTGCCAGGGAGTCCTTGATCACAGTCTCACGTTCAGCCCTGGCAGCCATTAGTTCCATCTCTATATCTGAAATGGTTCTACCAAGTGTCCTGCATTTCATATACAGCAACGAGTTGGTATTTAAGGTTATTTATGTGACTGC
The DNA here is from genome assembly GCA_020521535.1 of Rubroshorea leprosula. Taxonomy (NCBI): domain Eukaryota; kingdom Viridiplantae; phylum Streptophyta; class Magnoliopsida; order Malvales; family Dipterocarpaceae; genus Rubroshorea; species Rubroshorea leprosula. Next base: position 351,388 of record BPVZ01000127.1, on the reverse strand, counting down.
AGTAGCTCAAATCCTGCTTAAACAACTAGCAGCATTGCTTACTGAATAGCTTTCTGGGCTGATGAAATTTCTCCTGAACTGTTCTCGGCCTTATTCTTTAAAGCCTCATGGCAACGAAAATGCATAAAGAAGTGTTAAAATCAATGGAGTACAAACTACAAGGCAAAGTTAAGACTCAGTTTTGGGATTATTCTTCTAAACTGCTAGAATGCGACAAGAAGAAAAGCACTCACAAGTTTGGGATTACATTTGCCAGATTTTAAGTTAGACCTTCCATCTTCATTTGTTCTAGATGTCCTCGGTAAACTTTTGGTTTCAGGCACAATACTGATAAAAAAGGTTCTTCATTAAAATGACATGTATGTGCTAAAATAAACCATCCTGTGATGTAAATTAAACAATCCAACAACATCAATCAGTAATGGCAAGTTTGGTTAAAAAAAAGAGAATTATTTACAAGAAAAGCAAATCTGGTAAATATAGTAATAAAAGAAGCTTTGAAAAAACCAAAACAACCAATGAAACACAGTTAAACAAATTGTGGCTTTAAGTGATGGATTCTTTGTTCAGCAATTTAGCATTTAGTGATACTAAATTCACACCCCATAGTACTGGGGCTGAGTAATCACCAACCATATATGCTTGAATTTAGCACCTCCCTGCCAATCTAATCTTCAGAGATTAGGGGTTCAATTCAATGCAACAATCTATAAAGTATTGATAAAATTTCTCGAGTAGGTCAATGGTGCCAATTTCAGCAACTAATTATAGCTTCCACTCTCAAAAGCTTGTTTATAGAATATAATTATAGAAAAAAGAGAGAAGAGCATAGAACTCGCCCTAATGTAATTCCAAATCGCCCAAATTCTGAACAGCAGAAGAACTAAGAAATTGTTTTAAATTTCTAATTCACTGCAGCCATGATCAAAGTATTGAATCCAAACTAAGAGATAATAGTTTGCTGTTAAAAAAGTAAAATTAAAAAAAAAAAAATCAACAACAACAATAAAGAGATAATAGAAATTTGGACCAAAAAAGTTGCTTCTTTCTTCCTGCCGACACAAAAACAGTAACGCAACTCCTGGAATATACAACAATTACCCAATTTACAATCACAAGCACATTATCAAACGCGTGCTAATTCAAGCATACTACTTTCTTGAAAAATCCATCAAATTCTTAGAATTCAATCATGCCCACTTGACCAGAACGCATAATTTGAGTCAGGGAAAGCATCAAGTAACTAAAAATTGTAAATTGAGGGCTAAAAACAGAACCCCAGAAGCAAAATTTACCTGTAAGTGAAGAACATTCCTGCACAGAAGCTGGCAAAACAAAGCAAGAGAACTTCTTTCCTTGACAAAAGACTCCTGGAACCGAACTCTATTCTGCTCTTAACAGACATCTTGCCCCTAAACCAAGGTTACTTTCAAACAAAAAAATGGAGAAAACCCCAAAAATAATAATAATAATAAATAATAAATAATAAAAAGAACCCAAATTTACGAATAGAGAGGGAAATCAGGAAAAACCCAAAACCAGATTTGCAAGGGACAAAACATCCATGTTTCAGACCCCCAGTTTTGGGTGGCACACAATAGGCATTCCCTTTTCCGTGCGTGTGCAGGGAAAAGACACCTTAATTGCTCTTATTAATAGCCCCTAATTACTGAAACCGTCCATTTAGCAAACAGTCCTCACTAATTTTTCTCTGTTTTTCTCCCGACTAGAGTCCGGATTTAACGCTCAGCTTGCACTCTTTGGCAACAATCGCAAGAAAAGGCGATGGTTTTATTTAATTCTTAACAACGAGCTTGATTTCTAAAACAGTTTCAGTTTGCATTAAGTAAAGTGGTGGGTTCCAATTTCGTATGCAAGTGGTAATTTTTGAAGTTTTTAATCATCCAAAACTGTCCTTTTATGGAGAATGACAGTTATCCAACCAAAGGCTTGTATAAACGGAGAAATTCAAAGATGGAAAGTGAAAGAAAATAATTTTCTTTGGTTTTGGTAAGTTCTTCTTATTATTTTTTTTTCAAAAATAGGTAATGGAAGTTCTTTTTTATTTATTTAAGGCTAAGGATTTTCAATGAATTTTGGTATGAATCAACCCATCAAGTCTAGTGGTTGGTTTTCATTGGTAAAAAATTCTGCTCGCACTAATAACTTAAAAAATTTTCATTCCTTCAAATTTTTCATGTTCAAAAAAGAATTAATTTTAATATATTTTGATACTAATTTTTTAAAAACGTCTTGAAATTGCAATCTTTACATCTGTTTAAATTATTAAAAAAATTTATTTTTTTTAAATATTGATTACATGACTTGAATTTTAAATTAACATATAAAATAACTTACTCACCCCTGAATGTAAGTTTAGGCTTAGTTTTAGCAACCATCAGGCACAAAGAATGTGATTGAAATTGAGTCTGCATTTCCCCTTTACTTAATCTTCAATGCTTAAGCTTAAGGAAAAAGCAAGAGCGTTTCATGTTGGTATATCATCAACGAATTTTTGGGTTACCACTCTCTTTTACTTATTATAAGATATATCTTTTACAATATATTTAGATTAAAAGGAAATGATTTTTTTCTATTCTATTGTCTTTCTTTTCTTTTATTTAGATAAATAAATTAATTAAAAAAATAAAATGAAAGGCTTCATTTTCTTTCTTTTTTTTCTAATTTTTTTATAACTAAATAAAAGAATTTTTTCTCTCCTCCCCTCTCCTCCCTTCAACTCAAATGTATTAAAAAAAATACTTAATTAATCCTTTAACCACTTAATCAAAGAGCTTGTAGAGCTCTATTGCTAAAATTAGGATTGGTTACATTTGTATATAAACACAAACTTCTTAAAATATGTGCAAAGAGAAATAAGAACTAAAAAGAGAAAGGATTCAATGCCGAAAGGGTACAAAGCAATAATATCCTTCCTTTTCTTTCAGAGATGGATTGTGGGAACAATTAATACTTCTTCTTTTTTTTTTTTCCCAATGGAATCAATAATCATTTAAAGCGGCATATTGTGATGAACTAAGTATATGGTAGACAAATGACAAAACACTATGAACACAAATGCCTAAAAGTGAACAATAGAAATGAATTTAATTAAACGATTTATAAATTAAAAATTAATTATATTTTTTAATATAAATTTATTATAAAAAATATATTTATTACCCTTTTAATCTCTTAATATGTATTTTAAAAATATATGTTAAAAAAACCCCCTTTATTATTAATAGTTAGTATTTTTAATCTTAAATTTTTATATGCATATGATGATCCAAAGGGTTACAATTTGCAAAGCAACAAAGTTCAAAGGAAATGTTATAATGAATTAAAAGAAGATTTAGTTATTATACCATTCCGCTGTTGGGAGAGTACCACCTTAAAGCTTTTGGAGTGGTCCCTTTTCAAAATTTGGAACCCAAAAAAAAAAAAAAAAAAAAACAAAGGGAAGAAGAAGAAGAATAGAGATAGAAGTGGATGTTTTTTTAGGAAAAATTTTGGGGGAAAATATTATT